>JAJGRX010001324.1:0-386826 GCA_025461125.1 Carex kokanica | reverse complement strand
TCATGTGTTTGTACCAGCAATTAGTTTATTCCAGAAGTTAACATTACTTTGCTTCACATGCAGAATGAAGGTTGTCATAGTCTCCATTGTGCTGGTTATGGTGATGAGCTCTTCCTGTGCAGGAGCTCCGAGGAAAATAATAAAAGACCAACCTCAGAATTTCTTGACCGGAATAACGGGATCAGAAAAATCTTTCCAAATTGATGGAAATAAGTGTGACAAAGGGTACGATATGGGTCGGGGTGGAGACATTTTCATACCCATACCCGTTATGATAACGGAAAAAAATATTTACCCTTATCCTTTTTTTAATATGGTACGGGTCGGGTAAACGGATAAAAAAGTGTCAAACATCTTGATTTGTGCTTTCGATAAAATATTTTTCAAGATAAGAAAATAAAAATAATAAATACAACTAATTTGTATTATGAAAATTTAGTAAAATACAAAACTTTATTATATCACGTATTATCTTCATATAAATATATATCCATATATATATAATGTCATTTTCAAAATTATTCTATAGGATTACGGGTAAGATAACGAAAAAGATATATAGTTACCCTTGTCCGTACCTGATAAGTTTACGAAAAAAAAATCTTACCCTTACCCGTCTTTTTGTATACGATACGCTTCGGGTAAGCGGATAAAAGGGTGTCATTGACACCCCTAGATGGAGATAAGTGGGGTTTAGGATTTTTTTTTTAAGTTTTTATATAGTCGAGCCCCTCTCATAAAATGATAAATGTGTGCTTGTAGCCTAGAGATTAAGAGTTTGATTATTTTACTGACTCTTATTCAAATTTTTAAATTACAGCCCCAGCGGAGAAAGGACAGCTTCTCATTGCCATGGCGACAATTGTCCAAAGAAATGTGATTAATTGCCAAAGAAATGGTGGATGCAAATTAAGAATGTGATTGCCAAAGTAGGAAGTGGTGAAACTGTGCATGGGTATGGCTTGACTGTAGTTGTTGTATGATAATATATTTAAGGAGAATATATATTCCATGTATAATAAATCTTAGATGTGATACATATATAATTGCAATATAAGAAAATAATTAATACCATGCACTAGTAAGTAGCTCTAGATCCCCTCCAAAGTAGGGAGCTTGTAAATATTTCTATTCAATAAAATTTTGGCAGCCCTGCCACTTCATCAAAAAAAAGAAAAAGAAAATAAACAATGTAAATTATGACATATACCTAGTCCAAACAGATGTTGTTGAAGACTCGACTTAAAATAATCGCAACTCAAATACTGAACTAGTGAAGGTTTTGGTACAAGTTTGATCTACAGGCTTGGAAAAAAAGAATATTTATTTGATCGGAATATTCAACGCGGCCAATTTAACTCTGATAAAACAAATAATAAGCACTAGTGGAAAATAAGGTATCAGGATCGGTTATATACGCATATCAGTATCGGATTACAACCGATCCTGACCCAGGCGATTCTGATACGATAATAATCTGAATCGGTTAAATAACCGATCTAAACTAGAAACTATTAGAATCGGTTCTTAAATTTATCCGATTCTAATAAGCATTATTCTGGATCGGTTCTCAATCTAAGAACCGATTCTGATAACTATCTGAATCGGTTGTTAATTAGAACCGATTCTAATAGTTTTTTTACTCATTTTTTATATCAAACAATCAGAATCGGTTCTCAATCTAAAAACCGATTCTGATAACTATCTGAATCGGTTGTTAGATAGAACCGATTCTAATAGTTTTTTTACTCATTTTTTATATCAAACAATCAGAATCGGTTCTCAATCTAATAACCGATTCTGATAACTATCTGAATCGGTTGTTATTTAGAACCGATTCTAATAGTTTTTTACTGATTTTTTTATATCAAACAATCAGAATCGGTTCAGAATCTAAGAACCGATCCTGATAACTATCTGAATCGGTTGTTAGTTAGTGCCGATTCAGATAGTTTTTTAATCATTTTTTTAATATCAAACAATCAGAATCGGTTAACTATCTAAAACTGATCCTGATAATTATCAGGATCAGTTATTTCTCTGAACCGATTCTAAAACTTTTTGTTTTTTTTTTAATATCCATCAATCAGGATCGGTTTTGAAGCTACCAACCGATTCAGATACCTATCAGGATCGGTTTATCTCTTTAGAACCGATCCGGATTGTTATTTGTAATTTTTTTTATAAATAAAAATAGGTATCTAGATCGGTTTTTAACTAGGAACCGATCCTGTTGTTTTATTAAATGAAAAAAAAACTTTTTTAATTAATTGGCCAGCTTCCATATATGCTGGCCGCAAATGCCAAAATATTGTTTTTTTGCATACAACATACTAAATTAAATCACATCCTAAATTATCAAATACAACATACTAAATTAAATCACATCCTAAATTATCAACTACAACATACTAAATTAAATATCACACAAAAAATAAAAATTGTTACAAAAAATTCATGTTCATGCAAATTAAGCTTACACATCCATCCTAAATTCTTCTCGGCTTTATCTCATCTAGGAACATTTGAACCCACATTTTCCGAAATTCGCTCACGCGTTGTACAGTATGTCTAGGAGGAATATCCTGCATTTTTTAAAAGATAGAAGAGCATGCACAATTAATTGTCTATTTCATTATAAGTGAAGTAACAATGCTTAATTACTTTTGGAAAATATTTAAATGCATACATACCGTTAAGTTCGGAAAATCATCGAGGTGTTCTTTTATTATGTCTTGCATAAGCAACATGACATAATATGCACATTCCCAACCGGCCAGTTGTTGCGGGCACTATATAACAAGTTTGAGAAAATTGAAATGTAGGTTAATAACTTAATAAGCCTGCAAATGGCTTATATGTCTAGATATTCACAACTTTTTGCATCTAAGTCCCTATAATCATATCTCAATAGAAAGTATTACCTTGCAATCTTTATGAACCGTTAAAGGAGTACCCATTTCCCTGATGAAGACACTGTTGAAATATGAACACATTGAACAATCAGTACTTATGAGTGAAATTTAAAATGACAAAATAATAAAAAAATTAGGAAGGCACTTACTCCTCGATCGCAGCAGTGATCATTAGCATTAATTTAAACTTCTTATTGGAATCGTACACGTACAAAGCACTTTCTCTTGGCATAAGCACGGTCAATATCCAATGATCTCTGCATGTTAGGTTTGTAGCATGTCATATTCTACAATTTGTATGAATTGAAAGAAATATAATAAAATTAGAATATATATATAACACTAACACTTGATGGTAAGGTATGAATATCAATCGCTTGTCCCGATTTTCCTTGAGCGCTGTCCCTATGTATTGAAGTACACAACCTCAATCTTCATTCAACAGCATGGCATTTGTGACACCGGGGTCCATGAAACCAATCTGCTCATCGGGAAATTCCTCCTTTATGAATTTGTGCAAATGCCTGCAAAAAAAGGTATACAGGTGATTAAAATTGAATTGAAAGTACTAGATTCTGCAATTATTACGAATATTAACTCACAGCATCCAGATCTGAATAGCTGGTACAGTGAGCCACTCCTTTGGTGTAAGCAAGGTCGCATAATCATCTGCATAAACGTGTATGGAGTCTGTCGAACAGAAAAGATCAAATGGCGGATCGATTTGGAATGGACTGCCATCTAGCTCCGAAAACCGATCACGCAGCTGCTTGAATGTTCGTCCCAGCTTGTCAAAATTGATACGATCAAACGCCTTGCTGTGACTCGTTGCTTTCCCACCTCCAGGAGCTTCTAACTCTTTTCCTGGTTCCTGCAAATTCCACAATAAATTGAAATAAAATCCAGGATCAACTACAACTCTATCATATAGATACAAATTAAGAAGTATAAGAAGTTGTAATAACAATATACCTCAACTGGACCTGTCAATATCATCGACATCGGCCATGCAGTGAAACTACCAAGGACCGATGCAAGGTTTGAGTGCTCGCCATTTGGCATAGGTAAGGGGAGTTCTAAGAAATCCATCCTCAATAGCATCCACCGTTACTCTTGCATAGTCGGGCGGCATAGGCACACTGTGAATTGTTGCACCTTCTACGACTGGAAGGTGAATTGTCCCTCTGGCCACAAAAATAATATTTCCACCTACATCCGCCTGGAGTCTACAGCTCAGTTCCCTCTCCTGTACAAATAACGTTTGTACTCGAATAAAATAATATGTATGAAACTAAGACATGTAATGTAAAATAAATTTGAATTTGCATTACCTCAGTAAACCCGGAAAGATCTTCTAAAGGTTTGACTGACTGGCAGCTGCTCTGAACGATTGTTGGGCTAAACACCGGTTCTGGTTGGCCCATTGCCTGCCGAAGCAAAATTGCCATTTCAGATTTCATCTCTTGTCTCATTTCTTGTCGTAATCTGTCCTCTAGTCCTCTTACTCTCTCCTCCACTCTTTGATCCACTCTCGCGTCAAAATCTTCTTCAGACCTCGAGGGAGTGCGTGTCTTCCTTGTTGAGCACCTCCCGTATGTTTTCGTCATTGGAACCAGGCCTCCCACTCCTCTCACCCTCCCAGGATGTTCTGGATTTGGCAGAGATTTTCCCAGAACATCGTCATATCGTGCGACGGCCAACAAGTCTTGTTTGAAAGCCGCTTCTTGTTCTTCCTGAAATGACAACATGCATGTTATTATAACATAATAAATTAAAGTTGAAATTAAATTAATGGCAATATATAAATCCTCACAATTCTGTTGATGACCGGTGCGTAAGTATCTGGATAATAGCGTTCCTTGGTCTCGTCGTTGAGTTTCTGTCTTCCTAGTTTCCAGCAGACGTGCCTATGCTCAACCGACATCTCAATAACATCGTCTTGTGTCAATGCAGTACTACAAGAACCCTGGGAAGACGGATCACTAGATGCTTTCTCGTTTGCAATCGCCTGCATAGCATCTCGAAGCCTATTCTGGAAACCCTCCCCGTTATAACCTCTGGATCCTAAGAAATGCGGGTACTTGTTTTGGGCCTGATTCGCCTTCCCAATCTGGCTGGCAATCTGCAATTTGAAAAAGAAACAATTGGCTTTAATTATAAAAAAAATTGAATTCTTAAATTAGAGATAAGGTAGGTGGTCGGTATAAATAAACATACACCAAATTCTCCGTCTCTCAGTACGCAACAAATACATCCCAGTCTTTTTCTTCAATATGTTCCTTGGCAAAATCTGGCGTCCCCCTCGCGCCACACTTTAGTCATATCGGTTCGCCACTTCCGGTGACGCTCTGCCATTCTCTGATAGTAATACTTCCTCACCTCCTCCTCGTCCCTTATATCCCAGTCCAGCTGCCAAACAAACAGAAAACAAAATTTAGAGTTAGTTAATATCAAACGAAAGCTTTTGAAATTAATTAGTACCATGTTATTTACCTTAAGTGTTTCCCATATTTTGAGCTTGAACTCTTCTGGAACATCTTTCCATCTTTGGTACCTTATAGGAACATTCTTTCGTACCAATATCGCAAATTCCGTCGAAAAACAAGTTGTGTCGCGAGTAATAATCGGCCGGAAAATTTTGTCAATTTCAAGCTTTTTGCCTTTCTCATTAAACTTTTCCTTAATTTGGTTACGCCCTCTTCCTCGTTTCTTAACCGGGGCTGGCTCACCATCACCTTCCATATCTGAATTTTTTTTAAAATAAATAATAAGTAACAAGTATTACATCTTCTAATACTAGTTAATTAAATTGTTTATTGCAAAAATTGATAGGTTTTTTTATTATCAGTAAAATACATAGGTTTATAAAAACAGATACTTATTACTAAGGATAGTTGTGTTAAAATTAATTGCCCACTAATAAATAAAAGTAATAAGTAAATTTGATTTTACTCAATTTTTTGGGGTGTTACACAGTGACTACAAGCAAGATATTAGTTAGTAAAATTCTTCATGTACCAGTTCTTTCACAACTTGTTGAGTAAAGTTGTGTAGTAAAACTTCGATAACCAGTGTATAACCATTAACCAATGCTAATCTTTCTACAAGACCGATCAGTTACTAATCTTTCTCTTCAGTTTCTACAAGACCGGTCATCTCCAGTACTTAACTAACTAATAAGGAGGTAAGGAAAGCAGAGAGAGTTACCTCGTTAGATCAGAGAAGGCGGCACTGGCGCGGCCACTACAAAAAGACAGGCACTTTTCGCGAGGATAAAAAGTGACTTTTCGCGACGGAGTACCGTCATAAACGTGCTTTTTCTATTTGCGACGGTACTTTTTGCGACGAAGTCCCGTCGCGAAAAGTGCCTAATTTATTGTTGTGGGCACAGGCGGCGGCTAGGGTTAGAGGAGAGGGCGGCGGTACGGTTGCTCAACGCTAGGGTGGCTAGACGGAGGAGAGGGCGGCGGCTAGGGTGGCTCGACGGAGGAGAGGGAGATGGCTCACCGAATCACTAGATGCTTCTCTAATTTTCGGAAGAGGAGAGGGTTTTCGGAAGAGGAGAGGGAGGAGAGAAACAGAGAAAGAGAGAAAGAGAGAAAGAAGGGGTTCAAAATTTAGCTAAGTTATCGGGCGCGAATTTAAAAAAAAAATCTGAATCGGTTCCTTAACTAAAAACCGATCCAGATAACTATCAGGATCGGTTTCTTAGCTTTGAACCGATTCTGATAGTTATCTGAATCGGTTTCTAGTTAAGGAACCGATTCAGATAGTTTTTAATTTTTTTAAAATGAATTAAACCAAAAAAATTTAGAAACAATCTGAATCGGTTTCTCAACAAGAAACCGATTCATAACTATCAGAATCGGTTTTAATCTAAGGAACCGATTCGGATAGTTATCTGGATCGGTTTCTAGTTAAGAAACTCCAGATAAATTAGAAAAAATTCTGAATAAATTTATCCTGTAGGTGTGTGATGTTTTATAATTTATTTTCATAAATTATCTTAAAAAATATTTTAGCATAGTAGCTTATAGTATATTTGTATAAATTATCTTGTAAGTTATTTTAGTACATTAGCTTCTAAATTATTTTTGTATATAAGGTGGCAATAAATTGAGAATTACTTACAACATGAAATAAACCAAAATGAACATTAAAATTTTAAAAAATAAGCTAATAAATTAAGATAATATACAAAATTAATTTTTGGTTTAAAATGATGTTTTAAAATTCATTTTTGGTGTATTTCATGTTGTAAGTAATTCTCAAGTTATTAAGATAACAGATGGGCTATATATTGTGCTTTGCAAAGTAAAGTCATCGTTTTACATCGGCATACTTTTTGGATTTTCAAAGTCCAAAACGTAGATCCGACCGTTCAAGTTGATCTACATATTGAAATGTGCTTGCAGACCAAATTTTACATTTTTTGGAATTTTTTTACTATTTATTAAGCCACATTGAAAATTGCTGATCACATGGTCCAGAATTTTGTTGCACTGTTTTTTCTGGACCATGTGATCAGCAATTTTCAATGTGGCTTAATAAATAGTAAAAAAATTTCAAAAAATGTAAAATTTGGTCTGCAAGCCCATTTCAATATGTAGATCAACTTGAACGGTCGGATCGACGTTTTGGACTTTGAAAATCCAAAAAGTAAGCCGATGTAAAACGATGGCTTTACTTTGCAAAGCACAATATATAGCCCATCTCTTATCTTAATAACTTGAGAATTACTTACAACATGAAATACACCAAAAATGAATTTTAAAACATCATTTTGTATATTATCTTCATTTATTAGCTTTTTTTTTAAAATTTTAAGGTTCATTTTTGGTTTATTTCATGTTGTAAGTAATTCTCAATTTATTGCCACCTTATATACAAAAATAATTTAGAAGCTAATGTACTAAAATAACATACAAGATAATTTATACAAATATACTATAAGCTACTATGCTAAAATATTTTTTAAGATAATTTATGAAAATAAATTATAAAACATCACACACCTACAGGATAAATTGATTCAGAATTTTTTAATTTATCTGGATCGGTTTTTAACTAGAAACCGATCCAGATAACTATCAGAATCGGTTCTTTAGATTAAAACCGATTCTGATAGTTATCTGAATCGGTTTCTTTTGAGGAACCGATTCAGATTGTTTCTAAATTTTTTTTTAAAATGAGTTAAACTAAAATACATATACAAAATCTGAATCGGTTCCTTACCTAGAAACCGATCCAGATATTATCAGAATCGGTTCTAGGATAAGGAACCGATTCCGAAAGTTTTTTAAATTTTTTTTAAAATGAATTAACTAATTTTTGGATGCAGAAATAACTAATTTTTCTAAAAATGCATGTAACTAGAAAATACCAAAAAAGAAGTTTTGGGACACGTGGAGCAACAAAAATTAACAAAGCGGAGAAAATGGACACGTGGTCTGTCCCTCCTGCTATAAACATAAGGATCGGTATGCATCACTTGCTCTCTCTCTCCCTCTCTCTACATTACTCTGTACGGCTGCAATGGCGAAATTATCCTCGGATACAGGATACACATACATGATAATTTATACTAAAATAACTTACAAGATAATTTATACAAATATATAAGTTACTATACTAAAATAATTTTTAAGATAATATATTAAAATAAATTATAAAACATCATACACATACAGGATAATTTATTCAAAAATTTTGCTAATTTATCTGGATCGGTTTCTAGTTAACGAACCGATCCAGATAGTTTTTTATAATTTTTTAAATAAATTAAACTAAAATACATATACACTATCTGGATCGGTTTGTAAGCTATGAACCGATCCAGATAACTATCAGAATCGGTTGATAATCTAGGGAACCGATCCTGATAGTTATCTGGATCGGTTCTTAGCTTACAAACCGATCCAGATAAATTACCAAAAATTTTGCATAAATTTTCCTGTATGTGTATGCTGGTTTATAATTATTTTAATAAATTATCTTAAAAATCATTTTAGTATAGTAGCTTATAGTATATTTTTATAAATTATCTTGTAAGTTATATTAGTATATTATCTTCTACATTATTTTTGTATATTATCTTAATAACTTGAGAATTACTTAGAACACGAAATAAACCAAAAATGAACCTTAAAATTTTAAAAACTAAGCTAATAAATTACTTATAACATGAAATAAACTAAAAATGAACCTTAAAATTTTAAAAAAAAAAGCTTATAAATTACATATAACATGAAAAAAAAAGCTACTAAACAAGAACTCATAATAAATTACATATAACATGAAAAAAAAAGCTATATATTAACATGAATTACAAAAGTCATAAATATTGAAGAATTATATCTTGCATGCTTCCCGTTGTCCAGTGTTTCAATGCATCCCTGAAGGAAAAAAAAAAATCCGTAAGTCATCGGTATTGATGAATATTAAATTTATTTTATATTTTGAAACCAATTAAAATTTTATTTGTATAACATACCAATAAAAATTAGGTATGAATTGTTTCATTTTGATCGTTGTCGATCAATGGGAACTTCTTCAACCCATTCTCCTTCATTATGATCGTTGCGCACGTGACTTGTTTCATTATCTTCACCGGTTGGTAAAGATGCCATGCCAGTGGAAAACGGTGGTATCTCATCAAAATGATCGTACGCTTCTTCGTCTTCTACATTATCAATCCCGATGATACGTCTTTTTCCTGAGAGGACAACATGTCTTGAACGATCAGCCGGATCCGTTACGTAGAACACTTGCGTGGCTTGTCTTGCAAGTATAAATGGATCATCCTTGTATCCAGCCTTACTGAAATCCACTAAAATAAAACCATCGTCGTCGACTTTAACCCCCCTACGGTTATCGACCCATTTACACATAAATAACGGGATGTTAAATTTTCTATAATCTAGCTCCCAAATTTCTTCAACAAACCCGTAATATGACATCGATGCATGCGATGGTCCGGCACCTTTAGGATCTGAAAAATCACTCGAAACGGCTACTAACGTCACTCCACTGTTTTGAACGGTACTCTTTGAATCTTGATTTCTTGTGTAAAATGTGTACCCGTTGATGTCATATCCTTGGAAGGTCCTCACGACATGGACTGGACCAAGAGCCAATAATTTGATAATTTCTTTAATGTTTTCTGTTTTCGGAGCTTGCATGACTCTACGTGTAAACCATTCTAGAAACTTGCTATTGTGTTCGCCGATCAACCACTTGTCGGATTTCTTAGGATTCTGTCGCCGCAAGAGAGTCATATGCTCGTCCCAGAAAGGATGAACGTCAGTGAGGTGTTGCAAAACATGGAAATGTGCTAGTGACATGGTTTTATTATCGGGCATGAATAATTTCGCACCGATTGTGCCTACCCCGTGAAGTCTACCCTCGTGCCGAGATTTAGGGATGCCGATAGCTTTGACATCATCCAAATAATTAGTACAAAACTCAATAACCTCTTCGGCAGCATAACATCTTACAATGCTGCCCTCAGGACGATATCGGTTCCTGACATATCCCTTTAACAATCCCATGTATCTCTCGAACGGATACATGTACCGCAAGAAAACAGGTCCACACATCTTAATTTCTCTAACCAGGTGAACGGTCAAATGAACCATAATATCAAAAAAAGGTGGAAAATACATTTCAAGATGACAAAGAGTGACGACAACCTCCTTCTGCAGAGCATCTAACGTGTCAGGATCAGTTACTTTGCAACAAATAGCGTTAAAGAAAAAACAAAGCTTCGTGATGGTCTGCCTAACAGGAGGTGGCAATATGCCCCGAATTGCAACGGGAAGAAGCTGTGTCATTAAAACATGACAGTCGTGAGACTTCATTCCTGTCAATTTTAAATCTTCCAGTGAAACTAGGTTTTTAATATTTGACGAATATCCGGATGGAACCTTGACACCATGAAGGCATCCACATAAGCTTTTTTTCTCTTCTTTCGACAGCGTATGCATTGCGGGTTTTAGATATGTACAAAATTTCCCTTTTGTCCTTTCCTTCTCTGCTGGTTGTAGATCCGGCCGTATGTTCAAGAATTGCATGTCTTTCCGAGCATTGATACCGTCCTTAGTCTTACCCGGAATATTCAATAATGTTCCAACCATGCTGTCACACACATTTTTAACCACATGCATCACATCGAGACAGTGTCGAACATCTAAGTGCTCCCAAGGTAGATCCCAGAATATTGACCTCTTCTTCCAAATAATTTTCGGTGCCCCTTTCTTTCTCACCACCTTTTTTTTAAATTTTCCAAATTGAACTTTGATATCCTTCACTTGCGAATAAACAGCTTTACCGGTCAACGGATACTTTACCCTGTTATTCTCGGTCTTTCCATTGAATTCTATCTTTCTCTTTCGGTGTGCGTGGTTGGCAGGAAGAAATCTACGATGACCCATGTACACATTTTTAGAGGAATTAGGTAGCCACAGATCGACTGTATCGTCCAGGCAAACGGGGCACGCTTTCTCTCCTTTGACACTGTAACCCGACAAATTTCCATAAGCCGGAAAATCATTAATGGTGCAGAAAATCATGGCCCGTAAAGTGAATTTCTCCTTGCTATATGCATCAAATATCTGCACTCCGGGTTGCCATAATTCTTTTAAATCCTCGATCAATGGCGCTAGATACACATCTATGTCGTTCCCGGGCTGTTTGGGTCCTGATATGAGCAAGGTTAACATGATGTATTTGCGTTTCATACATAACCAAGGCGGAAGATTATAAATGCACAACAGAACCGGCCAACTGCTATGCTTACTGCTCATGCTACTGTGCGGATTTATTCCATCTGCACTCAGCCCAAGCTTTAGATTTCTCGGGTCACGTCCGAATTCGGGAAACTCTCTATCAATATTCCTCCACTGAGGAGAATCAGCGGGGTGCCGTAATTTTCCGTCTTTTTTTCGGTTATCGGCATGCCAACGCACTAGTTTCGCATCTTTAGCATTTGAGAACAAGCGTTTGAATCTCGGTTTCACGGGGAGGTACCACAATGCTTTTGCCGGAGGTCCCTTATTCGGTTTACAATCATCACTTTTATCGCCGGTTAACTGCTTTGGTTTGTAACGTGAGGCACCACATTTTGGACACTCGTGAAAATCTTTATACTCATTTCGATATAATATACAATCATTTGGACACGCGTGTATTCTTTGAACTTCCAAGTCCACTGGACACAATATTTTCTTCGCTTCATAAACATTAGGTGGTATCTCGTTTCCATCCGGAAGCATTTCTTTCAAAGTCTGTAATAACTCAGTAAAACTTCTATCACTCCAACCGTTAGATGCTTTAAGGTTATACAATTTTAATACACCTTTTAGTTTTGAAAATTTAGAACAACCAGGATACAATTCCTTATTAGAATCTTCGTACAAATTCTCAAATAAACAGTACTGCTTATCATTATCAAAATCCTCTTCTAAATCACGTAACATTTGATCAAAATTATCACATTTATCTACCACCATATCATCATTTTCTTCGGTATGGTATTCCTGATGCTCAGTACGAGTGCCTACGTGGGTTTCCAATCCCCGTAGATCATTCCCGTCATCTCCACCGGTATGGTATTCCTGATGCTCAGAACCAGTACCTATGTCGGTTGGCAAACTCTCACCGTGCCATATCCAACACTGATACCCTTGCTTGAATCCACGACGGATTAAATGGTTTCTCACTTGGTTCGGGTTGGAAAATTTGTGACCATTGTTACAATCACGACAGGGACACGACATCAGTGCACTCCCCTTATTCGCCATATCTTCCATAGCAACTCTGATAAATTCCTCGACACCTGTCGTATATTCATCCGACAGACGTGATGCTTCGTACATCCAACTGCGGTCCATCTGCAATTATAATAACACACTTAATTAAGAACCAGGTTGGTGTACTAAATTATGTTCACAATATGGCTTACATTGGGCCGGTTACCATCCTATCCCACTCTTTGAATACTTTGTCTCAGTAGTGACCACGTGTTAGTCGTGTTTAGTATCTAAGAAAATTTCGGCAGCATTTCCTTATTAGTTCCCCGAATAGTCGGGAACTAATAAGGAAATGCTGCCGAAATTTTCTTAGATACTAAAACACGACTAACACGTGGTCACCTCCTAATTGAGACAAAGTATTCAAAGAGCAGTCCCAAATCGGGGACTATTCAAAATTAATCCCTAATGGATTAATTTTGAACGGGTATCATGACCTAAAGGCATTAACCATGCGGTTGTGGCTCATAAAACAATACTCTAGGCACATACATAATACAAATACACATTTACGTACTCTAGCTATCTATACTCTTATAAAAAAACACATTCATGCACAAAACTAATTAAACATGAGTTTTAGGTTGTACTTACAACTTTTTTTTGGATGTCGGATCGAGTGAGATGAAGATCGATGCACCAAATCTCTCAATAATAGCCGATCTACAAATTAAACCATCGATCGGAACCTAATTAAGAGATGTATATATATATCATGCTATTCTAAAACTTGAAATAAAAAAGAAACTCAATATAGCTCATTTATAGCATAAATTAGCTCATATATATATTAGCTCATATATAGCATATATGCATATAATATATGCATATTCATCATATTTAACATATATATATATATATATAGCATATATATGTAATCTCCACATATAAAGAAAAACTTGAATTAGAAGAGGTATTCAAATTTAAAAGCGTGTGTAATCAATAAGAGAGCTGAATCAAGGCCTATATTTAGATTTTGAGCCGGGATCATAGTCACTTCTTGCATTAGGATTTAGGGTTTTGAGCCAAATCGGATCCAATAAGCTCCATTAAAAGCAAACTTGATAAAAGAGATGACCAATTAACTAATGTACCTGATCAGAAAAGGGAGCTGAGCTAGATAGCTGAATTAATGCAGGGAGATAGCGCGCAGCTGGCTGCTATGATAATTAATGGAGGCGAGGACTGAGGAAGAAAGAAAGGTTCTGTCAAGAATCGGATTTAAACTTATTATGCACTATTAGGATCGGTTTTGTTAAAAACCGATCCTGATAGTTTCTGGATCGGTTCATAATAAAAAAACCGATCTTAATGCATAATAATCTGGATCGGTTTATGATGTGAACCGATACTGATACCATCAGGATCGGTTTTCATCTACAACTGATCCAGATTATTATTTTCATTAGTTTTTGGTTAAAATTTTAAGGTTCATTTTTTGTTTATTTCATGTTCTAAGTAATTCTCAAGTATTAAGATAATATACGAAAATAATTTAGAAGATAATATACTAAAATTACTTACAAGATAATTTATACAAATATACTATAAGCTACTATACTAAAATAATTTTTAAGATAATTTATTAAAATAAATTATAAACCAGCATACACATACAGGATAATTTAATCAAAATTTTTGCTAACCTATCTGAATCGGTTCTTTAACTAGAAACCGATCCAGATAACTATCAGGATCGGTTTCTAGCTCAGAACCGATTCTGATAGTTATCTGGATCGGTTTCTAGTTATAAACCGATCTAGATAGTTTTTTAGATTTTTTTAAAATGAATTAATCTAAAATCCATATAGACTATCTGAATCGGTTTGCACAGAACCGATCCAGATAATTATCTGGATCGGTTCTAAGCTAAGAAACCGATCCTAATACTATCTGGATCGGTTTTCAGAACAACTGATCCTAATATAAATTATGCAATTTTTTTACATTTGAGAATTAAGTAGATATATTTTTAAGAAACTAGAAAGATATAATTTTTTTTATTCCATAGAATAAACATATGAAACTTGCTTTCTCTCTCTCTTTCCACACTCTGAACGATTGCAATTGAGAAATTATTCTCGGACGACATGGAAGGCGAAGGCGAAATGGCCAAGCGGAGAAATAAGTACTTTGAATCCTTCGTCTTCTCAGAGTAAAATCAAGGAAGGACTTTGAATCCTCCGTCTTAGAGTAAAACCAAGGGATGAAAGACTTTAAGTCCTACATCTCCTCAAAACGAGACTGGAGAAGTAAATGAGATAGCCACAATCCATACCGACTTCCTGGAGAGCTCAATTTGCTTCAAACTCATGTACTCTCCATTAATCAAGTAATTTTTTTTCCACTGTTATTCTCTGGACGTACTACTTCAATTGCAGCAGTAACGGCATGCACCCACATCGAATTTTTTCGCCATTGTAACCATTCAGAGTGTGGAGAGAGAGAGAGCAAGTGAAATATGTGATATCGGCCAATTTTGCATTTAATGTGTATAACTCATATGTTTTTTCTATGGAATGAAAAAAAAAATTTCTTTCTAGTTTCTTAAAAAATATACATCTACTACATTCCTTGTGTAAATCATGTATTAGGATCGGTTATTAGTAAAAACCGATCCCAATAGTATCAGGATCGGTTCTAACAAGCAACTGATCCTAATTTCTGAACTATTAGGATCGGTTGTAAGTTAGAACCGATCCTGATAGTTTCAGGATCGGTTGTTTATATAAAACCGATCCTGATTTCTGACTTATTAGGATCGGTTGTGTATGAAAACCGATTCTGATAGTATCAGGATCGGTTTTTACTAACAACCGATCCTAATAGGTATGAAATTAGATCGGTTTGACGTAACAACACAACAACAAAGTAGGCACTTTTCGCGAGGGAACTTCGTCGCTAAAAGTACCGTCGCAAAAGAAAAAGCACGTTTATGACGGTACTCCGTCGCAAAAAGTGCCTGTCTTTTGTAGTGCAAACCCGATCTGATAAGTTTTTAAGATCGGTTTTGTTAAGAAAACGGATCCAGATACTTATTAGGATCGGTTGTTTATTATAGCCGATCAGATAGGCCGATCCCGATTCCTGTTTTTCCACTAGTGAAGAGAAGGGAGACCAATGACCTACTTTCTTTGATTGTTTCTGTTTAGAAGATTTCCTTCTAACCTTAGTTTGACTAGTCAAGGTATCTTCAACATAACTTCATTCTGACAAGTAAAAGTATCTTTGAAGTGTCATAGCATGTTTCATTACCAAACCATCTACTCATTTTGTTTTCCTCCCTTCCAATTTTGGGGCCTTATATGGACTGTTTATTGGAACTCCAGCTAAAATCAGGCTAGTCCTCCGTTTTTAGTTTGGGTCTTAGTGTTGGGATTATTGTTCAACCGAGGATTGTGTATAGATCATATAATATTTCATACTATATATGATATCACACATAATGGTCTCAAGTTTACAAGTAATGAAAATTATAGGGCACTTAGAGAAATTCGTGTTGGATTTATTTGCCAATCTCGTTGGATTTAATGCCAACATTGAGTATATATGTATCTAATTATGGATTGTTTATTGTCATATATGGTTGTCAATTAAAGTGATCAAATAAGTAATAGACAGTTAATATATATTTATTATGATATGGTCCACAAATTTGTAGAACAATTTAGGTAAATATCAAATTATTGATGGACTGATTCTGAAATTTGCAATTAAGGAACGATTCTCCAGCGGTTGCACGGATTTTGATGTGAATGCACAGTTTTTGATGCATTTGCACAAAATACCTTTTTTAAGTTGGCATATGGCCAGAAAGTCAGTTTTTGATTTAGGGTTTGGCAATATGCCGACTCCACATCTCTATAAATAGGTTGGTCCCCAAAGCACAAGATATACGAAAAGTTGCAGAATTTTTTTAGCCGTCAATCTAGTCAGTTCTGTGGCCTTCTCTACTTTTCTCCATTAAGAATAGAGATGTGACATCATTGAGGAATTGTGAATGCGATCTCACAATTTTGAAAAAACTGTAGTATGCCGTCAATCAGTACTGCTACGAAGTTTGAAACGTTAGAAGAGTATCATGTAAGAGTTCAGAACATAGAATTTTTTTTAAAACAGAATTAAAATACAACTGCTGTATGCCTAGGAGTTTTTCATAAAAAAATAAAAAAAAAACTTCTGTGTTCCAGCTCCAGAGAGAGGTACAGTAGTTTATGTTTACAATTTACAATACTTTGGGAGGGGATCATATAAATAGCAATCTGATGGTCACCCTTGAATGATTTCAACAAAAGTATCTTGAATGTTCAAAAACTAAAGCCTAAAATTGCTTATTTTGTTGCCTAAAATCGAACAAACTACAAACATGAAGTAATTCAGATCCAATAGTTTGCTGAAATGTAACTGCACGACAATTTACAAGGATGCTTATTAATTGATTCACTAAATTCACATATATCTACTGGTTACTGTTGTGTGCCTTATTTTAATCGTTGAATCAAAAGCAATAAAGATGTTCTCATCTATTCGAACAGCAGAGGATCTGATCGATGTCCGTTCACTCACATTCCGCTAATAAAGACGTAGTCGGTATTCGAATCAGACTGACAACAGATCAATAATTGGAATCAACAACATCAACAACAACAACCAAGTCTTTTGTCTTAAACAAGTTGGGGTAGGCTAAAAATGAAACCCAATAGTAGTTACAAGGTGAAGTAGATAGTAATAAAATAATAATAAATAATAGAATAAAGATTTTTTTCTCCCGGCTCCTATCCCCCATTCATCCCCCAATCATTAATTATGTAGGGACCACAACTTCAAGTACAAAAAGACAAAAAAAACGTGTATCAATCATTAATTACGTGGGGGACCGCTTGTATTTGAAAATTTTTATAACTGACGCGCACAAGTATTCATATATAATATATCAAATATTCATATATAATACACTAAGTATTCATATCTAAGATATCAAGTATTTAAAAAAAAACTGGACACATCACTCCACCCATCTTTTACACGTTTTTAGAGGTGATTTTTTTTCTCCGTTCACTCTAACTAATATTTCTTACAATTTGTGAAGAATTTTGCGAATCTAAAATCACAAATGTCTTCTACGCAATTTTATCTTTCAAATAAGATCCATGAAGAAATACTTTTGAGTTATCCGTCGCGCAAGTATTCATACCTCGTAAATTATTTATATCTCGTCATGCAAGTATTCCATACCACGTCGAGCAAGTATTCATATCTCGTCGAACAAGTATTCATACCTAAGATAGAGTGTATTGGACACTTCCAGTAATTGAGTGGTAACGAAATTTCAATCGGTAAAAATGAGTGAATTATGTGTCCAGTTTTTTATTTGTGAAATACTGATGAGGTATGAATACTTGTTCGATGATGTATGAATACTTGAATGACAAGTTATGAATACTTGTGCAACGGACAACTCGAAAGTATGTCATCATGGATCTCATTTGAAAGAGAAAATTGTGTAAAAAACATTCGTGGTTTTATATTTGCAAAATTCCTACCAGATTGTCAGAAATATTGATTAGAGTGAACGAAGAAAAAAATCCACCTCCAAAAACGTGTAAAATATGGGTGGGTGATGTGTCCAGTTTTTTTTTGAATACTTGATATCTTAGATATGAATACTTGATGTATTATATATGAATACTTGCACTCGCCGCGATAATAACACGTTTTGTTTTGTCTTTTAGCGCTGAAATTTGTGATCCCCTCTTAATTAGCAGTCCACAAATATTAAAGACAGTTATTGACTGGGGGATGGGAGCTGGGGGATAGTTAGTCGGTCCCTAAATAATAATAGTAGTAGTAATAATAATAGTAATAATGGTACCAATAATATATAATAAATAATACTAATAATATATATACTTACTATATTATGCCTACAATATAGATCGTAGTGGCAAAAGTCCTAAGCTCTACGTCCTTGATCCCAAATTTCTAGTCATATGGCCTAAAACTGCCTATAATACTACCCCTCAACACTCCTAAATTTTTTTTCCTAAGTCATGGTTCTGATACGTGAATCGCTAACTTCCACGCAATCCTGTCCGAATCCAACTGTTTGAACTTTGAAAATAGAGATACGAATCCATTAGTCATGTTGATGCGTAATGCATATTACCATAGTCTCACTCTTAATTATTTAAATTAAATTTTGTTATTTAAAACAACATGAAGCAATTTTGTTTGAAAAAAACTATTTCCATATTGTTGATTTGGAGGAAATAAAATAAATAACATTATGAAATTTTCATTCAAGAAGCTCATTATAATTTTTTAAAATTTTGAGGTACACACTGAGTATCTAAAATCACTGAACCAAGTTACAAATAAATTTTACTGTTTTTAATCAATCTACAGGCAACCTTGATATATTAAGTTTTTAATGAAACACACTTTTGGCGAGAAATTTTTTTAATTACAATATTTATGACCCAAGATATAGATGAAAATGGGCAGCATGAGCATGCAATATGTCATTAAATAGGTTGGCACTCAATGATTTACCATATTGTATTATGTAATTGATTTTATTTTTCTCCAAATCAGCAATATATAATATTTTATGCAGCATGTGCCTCTCGCATGCAGTAGTTAAACAATACAAGTTTCAAACATGTTAGAGGCGCTAGTGGGGAAATCGTTGACTTTTATTTGTCTATATAAGGAGGGATCGTCGTGTATTTGGTAATCAAATTATAAACTGAGGTAATAAGTAGTAAAATAAAATAAAAATGGCTTCAACAAAGATGTCAATTTATTTCTTGTTTATCCTTTTCGGGATAGCAATCCTGCTGCTTGGTGAATTTGGTGTTCAAGCAGGTCTTTATTGATAGTTGTGGCACCGTGGTACACTGCTCACTCGTGACAACCTTTTTTATTTTTGAAATAGAAAAACTGATTTGACAGGTAATTTATTGATAGTTTTTGTTTCCAAAATAGTAAGGATGAATTTCTGGTTCGTTCACCTCGAATTAGTATTAGGTAACAAATATTTCTGTTTGGCTGTGGATCATCTAAGTAGAATCTGCACGACTATTAAAGTAGATCTGTGCGTTTTATCTCAGACCAAATTGGTTCAGATTTCTATTGAACGGCCGTGATCCAAACATAAATATTCTGTTACCTCAGAGGATATAGATTCCGGTTACCTCCACCTAGATCGAACCATTTTGTCACGCCTTTAAACGAATGATGACACAACAAATTGAAAGGCCAGTTTAAAACGATTTTTAGGGGAAACACCAATTTTTTTATTAATATGAAAATAATAAATACGAATTTTTAAAAACGGGAACAAATTGGTAAAATCTCAGATGATAGGAAAAACGCCACAATTTTATGGTGCTCATGTGGAATGCCATATTTTAAACAACCGAAAAGGAAATAATAAAAAGGGGTGGACGTCATAATTTATGAACGCAATAATTTTTTTTTCATGCTATTAAATTCACAATTAATAAATTTATTTATTTACACATAATCTTATTACAACATTATTTCTTTATTTTATAATTTTTACAATTTTACTACATTCATTTTATAATTTCTATTTATTTCAATGAACTAATTTGAATTACTAGAAACAAATAAACGTGACTACCAAGGTTGAAACATGATATTGTTCTAATGAAATGTCAATAAATAAAATGGATCGAACTCATAGAAATTACTTTGAATTATAAATAATTAGGAAGCTGATATTAGTACCCACGCTACAGTACCCGCACTGTACCCACACCTAAACTGCCATAACTGCTTGTGGGGACCGCAACTATTCCAAAACTGTAATTTTGTTTTCCAAATTTAATAGTAATAATGTGAAGTATATATCTCAAACAGGTCAAGTATTTATACCTATACAATCAACTACTTCTGATATATGAATTTTCTTAAAATAACTGTACCCGCACCTTTTTTTTGAAATTTTTTCATGTTGTACCCGCATTAGGAGACCACTTAAACGGCATGTGGGTACCGCAACTGTTCCAAAACTATAATTTTGTTTTAAAAATTTTGATACTGTGAAGTATATAGCTCAAACAGGGCAAGTATTTATACCTATACAATGAACTATATATAATATATGAATTTTCCTAAAATAACAGTGCGGGTACTGTAGCGCATATAGTGCGGGTACTGTAGCGTGTACAGTGCGAGTACTGTAGCGTGGGTACTGAAATAATTATTCAAATAATTAATCGTTATATATTATTATTATTGTTATTATGTTATAAGTTTAACAATTTTCAAGCACAAAAAAAACATTCCAGTTTTTAATTTATTTATATTTCATATTTAAAGCAATGGCTTGCTTTTGGTATACCGATGGATAAATAAATTGGTTTTTGATTCAAATACTAATATAATGTCATATCATTGTCTCATGAATCTTTTCGTTAAAATTTAATGGTCAATTTAATAATAGAATTTTTAGTAGAGATTTTTGTGATGTTCGATCGGTTACTTGTTACTAATCGACATCATATTAATGGAATCCGTATCACCCCAGAATCTGAAGTGCAAGTGATAAATTTGAACCGTTCTTTTAACTTGACACAAATCTCAAAGCAGACCCCCATTTTTATAGGCACGGGATTAAATTAGACCTGGCTGGAATTAATATGGGCTTTCCATTTTTTAAAATTACACCTCAGATAGATGAGTGGACACGGACTCTATCTAATAAGGAGCATAATTCGATATATAACACTTGGAATTAAGTTTTAAGAAGCGTAATTCAATAACACTTGGCATTAAGTTTTCCGCTCACAAATTCTTTGCGACTCACGTTGAATTAAGCCAAATAAAGTACCCAAAAAATGCAAAATGAATGATAAATGTGGTAATAGCATGCAATTTGCATTTCACATTTAACAAACTTTATATAAATAAATAGACAGTCAAGTTGATGACATAAAATATATTTCATATTGTTTTTTACATGTAATAGGATATTGAAGGAAACCAATTAAAATAAATAAACTAACGACAAAATATTATAGAAAATATATTTCTGTTTCATTGTTTGATTAAAATAAAACAACACAATTCAAAATGTGCAAAATAGAAGTTACATTTTAATATATATGAAACACAAAAGAAGAACTCCTGGTTGAAAGTCTATCAAAAGCAATGGGATTCGTAAGCTCAGTCAAAGTAAATCGTGAGTAAGAATCAAAAGAATTAGTTTGGATTAATGCAATAGAGGTATAATTTCTCTCAAAGATTAGCTTAGAATGATGAGGTAGAGGTATTTGTTTTGATTGTAAACAATTTAAAATAATAAGACTTGGCCAACACGACAGACAGACGCACTCCTCTGTGTTGCACATGGTTTAGGTACATCTCTTATTTTCTCTGTGCTGCAATTTTTTTTTCCAGAGATTGAGTCGAGTGTCCAGCAAACTAAACTCCTAAATTTTTCAATTTATCACCAACACTGGGTTAGGAAAAAGGAACAAGTCAGCAACCAACCGGGACAGTGAAGCCCCAGTAGATGAGGGTCAGTTGTGCCCCAGTAGATGGGGGTCATACTTGGATGATATTTTTGTTTGTTGTTGGTTTTGCAAATGTTGCTTTTTTTTTCTGAGTTTTTTGTAATTGATTTTAATGTTGTTTTTGGAATGAAGCAATAATTGATATCAACACCTCCAAATGTGAGGGGTGCTAAACAATTAAAAAAAATGAAAATGTCAAATATGTGTCATTTTTTTATTTTTGTTAATCAATCAGAACTTGAAATTATCCTTCTAGACCACAATACATAGCACATTTAATTTCTCAAGCCCCTTTTGACCTTTTCTTTTATATGGTATATATGTTAACTTGCCACATTTCTAAAGCCCCTTGTTTTATCTAAATTGAAGGTGCTTAATTGAGCCAATATATCTTCTAGCCCAAGTTGCCTACTGATGCAACTTATACTAGGACCAATCCGCAACCAAATGATCTTTCCAAGTTATTTGTAGTAAGGTTCCTAGCAAAGTCCTCAATCCCAGCCAGATATAGCTTATGATTAATTCCAAATGACAATTGATAGATGCATCGTGAAATGCGTGAAATGCGTTGCCCCCGGATCCAATATAGAAATAACGAAAAAAAAATCACATTTTGAAAGAAAAATTTCATTTCCTAATGAAGTTAAAAATAGTGACATAGGGATCTGTGGATTTTTGAGGAATTATGAGAAAATATGATGAACAAGTTTTATTGCATACTGTTCTGATCTTTACAAAGGGAACTGTACATGCTTTTATAGCAAAACTATTCTAACGGGTGCCTATGATCTATTCTAACGTTTGCCTACTGTTCAGTCTAAAAGTGGTAAAAGTAGAGTAACTTTTTTTTGAAAACTAGTTGCTCCTTTTTCCTAAAATAGCCTATGATGAAATAACCGTTAATGGTCTGAGGCTATTATTATTTTTATTCTATCTTGTTTTCTCAACACTCCCCCTCAAGTTGGGTTCGAACAAATTGATTGAACCCAACTTGCCAAGTATGTTCATATGATTAGTCTTGTCGAGCGCCTTTGTAAAAATATCCGCCAATTGTTCTTTGCTTCTGACGAATGGGGTTTCTATTTCTCCTGACTGCACTTTTTCTCTGACAAAGTGACAGTCAACTTCAATGTGCTTTGTCCTCTCATGGAAGACTGGATTTGACGCAATGTGTCGCGCGGCTTGATTGTCGCAGAACATTTTCATGGCTCCTGTGGGCTCTATCTTCAAGTCGCTAAGTAGCTGTTTGATCCAGATAAGCTCACTTGCTGTGGATGCCATAGCTCGATATTCAGCTTCCGCACTTGACCTTGCAACGACGTTTTGCTTCTTGCTCTTCCAAGTAACCAAGTTGCCACCTACAAAAGTACAAAAACCTGTGGTTGATTTTCTGTCACAGCTCCCAGCCCAATCTGCATCAGAAAAACCAACCACATTGTTAGAACCATTTTTCTTCATCCAAATTCCTTGACCTGGAGTGCCTTTAAGATATCTTAATATCCTTTCAATGGCACTCAAGTGACTGGTACGTGGAGCATGCATAAATTGGCTTACATTACTTACTGCAAATGCAATATCAGGTCTGGTAACCGTGAGATAGATTAGTTTTCCTACCAATCTCTGATACTGCCCTATATCAGGTAGTGGTTCACCATCTTCCAGTCCAAGTTTAATGTTGGTTTCCATTGGAGTACCAGCTGGTTTTGCTCCTATCTTGCCAGTCTCTTTTAACAGGTCAAGGACATATTTTCTTTGAGATAGAAATAGGCCTTTGTTGGAGTGAGCTATTTCTATTCCAAGAAAATATGAAAGTTTTCCGAGATCCTTAATATCAAATTCCATTTTTAAATATTGTTTGACCCTTTTAATTTCTTCATTATCATTTCCAGTGATGATAATATCATCTACATAAACCAAAACAATTGTGGTGGAATTTTGTGAATGTTTGACAAACATTGAACAATCTGCAGTGCTTTTGTTAAAATTATCTTTTAAAAGAGAGAGGCTTAGCTTAGCGTACCATGCTCTTGGAGACTGTTTGAGGCCATAAATTGCCTTCTTCAACTTACATACCAATGATGGATCTGGTGCATTCTTATGACCTGGAGGAAGAGTCATGTAGACTTCTTCTTCCAAAGTTCCTTGAAGGAATGCGTTTTTCACGTCCATTTGAAATAGATCCCATCCTAAGTTGGTAGCCGTTGATAGCAAAATTCGTACTGTGTTCATTTTTGCTACTGGTGCAAAAGTTTCTTGGTAGTCTATACCATAAGTCTGAGTGAAGCCTTTGGCCACTAATCTAGCTTTGTATCTTTCAACCGTACCATCGCTATTATGTTTTATTTTGTATACCCATTTACATCCTACGGGTTTTTTATGTCTTGGTAAGTCTACAATGTCCCATGTGTCATTTTTTTCTAAGGCTTGAAGTTCCTCTTTCATGGCCTTAACCCAAACTGGATTCTTGTTGGCTTCATCAAAGTTGGTTGGTTCAGTTTGATCAGTTATGCTGCTCAAATAGGCTCGATACTCGGGAGAGACCTTTTCGTAAGAAATAAAATTGTGAATTGGATACATCACCTGATGGGATACATAATCCCTTAGCTTGACAGGAGGTCGCGTTTGTCGTATGGATCTTCTCAAGGCAGTTTCTTCTTGAGTTGATTCTTCACTTGACTCATTTTCCTCATTTTCTCCCCCTGAAGAAATTGCACTTGACTCACCTGTCAATTCTTCCTCCTCACGCTCAACCTGTTCTTGATTTGTTTCCTCAGGAAAAACAAAATTATTTGGAAGTAACATGATTGGTTGTCCTTGTGCATTTAATTGATTGTCTTTTTGGTCATTTGTTTGGTAGTACGGTTCATCCTCAATAAATGACACATTTCTTGAGATATAAAGTTTATGATTTTTGGGATCATAACATTTATATCCCTTTTTTTCAGAGGAATATCCTAAGAAGATGGTTTTCACCGAATTCTTATCTAGTTTATCTTGTCTTTTTATATGTACAAAACATGTACATCCAAAAACTCGAATATGATCAAGGTCTATTTTTCTACCTTTGAGAATTTCTAAGGGACTCATGTTTTTTAATCTTGCACTTGGCAACCTATTTATGAGATAAGTTGCCGTTAACACCGCATCTGACCAGTATATTTTGGGGACATTACTTTGAAAAAGAAGTGATCTAGTGACTTCAAGGAGATGACGATTTTTTCTTTCTGAAACTCCGTTTTGTTCTGGGGTATTTATACATGTTGTTTGATGTAAAATTCCTTTTTGTTTGAAAAATTCTAAAAAGGTTTTATTGACATATTCTGTGCCATTGTCTGATCTAAAAATCTTGATTTTGGAATTATATTGGTTTTCCACAAAGTTAAAAAATTCTTGAAAACAAGTGAACACCTCATTTTTTGCTTTTAAAAGATAAAGCCAGGTAGTACGAGAATAATCATCAATAAAGGTTACAAAATATTTAAAATTGTTATAAGAATCAATAGGGGCTGGACCCCAAACATCAGAATGAATTAAATCAAAACATTTGTTTGACACACTGGTAGATAATGGAAATGGTAACCTAGTTTGTTTTGAAAACCTACAAATATCACATGTGCTTGAGTCTAAATTATAACAAAAAAGTTTGTTTAAAACTTGGTCGGATGGGTGTCCAAATCTCCAGTGTAGCAATTTGTCACGATTTATTGAATTTGATGACACAAAACACCTATTGGTAGAATCTTCAAGATAATATAGACCATTTTTAACAAAACCCTCACCAATCTTCTTCCCTGATACTCGGTCCTGAAAAGTGACTTTGTTTGGTGAGAATATAACATTACAATTTAAATCTTGAATTATTTTGCTAACCGACAATAAATTTGAATTAAAGTCTGGTAAGTACAAAACATTTTTTACATTTCTTGCAAAAAAATTTGTAGTACCGCAACCGCTAATTTGGGCTTTATTTCCATTTGCAACAATTACATGTTGAGAATCTTTAAATTTTTTGAAATTTTGTAATTTAGATTGATCCCATGTCATGTAATCGGTTCCTCCCGAGTCAATGATCCATTTATTCAAATTTTTACAAAAATTGGAGATCTTGGGATTATTAATTTGTGAAGATAGAAAGTCAGATTTATATTGTACAAAACCTGATTTTTGCTGCTGTGGCAACCGATTTAATTGACTCAGTAGCTGTGCAAGTTGTGTATTTGTCGCCACAGAAGATCCTGAGGAGTCCCCTTTTGATTTAATTCGTGCTGGTTCGGATTGGAGAGGATGCGCCCCTTCATTTGAAGGGTCCGACCCTTTACTCACACCCCCGAACCGCTTATCTCTCTCCCCCTTTCATGCGCTGCCCGTCTCGCCGCTGCTCCGATTTGGTCGAAGATGGGGATGGAGGTTCCAGCAAGCATCACGGGTGTGACCCTGCTTCTTGCAGTGGTCATATCGTTCGCCGCTGTTGGGTGCTCCTCTTCCTCTCGCCATCTCTCAGAAGTTAGGGTTAGGGTTTCGGACGGCGCACGCCTTGGTTTCAGCGATGTCTGACTCACCCTGAGCATTCATAGTTGCCCGTCGGGTTTCCTCTCTTTGTATGGTAGCCATGACCGAGTCGATTGACGGCAGCTCGGAGGAGTAGAGAATCTGAGATCTTATAGCTTCAAAGCTTGGGTCGAGACCTCCGAGATAAGTATACACTAACTCTTGTTCTGCCTTTTTTTGGATTTCTTCGGGGTCTGTTGTAGGTGGGAGGTATAGTTGGAGTTCTTCCCATCTTGTCAGTACCTCGGTTCCGTATTGTGAGCTGTTGTTACTCCCTTGTTTGATTTGTGAAAGTTCCTGTTTCAAATTGAAAATGTGAGCAAAATTTTGTTGTTGGCCGTATAGTCTTTTTACCTTGTCCCATACGGCTTTGGATGAGTTCAGAAGCATGCATAGGCGTGCAATTTGAGGCTCCATGGTGTTGAGGAGCATTGACATGACCAAATGGTCTGAGGTCTGCCATTCGGCTATTTTCCCTTTTTCTTCAACAGTTGGCTCGTGTTCTTTTGCTGGTTTTGGTTTTGTTATGGTTCCATCGATATATCCTAATTTGCCTCTGCCACTGAGGCCTATTAGGATCGATCTGGACCAGGGAATGTAGTCTTTGTTGCCACTGAGGGTTATGGTGGTAATTTTGGAGTTATCAGTTGGTAGAGACATGTTTTCTGGTTTTTTTCTGGTATGTGTCGAGGAAGGGTTTATTTGGCTCTATTGGCTCTGTGCCCTTATCTCTTCTTGACAGAGATTGAATATTTCCCTTTGGCCCTCTTACCGCTCTGATACCATGTGGATTTTTGAGGAATTATGAGAAAATATGATGAACAAGTTTTATTGCATACTGTTCTGATCTTTACAAAGGGAACTGTACATGCTTTTATAGCAAAACTATTCTAACGGGTGCCTATGATCTATTCTAACGTTTGCCTACTGTTCAGTCTAAAAGTGGTAAAAGTAGAGTAACTTTTTTTTGAAAACTAGTTGCTCCTTTTTCCCTAAAATAGCCTATGATGAAATAACCGTTAATGGTCTGAGGCTATTATTATTTTTATTCTATCTTGTTTTCTCAACAGGATCCGAGATTGAAGTTATAATAATCTTTTAGAAATCTGTAGTTTAATTGGTGTTTAAAGTAACTTTTAATCTTCAGTTTTTTAGATTTGTAATTACTGAAATATGTGGGATTGTCAATTGTTGCTGGTACCGTTTTTTTGCACCTGCTGGTACCATTTAAGCATAACTTTATATTGCCTTTTAGTTTTTAATCATGCAATTCAGTACCGTATGTTGGTACATTCTGATCAGATGCATTTAGAATTTTACAAGTAATAACAAAAAGCTATCAAACCTGCTGGTACACAATTAACACCAACTGAGAAATCACCCAGGACTTGGTATCTATGAACATTAAATCTGTGAAGCCAAATTATATGCGTCTCAAATTAAGGCACATGTATAATAATAAAAATACAAAACTAATTAATCAGCAAACTATTTTACACTAAAAAAATCCAGAAATTCTATCAAACATCCGATTTCAAGGCAAAAAACAAAAATATAAACCATAGATAGAACAAAATGCTAAAAGGCACAGATGGTTTTGAATGCCCTAACGGACCCGGCGATCCCAATCTTCTTGGCCTAACCCTAGTGATTTCTTAGAATTTGCAATCCCCTCCTCATCTGAAAAATGTAAATTTCACAAGGGCTTAATAAAAATGCCACAATACATTTGCATGTTGCAAGAGATAATTCCTCCTTAACACGAAGCATACAATTTCATGTATGTACTCACATGTATCTCTCAAAAATGTCAAGTATAATAGCAATACCAGTCATGCACTAGCTGCACTAGCATCTGATTCGACAAAAGTGCCAAGTAGTGTACCAGTAATATTTGAGCACTACTAATCTATTATCAAATAATTGATATTTTGCAGTAAGGAGTTCCTTTCAGTCCGTTTAGAATTAAATTTAGAGATCATTGATCTGCCACAATACCTGAAACAAACATGACCTCATGGCCGGAGTTCTCAAATTTTATGATTTTAGTCACAATTTATTGACCTCCTAGTTGGTAGGGAATGCTCAATATATTTACACCATTTTTTGTTTAAAAATAAAAGGCCTATATACAAAGGATCAGATCCACTGACAACAGCTTTGTAACTTCAGATTGTTCAAACAGCACACCATTAGGCAATGGGGTAAAAGAAAATAGACCACAAGAGATGGATATTTCATTTTCATAGAGGAAATTAAGAAAGAGAAAGATACTAGAGAAGAGAATACCTGAGACAGCAGAGGCTCAATTTGTTTTGGGACTTAAGATTGTTCATAAATGTGTTTATACTACTGTTTCAGCATGCCAAAGAAATGGAGAGCACCTTTGTGTAAGTCTAACTCACCACGGCTCCTCAAATCAATAAGAAGCATTTATTTATAAAAGAAAATTTTAACTCAGCTATTATTAGGACTGACAAAAGGAACTCGTAGTTGAAGCCAGGCTCATTCAAAATTGGTTTAGAAAAAGCTTGTAGTTCGTTTGTTCCATTCTGGCTCGGCTCATTATGAATGAGTTTAAATATGACTCAGCATCATTTGGCCTTAATAAGCACAAGTAACATTTGTTTCACTGAGAAACATAAAGGAACCAAGTCATCATCCTTTCTTAATAAAGCTTCATAAAGATTCTTAATAAAAAAAAAAAATATGGCATCAGAGAGATATAAACCAAGTCATCATCCTTCCTTAAAATTAATAAACAAGAGTGCAGATTTTAAGAGGACCTATATACTAAACTTTACAAGGCAAGGAAAGTAGATACTCAAAAACCAATTTTTTGTCCTGTTAAAATTACTCGATGCAAACAATAAACACAATTTTGGTAGTGTTTCACTAATAAAGGAGATTCAGAACAAAAATGGACAAATGCTAAACTGTAATACCTCACAAATAAACAAACAATGATGCAGAGCAATAAATAAGAATCTTAATTACACAATTAAAAAACTGTTAAGTCATCAGTGAACAATATTATCAACAAGTGCATACACACAAACATCAAAATTCTAAGGAGATGTATTTTACTGGGGGTGAACCAGAAAAATAAGGGAAATTTTGGCCTTCAGGTTGTTCATAAATGTGTATATACTGCTGTTTCAACATCCCAAAGTCACTGGAGCCCAAATATATAATGTGTAAATAAACCATGTCACAAAAAAAATGTAGAGTGGTAAATTTGCTCAACAGACCTACACATGCAAATTTGCTCAAAAGACCTCACTCAACCGTGGTTATTATTATCCCTTCACCCACGGTTCAATTATTTGCACCACAATAACCACGGTTAAACCGTGTCCCATCATTTTCCTTCCTTGTTTACCCACGGTTCATTAAAAAAGTTTCGGAACCGTGGATAATAACATGTTAGTAATAAAGGTTTTTGTAGTAGTGACTGGAACACAGCAGTTGTATTTTAATTATGTAAAAAAATATTCTATGTTCTAAAATATTATTACTTAGTACTCCACTTCTTACTTTTCAAACTTCATAGCAGTACTAGTCCTATATATGTGTTGCTCTATATATAGTAAGTAACACTGAAATCAATCCTCTTTCTATAATTTGATAAATCAAACATAAATATAAAATTAGAAAATGCAGACCCATTATTTGATAAGCCAGAAAGTTCAAGTTCTAACGTCATAGTTGTGAGTATCATCTATACTCTTTTTTGTCACAACATGGACATGATGATATTCAGAGATGTACTCCCATCTCAGCAACAGTAACAACCACACGACAGTAGCAACAGAAAATCCGACATCAATGCAAGCAGCATATCACAACATCAGTTCACCACACGACAGTAGCAACAGCAACAACCACACGACATTAAGCAACAGGTTTATTTTATGCTTAAAAGCGTAAATTTATTAAAAAAAAAATGGAAAAATGAACTAAATGTAGTTTATTTTATGCTTACAAGGCCAATCCAGAATTACATTTCTTCAATTGGAAATTATTCTAAACCAACGCTGCTATTTCTATTAATTGATACAAGTAGTCCACGCCAGGTTTGCCAGAATGTGTATTTTCCAGATTCGCACATCAATAGTTCATTTTCTTTTGAATTCAATAGAACTATTCAAATGCCTCTAGTTTGTGTGCCTTCAATTTGAAAAATATAAAAACTAAAAATTCAAACTGTTAGAGGCTCCTGTATTTTAGTTTTTGCATCTCAGGTACAAAATTACAAGTGATCAGTAGTCATTCTCAAAGAAACAAATACCCTGAAATTCCAATTGACACCAACAGTTAATAGAAGATTAAGAAAAATAAATAAAACTCAAAGACTGATATTTGATTTGGTTATACACAGAAGTACCAAATCTCCTATGGCAAAAAAAAGGTGAAACACATAACACACTGAATTAACCACATGGCATGCAATTATAATTGAACTAATAGAAAAGTAAGAAGACATACTGATCAAATTCATGTTGGAAAACTCCAACTGATAGTACACTAGAGTTTGTGTTATGCATAACCAGAACTGATAGCACAATGATGTTTATGCTATGCATTTCAAATGAACCATGAATTCAATAGTCAAAGTCTCATCTTCACAACCCAAAAAATAAAATTAAACAAAGTTCAATACTTGTTCACTACAATAGAAACTGGAAAATTTTCTCCGGTTTTAGAGAGGCTGGAACCGGAAAAAAATTGCGGAAAGGAGGCTTAAAACCGGAAATAAAGTTTGCGGTTTGGTCATTTTTGTAAATCCGGCAAAAAGGGGTGCAGATTCTGAAATTAATTAATTATTTTGGATATTAATAAAAAATTTGGTTAATTACAAGACTCGTGACTTAGATTACATATCGTGCCATGACATAATCAAAATCCACATAATGAAAATCATGAGAAATATCACAACACGTGAATGATCACAGTACGTTAGTTACATGACGTTATAGTCATGTAATATTTTTAAAGTAATTTAAGTTAGTTTATTGAAAATATATATATAAAGAATGTAGGAAAAATGTGAAAACTATGAAATAACGTTAATAAAATTATGTTTAAAAGAAAAAAATATTAATTGTGTATTGATTAGTATGCAGAATTGTTTGCTTTTTTTTTCGTGTCTAAAATTTTATTTTTTTCGCATTTTATTATGAGACTCTAGAATTAAAATCATGACTTTAATAAGTATAAACCTCATGCGAAAAATTTATAAAGCCTAAAATTTATTAAATGAAGTATGTAAGTTTTGAAGGGTTATAAAATTTGAACATGTTTTTTTTTACTATTATACGCCTCATATGATTACAATATTTTTTGTCACTGCTTGTAATTTAGCAAAGGTCGGTGCACAGAGATGGTGCTGTATTATTTCCGATTCTAGATGAGAAAAGTTGCCGAGATTTTTATTAATACCCTAAAAAAAAAAAAAAATATTAAAAATGCCCTCAGTTTTAAAAAAATTTTAAAAATGCCCTAACCGCCCCATGATGGGGCGGTCCACTGATGGTAGAAAACCGCCCTATTTCTGGGCGGTCCACCTCCTCCAGAAAACCGCCCAGAGGTGGGGCGGTTCTGTGTTTTTTTTTTTTTTTTCAGATTTTATATATTTTTATAAGGAAATGTATATAGTGATGTATATATATTTGTAAGATGTATATATTGTTAAGATATATTTTTATTTTTTAAGATATATATATTTATAAGGAAATACATATTGGTATATATTTTTGTAAGATGTATATATTGTTTAAGATATATTTTGGTTTACTAAGATATATATTATTGTAAGGAAATATATATTGATATATATTTTTTCCGATTCTAGATGAGAAAAGTGGCGGCAAGTACGTATTGATTGCAATTTGTAAGCTCAGATAAATAGAGTCAAACTGAGAATATGATCCGGTGTACGGCTCCAAGAAATTTAAGAAAAGCCTCGGTAATTGTCTTTCCTTTTCTTACTGGAAATGTGACGTCTCTTTGAATTTAGACCGAACTGTCCCATCTAACTCAAATCGGAGATTAATCATTTCAAGATATTTGAGATAACTTTTTTACGGGTAATTAAACTCAAACTTGTTTTAATTCTGTAAGTTTTTGAGTTGGGCGAATTTCAAAATCGTTTGATTTCAAATTGATATAATTTTGGATTGTCTATAGTTAATGTGAATTGTATTTATGTTAATTTAATTCTTTTTTTTTCAATCAATGGATCTAGTTAAAATTGCTCAATTTTTTTTTTTAAATTTACTTTTCAATCAAAATTTAATAATTTAATTATACATGACTCGTCTGACTAAGTGCAGTGTTGTGTTGTATCATCCTGCTGCAGAGTAGTTACGACACATTTGTCGTGCCTTGCGTGCCATTTTGTCAGTGAGTTGATCACGTCGAGACTTTTACACATCGATGTGTCCGGGTCAAAAAAATTTCATAGAACCTGGATTTATCCTTTTTTACGAAATCTGTCACGTTGGTATGGTTATAGATTTAAATGTATTTTGGTTGGTATATTTTTTTTTCAAAAATTAATTGGTCCAGCTGTATAAGTATGAGTTCGAATTCTAAGTAAGATCAGAATTTGTCGTCTGTGTACATTTATATCCACACTTAATAATATTAAATGAGTGATAGACATGAAGTTATTGAAATTTCTTTGTTTATAATTAAATTAAAAAAATTATAAAAGTATTTTTATATCATAAAGCAATTGGTTCTTTGCTGTAATAAGCTCCGTTTGCATTACTAAGAACCTTACCACTATAGTGTATTGAAATCAAGGCCATTGCAATCAAACTACATTTTTAAAATGATAAACAATTGTCAGGTTACTAATTTACACAGTTACTGAATAATAATAAAAAATTTAAAACAATTTAAAATAATTTAAATTGAAAAAAAAAATTACCAGTAAAATTATCTCGTGTATGAAAAGAATTGTGAAGGCGAGAGAGAAAAAAATGGGTATATTTATAGGGTTTAAAAAAAAAAAATCATAAAACTGGCCATTTAATGACCAGTTTCTCTTTTAAAAAGGGACCGGCTATTAAATGACCGGTTTGGATATTTTTAATAAAAGTTGGCGGATGTGGATATTTTTATTAATCAGTAATTAACTTTGGATATTTTTAAAAATGTCGGCATATTGCCAAAGGCTTCAGTCCAAGGCAAAGAGAATATTCAGAAAAAAGAGATTAAAAAAAAGGAGATCCTGTATACCCACTTTTGAGATAGCGGTGGCAGTAGAGTGTGTGGAAGCAAGGAAAGAATCGCATGGTGGTGCATGCATGCAAGCAAAAACGTCAAGTATATGTAGGTAGTCTTCGAGTAAAATCACTTGCATAATGGTAAAAAAATCCTAAATCATAAAACACTAAATCATAATTTAAATTTGATATGTATAGTTTTCAATTTTACAAATTATTTACAACATAAACAGAAAATTAATTAAAATTTGTGTTAATAATCACGAGAAGAATAAGGTGATCGAATTAAACAAATCTAAGAAGATAGGGTTCTTTTTGTATACCATCAATAAAAAAAAAATAACAAACCAACGTGATGGTTTCAGTTTCCGACATTTTTATTAATATCCAAAGTTAATTACAAATTAATAAATATATAAAAAGTTGTTAGAAATTTATGCACAAAAATATCCATACTGGCCATTTTCTAACCGGTTTTAATTTATTTTCGTACATGCCAGAAAATGGCCGGTACTATATATATATATATATATATATTTAGAGACACTATGAATCAATAGCAATATGCTGAAATCTAACACTAAAAATTCGAAATTGTTTTTTAAATATTTGTTAAATTACTTTGTTTGATATATAATTAGCATATTTATACTACAATACGCTAAATTACATGAAATTATGTTAAATTACGCTGAATTACACTAAATTACACTAAATTACGCTAAATTATGTTAAATTATGCTAAAATACGGTAAATTACGTTAAATTACTTATGAATAGGGATGATATCTTCATTAAAAAAGCAAAAACAAAACGACGAAACTTCAAATATCCATAAAACGGCGCTCGAGTGTCCGATTTCAGCAAATGACAACTTTTCGGAGAGCTTGCGAAAATACACATGCGCCACTGCTCGCTTTGTCAGATTTCAAAATTCAAAATTGCGCAAAAACAAAGGGAAGAGCCTCAAAACTTGAGTTGAAGTTTCCGATTAAGATTTTTATTTCTATTATTCAATCTACATAGCTCAGTAAATTAGTTATGTAATGAATTTGTAGAATACCAATTTGTGAAATTTCTAAAATTTTTGTACTATTTTTTATGATTTATGAAAAATGGCACAAAATCGGCCTAATTTAGCGTAAATTAAAAAATATTTAGTACCGGTCATTTTTTAGCCGGTACCGAAATAAATTAAAACCAGCCAGGAAATGACCGGTATGGATATTTTTATAAATTCCCAACAACTTTGGGTATATTTATTAATTTGTAATTAACTTTGGATATTAATAAAAATGTCGGTTTCAGTTTTTACAAAAATCATAAGTATCGAGATGTCAAATTTATCCAAAATTTTTAGATGGCATCTTGGTCCGGTGGGTGTTTTTACAATTTTTCAATCAAAACTGTGCGGCATTTGGTAATATTCTTTTTTTTTTGCCTGTACCGAGATGGGTACTCAGCCCGATTGAATTTTAACAATTTTCACCCTTTGTGTCAATTAGGGAATCCGGCACAAAAAAATTTTTGTTCTTTTTTTAAAAATTTCGACAGGCATAGCAACTGGAATTTGTCATTTTTTTTCTGTGCCGAGTTCTCAGTTCGGCATAGAGTTTTTTATTATTTTTATTTTTTTTGGTTAAAAATAAACTTATAGTTTTGTTAGGCACAACGAAAAAAGGGATCAGACCGACATAACACTTAGTCACAAGGAAAAATTGATTTTTTATAGTACCGTGACTAAAAAATTATGAAAACCATTCCCAACAGAGATGCCATCTCGGTACCTATAAATTTTTTAAAATAAAAAGCCATCAAATTAATTTGTTAATTATTTTTTTATTCATGGTTTATAAAAAAAAACCAGGAGATAGAGAGATGTAATAATTTGGTTAAAAAAATTCTCTGACAGTTCTTATGTCCTTTTCACACGTTGCTATGGGCATTTTTGAATTTGATTTGACATGGTAGATAGGACTATTTATTTATATTTTGAATTCTATAGAAAAAAAAAAAAAGATGGTCAGTATTTAATTGGCTGTAAAAGCGGTGAAAAGAGAGGCGTTGTTCAGGTTCCAACGTGCTAAGAGATTCATTGAAAGTAGAAAGATTTTTCCTTTAATTGACGTGACCATTCGTATCTTCAAATTATATATTTATGATACTAACTCTCTCTCTCGCTTTCAAATTCTTTTCAAATTCTTCCTTTTCGAGATCTTCCATCCACTGGATATAAAATCGTTCCATATAACCTATTTCCTTCAAAATTTTCACTCCAATAACGACACTCGCCTCTCTCTCTCTCTTTCAAATTCCTCCTTTTCGCTAGGCTGCCATGGTGAGGGTGAAGAAGAATGCGAAACGCATAATGACTGATCAAAACGAAGAAGAGACGAATCCTCCTCCTCCTCACCAAGAAGAGACTGGAGGAGAGACTTCCTCTCAAAAAGCACAACACGAAGGAGAGACCAATCCTCCTCCTCTAAAAGATACTGTAGGAGTAGAGGCTTCCAGTTCTTCCAGAACTTGCTGACGAACCCTCAATGTCAAAATCGACCCTGACACACTGAACTGCCCCATTTGCTTAGATCCGTTGCGCTCTCCAATTTATCAAGTTTGTTTCTTTTTTCAATATTATTCTCTGGAAATCAGGAAATGTATCTCTTTTATATTCTGATTTGCGTATATGCTCCATCCAATTTCAGCGCCTATAAAATTTCTCGAAAACTTGTGAACAAATTAAGCTTCAATGTTGAATGATATAGACCTAATTGTGATCATTTTTTTTAAATCTCAAATCAAACCGAGAACCAGGTATTGTTTCATATTTGAAAATGACAACTGCCTTCTAAGTTCTAACCTTTCATGATTGTCACAAGCATAAGATATCTGTGGTTGAGATTGTAAATCCTGTAAATCCAAGTTTAATTGACAACCAATGTTTGCGGTTGATATTTTTAATTCAATTTGGTACAACTTGAAGAATTTTTTGTTGTTACCTTATATTGCAAATGCAAAAACTGAACAAATTCATGTACTTTTGGCAGTGCGTATCAGGTCATGTCATTTGTCTCTCGTGCTGGGAAAAAGTACATTGCATCTGTCCCACCTGCAATAATCCGAAAGGGCGCCTACACAGCGCACTTGAGAAGATGTTGGAAGCCATATATCTCCCTTGCCCTAATGCCAATTATGGTTGCCACGAGTCGGTTTCATACTCCCAAATGGAAGTGCACACTGAAACATGTGAGTTTGGCCCGTCTCCAGGAGGCTCCGAATCCTCCAACTCCATGGCGGGAAAGACGAAGCAGAGAAAGACTTCGAATCCTCATTCTCAAGAAGAGACTAGAGGAGGAGAAGAAGAGACTACAGGAAGAAATGAGATTCGAGTGACAATCAACTGTGACTCACTGGAATGCGGTGTTTGCTCCGATCCGTTGTGCCCTCCACTTTATCAGGTTTATTTTTCAATATTATTCTTTGGAAATTTTATACCTTTTTTCTACTAGCTTGCCTAAACACTCCATAGATTTTCAGTGCCTTTATAATTTCACAAAAACTTGTGAACAAATTCAGCTTCAATCTTTGAACGATCTAGACCGAAGTGCGATCATTTTTTTAATCTCCAATTTAAGGATTATATCATAATTTATCATCTAAAAGGCAGAAAACTACACAAAAACAGTTTGCATTGTTTTAATTTTGAATAATAAAAGTACAGTTTCCCAGAAATGAGCAAACAAAATGGGCCTCATTTTTTAATTTTTATTGATACAAGTACAATTGTGTTTACCTTAATTTATTGCCTAATACGTTCACGACCTCGTTTCTTGTTCTGGATTTTGAGTTCTTTTACACATGTTAGAAAGTAATAAGGGTTGCTAAAAAGATGACAAATATTTCTATTTGTTTCTTTTTTCTGTTTGGTTGATATTTTTATTTCACAAACATAAATGCCATTTGCAATTAACTCGAAAGAATGACTGACTGTTTAGTCTCCTTTTTTTTTTCTGCTCATCTCTAACATTTTTTGTTTTTACCTTATATTGCAAATGCAAAAACTCAACAAATCCATGTTCTTTTTTCAGTGCATCAATGATCATATAGTCTGTTACTCCTGCTACAAAAATGTACAGTACATGTGTCCCTTGTGTGATAAACCGATAGGGAACAAAAGCATCGCACTCGAGAAGATGTTGGAATCAATACGTCTCACTTGCCCTCATTCCAATTTTGGTTGCTGCCAGTCTCTTTCATACTCTCAGATGGAAATGCACACTAAAACGTGTGAGTTTGGCCCGTCTCTATGCCCAATTCAAGGATGTGATCACGAGGCCTTTTCAGGTACACATTTTTACTGGTCAATATTTTTTTAGTTCAGGTATTATTACAACAGATCAACTAACACAAAAATGCAGGGTTTAATATTGTGGAATGGCTGTGGTTTCAAGTATTTGGTTGGTACTGCATGGCTGTACTGTTCTTGATTGAAACTTAAAACTACATGTAGTACAGCTTACTAAAAGTTTAAATGCAGGGTTTAACATTTGTGTTATGCAAACCTTATTAGGCAAATCTTGATTTCTCAATTTTTTCTGACAAAAAGTTTGGTTGGAAAAATCAAAGCTTATTTTATTTGTTTATGCACAATGTTGTAGGAGAATGGAAGTCACATTTTCTGAAAGACCACCGCAACCACAGCCCCTACTTTGGCGTCAACGGTTGCTACATTTATGGGAAATCCTGCACTGTAGCATTTGATGAAGATGATCTTTATTATCCCTTATTTGGACCCGATAAAGATCTGTTTATGCTTGTGAAGGAACCCATTCCCAATGTTGGGAATGCTCTCTCTTTATATTATATTGATCTGCCCGATCAGGGCCAAAAAGTTTTCACATATGAACTTAAGTTGGGTATCCATGAGAATTATATTACAAGCTCGGTGAAATTGAACTCACAACCCCTTTCCATCAAGGAGTGGAAGAGAGGTGAAGTGCGCTGTTCCTCCCTTTTGCTACCATTAGGGTTTAGAGAGCGATATACGAAGATACATATTTTAATAAATAAAGAGTCGGATGAAGAGTCGGGTGAAGAGCTGGATGAAGATTCGGGTGAGGAGTCGGATGAAGAGTCGGGTGATGAAGAGCTGGATGAAGATTCGGGTGAGGAGTAGGATGAATAGTTGGACACAATCTTGTCAGACTGAAGAAGGTAATCTTCTTCTAGGATGGTTCTATTTATGTTACTCTTGTCAGTAATATTTCTTGTTTCGGAATTCTAGATGAGTTATCAGCTTGAAATGAAGATGTCTGTTTTGTTCTTTCAAAGAATTTTCTTTGTTTGTCATCAGCATTGGCACTTGGTGGACTGGTGTTGTGAATTGTGATATGCCGCGTGCAATTTAGTTGTCTAAATTTGAATTTAAGTATATTAAGGTCTTTAATTTGACATTTAAAAGTTCAGTTTAGTTTCATGATGAGGTTCTACGTTTGTCTGGTTTGTCTTCTAGCACTGACATTAGCAAAATAGGGACATGAGCTATAAGGAGAAATATCATGAGCATCACTTGTAATATTGCAGAAACTTTTCTCTTTGCTGTGTTTTTTTTTTTTATTTCTGAAACCAGTAAAGAGGTGGATAAGTGATATTTTTGCCATGATTTAGTAATAGATGACGCACGACATGATCTTTCTCACTATTTGCATAGCACAAATCTCCATGAAATCAAACGGCCCAAAGTTTGCTCAGCATTTGATTAAAAGCTGGTAATGTAACATGAACCTTCACAACAAAGAAGTTCTAAAAATATATAAGAATCAAGTTTCCAAAATTCAAAACATGAACCATCAGAGTAATTACTTGAAATCAACAAATACTGTTTTTGAAATGTATGATTCCGACATGTAGGGAAAGAAAATCATTAACAAGAATAAAAATAAAAGTAAAAACAATTGTAGCATTTAAGGGGATGTTTGTGTTACATGAATGACTATGTATACCGTCAAAGTTTGAGTTAATGCAGAGCATACGAATTCGCCCATTGAACCTGCACTTTTCTCTAAATTTGGATATCTGATCAAGTGAAATGGTCAGATACGGATAATTATCCAGTCCGTATCCGGTATCATATTCAAAACTGTATCAGTATGTATTGGAAAAATATATGTATCTCTTGAATATCCAAATACATCATTTTCTGGATTCAAATCCGGATAAAATCGAATAATATTTGATCCGTTAACGCTCCTGCTTCTTAGTCGTTCACAGTAATAGATAACAATTTTTTTCGACGATAACAATCAAAATGAGCGGTGTTAATAATTACGAGTGATGTTAATATGTATTTAATATTATTAAAACAAAGTAATTTTTTGAAATTTTTTATCTTTTAATTTAGTCCCACCCTAATGTTTTTATTTTATTTCTTTCCTCGTTTTTCAAACCAATTTTTTTACGGTTTAAAAGCTCGTCTTTGAGCCAACTTAAGTTTTGTAAAACAGGTTTTCTTTAAAAACATGAACCTCTCTTTAATAAAATTGATTTACATTTGGTTTAGAAAATTAATTTAGTTAGAATATAAATAGTTGGAATTTATATTTAAATTTATCACTATAATAAAAGTGTTTACAACATCCATAATATTTATTTTTTCTTTGTAAGTTTTTGATGTAAATTTTATCTTTATTATATTATTGAAGTTTGAATTATGTTACAATTAATAAATTTGTTTATTTTGTTTGTAGGAGGATATTTCCAAGGAACGTGTTGCACTAGTAATGTGCATTAGTGGATTCTGAAGTAACAAATTTTGTTGAACTGTTTATGAAATTTTGTACTTGTGAATGATGAACCAAATGTGAATCAATTTTATTAAAAATGAAAAAAAAAACTATTTGTTAACAAAATGTTTATGCTTTGTTATAATTTGTCAAAAATGTTATGTTTGTGGAAAGACATTTATGCTATTTGTCAATGCTTTTGTTTTACAGTATTAAAATTGTTATTTTATAGTATCTATCTTGTTGTTTTATTGTATCCATATTGTGGCCTTACGGTATTCAACTTGTTGTTTTATAGTATCTATCTTGTTATTTTATTGTGTCCATATTGTGGCCTTATAGTATTCAACTTGTTGTTTTATAGTATCCATCTCATATTTTTCATAGTATCCATCTTGATGTTTTACGGTATCCATTTCATAGTTTTACATTATACACCTTGTTGTTTTATAGTATATTTGTTTGTTTTATAGTATTAATCTTTGTTGTTTTATAGTATTAACCTTTGTTTTATAGTATCTATGTTACGGTTTTGTAGTATCCATAGTATAATTTTTTTTAGTATATAGTTTTAAAAAAAATAAATTGAAATTTATGTCATCTAATCGACAATGTTTCACTTCGATTTTATGGTGGATACAAATCTGAAATGAGAGTTTCAGAAAATATAGGATTCTTTATGGTAATAATTTGTTTTGGAACAGAATGTTTATTTATGTGCTCATTTTTTTGGAGTTCATTTCAATTTTTAACTTCAATAAATTCTGAGTTAAATTGAATCGAGCTAGACATAAAAATTAAATAAGATATTGAGTTCGAATTAAGTGAAATTCCAATCGGGTATGAGCTCCGGCCATTGTTAGGATTTTTATTTTCATGTTCGAATTTTCTTAGGGGATTGATCGATCGATGTACAAATTAACTAATATTTGTTTTTTCTTAGATATTATTTAGTTACTAATATTTTTATTCTATGATTCAATTTTGGAAATTTTATATATATTTTAAAAAAAGCTAAGTGAGTATCTTATATTATATTGATGACTAAATATTTCAGAATTAATATAGCTAAATGTCGAGATACTTGTTCTGCTCAAATGAGTTTGTAAAAAATGTATTTCCAACTCAAATTCGAACTTGAGCTAATAAATATTTAATTGAACGACTCAAATTTAAATGTAGTTTGAGTCAAACACAAACAGTTTATAAGCTTATTTTTTAAGTGAAATAAAATAATCACCGACGAAAGAGAGGCCAGTACGATTTTCTTTAAGCATTTAAAAAAATATTAGAAACATGATATTGTTCTAATGCAATGTCAAAAAATAAAATGGATCGAACTCATAGAAATCACTCTGAATTATAAATAATTAATCGTAATATATGATTATTTTTTAATTTTAACAATTTTCAAGAACAAAAAAACATTCCAATTTTTAATTTATTTATATTTTATATTTAAAGCAATGGCTTGCTTTTGGTATATCAATGGATAAATAAATTGGTTTTTGATTCAAATACTAATATAATGTCATATCATTGTCTCATGAATCTTCCCGTTAAAATTTAATGGTCAATATAATAATATAATTTTTAGTAGAGATTTTTGTGATGTTCGATCGGTTGCTTATTACTAATCGACATCATATTAATCCTGATAACTAATGGAATCCGTATCACCCCAGAACCTGATCGTGCAAGTGATAAATTTGGACTGTTCTTTTAACTTGGCACAAATCTCAAAGCAGACCACCAACAGTTTTCATAGGCACCGGATTGAAATTACACCTCAGATAGATGAGTGGACGCGGACTCAATCTAATAAGGAGCATAATTCGATAACACTTGGAATTAAGTTTTAAGAAGCATAATTCAATAACACTTGGCATTAAGTTTTCTGCACACAAATTCTTTGGAACTCACGTTGAATTAAGCCAAATAAAGTAGCCAAAAAATGCAAAATGAATGATAAATGTGGTTATAGCATGCAATTTGCATTTCACATTTAACAAACTTTATATAAATAAATAGACAGTCAAGTTGATGACATGAAATATATTTCATATTGTTTTTTACATATAATAGGATAATGAAGGAAACTAATTAAAATAAATAAACTAACGACATGCACAATTTGAGCAGCCTCTAACTTGGCTCATTGTCCCTTGTTATAAAAACAATTTTCTCACAAAAGATGAACTCCTGGTTGAAAATCTATTAAAAACAATGGGATTTGTAATATCGGTCAAAGTAAATCCTGAGGAAGAATCAAAAGAATTAGTTTGGATCAATGTAATAGAGGTATAATTTCTCTCAAAGATTAGCTTAGGATGATGAGGTAGAGGTATTTGTTTTGATTGCTAACATTTTAAAATAATAGGACTTGGCCAACGCGACAGATGCACTTCTCTGTGTTGCACATGGTTTAGGTACATCCCTTATTTCCTCTGTGCTGCAATTTTTTTTTCCAGAGATTGAGTTGAGTATCCAACAAACTAAACTCCTAAATTTTTTTCTTTATCACCAACAGTGGGTCAGGAAGGAACAAGCCAGCAACCAGCCGGGACAGTGAAGCCCCAGTAGATGGGGTCCGACTTGGATGATATTTTTGTTTGTTGTTGGTTTTGCAAATGTTGCTATTTTTTTTCTAAGTTTTTTGTAATTGATTTTAATGTTGTTTTTGGAATGAAATAATAACTCGTATCAACACTACCAAATGTGAAGGTGCTAAACAATTAAAAAAAATAAAAATGTCAAATATGTGTCATTTTTTTTATTTTTGTTAATCAATCAGAATTTGAAATTATCCTTCCTTCTAGACTACAATATTGGAAATTATCCTTCTAGACCACAATACATAGAACATTTAATTTCTCAAGCCCCTTTTCTTTTATATGGCATATATGTTAACTTTCCACATTTCTAAAGCCCTTGTTTTATCTAAATTGATGGTGCTTAATTGAGCCAATATATCTTCTAGCCCAAGTTGCCTACTGATGCAACTTATACTAGGACCAATCCACAACCAAATGATCTTTCCAAGTTATTTGTAATAAGGTTCCTAGCAAAGTCCTCAATCCCAGCCAGATATAGCTTATGATTAATTCCAAATGACAATTGATAGATACATCGTGAATGCGTGAAATGCTTTGCCCCCGGATCCAATATAGAAATAACAAAAAAAAAATCACATTTTGAAAGAAAAATTCCATTTCAGTAGAAAAATAGTGACATAGGGATCCGAGATTGAAGTAATAATAATCTTTTTGAAATCTGTAGTTTAATTGGTGTTTAAAGTAACTTTTAATCTTCAGTTTGTTAGATTTGTGATGACTGAAATATGTGGGATTGTCAATTGTTGCTGGTACCCTTTTTTTGGACCTGCTGGTACCATTTAAGCATAACTTATATTGCCTTTTAGTTTTTAATTATACAATTCAGTACCGTATGTTGGTACATTCTGATCAGATGCATTTAGAATTTTACAAGTAATAACAAAAAGCTATCAAACCTGCTGGTACACAATTAACACCAACTGAGAAATCACCCAGGACTTGGTATCTATGAACATTAAATCTGTGAAGCCAAATTATATGCGTCTCAAATTAAGGCACATGTATAATAATAAAAATACAACACTAATTAATCAGCAAACTATTTTACACTAAAAAAATCCAGAAAATCTATCAAACATCCATGATTTCAAGGCAAAAAACAAAAATATAAACCATAGATAGAACAAAATGCTAAAAGGCACAGATGGTTTTGAATGCCCTAACGGACCCAGCGATCCCAATCTTCTTGGCCTAACCCCAGTGATTTCTTAGAATTTGCAATCCCCTCCTCATCTGAAAAATGTAAAATTTCACAAGGGCTTAATAAAAAATGCCACAATACATTTGCAAGTTGCAAGAGATAATTCCTCCTTAACACCAAGCATACAATTTCATGTATGTACTCACATGTTTCTCTCAAAAATGTCAAGTATAATAGCAATACCAGTCATGCACTAGCTGCACTAGCATCTGATTCGACAAAAGTGCCAAGTAGTGTACCAGTAACATTTGAGCACTACTAATCATGGTTCCCTGTTTATGAACCTCCTAGTAGAGCGAGGGTTCCCGCCGGGGTGGACTTCTTCGATATTAAGTATCCTGCGTACAGCGTCCTCCACAATCAGGGTAAATGGAGGCCAAACAACTTTTTTCAATCATAAAAGAGGGTTACGACAGGGGGACCCTTTATCCCCGATGTTGTTCATTCTGGTGGCAGACACACTAAACTCTTTCCTGCGAAATGTGTCGGGAATCATGCCCAACCCGATACGAATCTCTCCAGAAATTATTCAATATGCGGATGATACTCTAATAATTTCTGAGGCACATCCGAACACCCTGAAAATTGTTAATCATGTCCTACAGGCCTACGCAGAGCTCACGGGACTCAGGATAAACAGGGATAAAAGCGTTTTTATTCCGATCTCTATACCACACCGAATGATCACAACGGTACAGACCATTCTTCAATCACCACCGGCACAACTACCAATTCGCTACCTTGGGTTACCCCTCTCTATCAAAAAACCAAGAAAGATCGACTACCAACCCATGCTAGCGGCGGTACAGCGCAAAATGGAGGGATGGACCTCAAAATTGCTATCTTATGGTGGAAGGATCACCCTGGTCAAAGCTGTTTTATCAGCAATGCCGCTACACTACATGCAGGCTTTCAAGATACCGGTCGGGGTAATTAAGCATATAGACAAAATGAGAAGGAGCTTCTTATGGAAAGGAAATGATGAATGCAAGGGGATTAATTGCTTGGTGAACTGGGAGAAGGTGTGCGCCCTCAAACGTAATGGGGGATTGGGAATAATCGACCTGTCATGTCAGAATGATGCCTTACTGGCAAAATGGATTTGGAACATGGAAACAAATCAGGACAGCCTATGGGCGAACACACTCAGATCCTTACAGGGAATGGTCAGCCCGGAGCACCTCAGCTCGACGAGACCGGACACATCATTCTTCGTAAAGGAATTGGCAACATTGCTACCGTTCTTTGAATGCTCGGTGGACAGGGCTCATGGGGTAACCAAATGGAAATGGACCGCCACGGATAACTTCTCGTGTTCATCGGCATACGGGGTAATGCATGACAGGGGAATTTTATCGGCGCAACAGATCCTGTGGAAAATTAAGGTCCCAATGAAAGTCAGGATTTTTGTCTGGCTAATGCTGGATAGGAAAATACTGACGCAGAATGTGCTTCTTTACAGGGGTTGTAACATTCAGACAGGCTGTCATCTCTGTCAGTCAGATATTATTGAAACGAGAGATCACATCATGTGGGGCTGTGCCTATGCGCAAGGGTTTTGGCGGGGGTTGATGGCCCATTATAACATCTCACGACAGGGAGGAGACGGCATCCGCCGATTATGGATATCCACTTGCAGGCAAATGACATCTTTCGAGAGAGCGAGGTGGAGCGTAATCTGGGCAGCGGGAACATGGGCTCTCTGGAGAGAGAGAAACAGGAGGCTATTCTCCAATAAACAGAGGGTAGTTCACCGCCTAATCAATGACACGGCACTAGAGATAGAGAACTGGTGGCGGAACGGCTGAAGGAATTGGGCCACATTAGGAACGCAGTGTTTTACTTTTTCTTTTGCGTATAGTTACAAGAGTTTGAGGAGCTTTTAGCTCATGTAATTAAAACTTTTTTAATCAATATATCTGTTGTTGGCAACTTGCCTTCAACCATCAAAAAAAAAAAAAAAAAAACATGAAATAAACAATAAATCAAACAGCACACCATTACGCAATGGGGTAAAAAAAAATAGACCACAAGAGATGGATATGAAGAAAGAGAAAGATACTAGAGAAGAGATGTAATACCTGAGACAGCAGAGGCTCAATTTGTTTTGGGACTTCAGATTGTTCATAAATGTGTTTATACTACTGTCTCAGCATGCCAAAGAAATGGAGAGCACCTTTGTCTAAGTCTAACTCACCACGGCCCCTCAAATCAATAAGAAGCATTTATTTTATAAAAGAAAAGATTAACTCAGCTATTATTAGGACTGACAAAAGGAACTTGTAGTTCAAGGCTCGTTCACAATTGGTTTAGAAAAAGCTTGTAGTTCGTCTTTCCATTCTGGCTCGGCTCGTTATGAATGAGTTTAAATTTGACTCAGCATCATTTAGCCTAAATAAGCACAAGTAAAATTCGTTTCACCGAGAAACAAAAAGAAACCAAGTCATCATCAAATATGGCATCAGAGAGAATCCCATATATAAACCAAGTCATCATCCTTCCTTAAAATTCACAAAAAGTAGTGGAGATTTTATCCATATTTTCCTATTCACCTGATTCTCACTACAAAATATATATATATATATATATATATATATATATATATATATATCTCCATTTCATTATTAAGCACGTTGGGTGTCCGATCCGCCAACGGCTATGATTGAAAGATAAACTTTCGGATTTAATCTCAGCCCTCCAATCACATAATTTGTCTTCTTTTGATTAAATACATATGTTTTATGTGTAGAAGTCTAAATTTAGTTAAAAACATACTCACCACACGTACTGCCACACGATACGTTACAAGTAATACCAAGAATTGAGGAAATGGAATTAGCATTATATTTATTACCATATCTCTCTCCAGCTTTAATTGGTGCATAAAAATATTAATTTCCAATTTAGACAGATAGCATATCTCATTTCCGAATTTCCTACCTCTTATTCATTTTTGGAAGAGAACAAAAAAGACATATTATTGATTTATTCTCTAGCAGCTTTCCACATTTAATTTAATTGAATTATAACTCAAAAATTGTGTATGCACTGACATGCAAAGAATGTTGTTGTATTAAAACAATCATTTGTTGTTGTTTCTTTTATTATTATTTATTATTTGCCTCTCTATGTTAAATCTTATAATATGTCCCGTTGCAACGCACGGGTACGATACTAGTATATATATATATATATATATATATATCTCCATTCCATTATTAAGCACGTTGGATGTCCGATCCGCCAACGGCTACGATTGAAAAATTAATTTTTGGATTTAATCTTAGCTCTCCAATCACATAATTTATCTTCTTTTGATTAAATGCATCTGTTTTATGTGTAGAAGTTTAAATTTAGCTACAAATATACTCGCCACACATACCGCCACACGATGCGTTACAATTAAAATTAAACATACTCTAAAATTTAGCGATATAATTCTCCGTTTCCTTATTTTTTTTTTCCTTATTTCTCCCTCTCCAATTGAAATTTTCTATACTGCGGATCACAATACAAATCAATTTTTTGTTCACTTCCTTATTTATCTACTTCCTTATTTCTATATATATTACTGTGATAAATGTAGAATATATTTCTAATTTTATTTTTTTATAAAAAAATGTCATTTTGTATGAGAATTTATTTTTGTTACCTTATCATATATTCCGTTGCAACGCACGGGCACGATACTAGTATATATATATATATATATTGTTGTACAAGGATATAGCTATATTTTAAGAGGACCTATTTACTAAACTTTACAAGGCAAGGAAAATAGATACTCAAAAACCAATTTTTTGTCCTCTTAAAATTACTCTATGCAAACAATAAATACAATTTTGGTAGTGTTTCACTAATAAAGGAGATTCAGAACAGAAATCGACAAATGCTATACTGTAAACCTCACAAATAAACAAACAATGATGCCAAACAATAGATACGAATCTTATAATTACACAATTAAAAAACTGTTAAGTCAACAGTGGACAATATTATCAACAAGTGCACACACACAAACATCAAAATTCTAAGGAGATGTGTGTTACTGAGGGAGGGAGGAAACCAAAAAAAATAAGGGAAATGTGGGCCTTCAGACTGTTCATGAATGTGTTTATGCTGCTGTTTCAACATGCCAAAGTCACTGTAGCCCAAATATATAATGTGTATATCACAAAAAAAATCTAGAGTGCTAACCCAGGCATGCCAAATTCACATCCTCTGAGATATCTCAAACTTTAAATAGGCAGCGGCAAAACATATGAGTGAGGCTATGGTACTATGCATAGCACATATTGGAGGGCACCCTTATGTATAAATAAAATGAAAATGTGTTGATGAAAAAAATTTGAAGGAAAAAAAATATAAAAAACAGGCCGCAACAAGACTCAGTGCATTGTCTATTCTCACAAGATGAAAATTTATAAAGCTTATTTTTATAAATATACTTAAAAGTATCAGATATGTTTACCGGCTTAATTGAAACATTCATCGTAAATTGAGTTTCACTCGGCATTAGATTAATTTAAAGATTTACATGACAACTGATGGTAGCAAATTGAGGCTTTATTTTTATTAAACAAAGGCAATGCAGAAAAGTTGATTTAATCAACCTAATAACAGGATTGCCAGAGACTCTGGACTTCCAATTAGTTGCAATGATGGGTTAAAATCAGGATTTAGTTGGGACACAGTACCATTCATTTCCATAGAGATTTAAGAGTAAAACATTCACGAGATTATATATAAGATCAAATAAGAGATAATTATTTTTTTACATAGAGATAATGCTTCAATTCTTTAGGTTTGGGTCAGTCAAATCATTCGACTTCAGATTGATTTAATTTCGAGTCGTTCATAGTTGGGTTGGATTGTATTTACTACTTAGTTCATTTTTTATTTTATTAATGGGCCCAGTTGTATCTAGTCTTGAGTTCCAATAAAAATCTTATCATATAAAAATCATATCATAATTTGAAAAGGTGCGGGCAGAAATTTCGTGACATTTGTATTATTTACTTATAAATTTGTACTCAGTAAGAATATAATATAGTTCGCTATAAGAATTAACTAGGAGCATATATAATTAGTTATTGGATTCACCATTATTTTCTGATGACCTTTTTTGTAATAGATTGATTTGTATCACTTGAAACGGTATTCCTCTATGTAGAAATGTAATTAAGGCTTTTATTTATTGAAACACTTTTAAAAATAAATTATGTTTGAGAACTTGCCTTTGATTTAGTGGTAAAAGTAATACTCTCCGTATGGAAGGTCGCATGTTCGAAAATCCAGATGGAAATCTTTTGTGGAAATTAAAATAGTTGGGTGGATTTGACCTCCAGCTTTACTAAAAGAAATATGTTTTTTTAAGGATACAAAATTTTCCAAAATGGTCAAGGGCTTTAATTGACAACAAGTTCATAATGGCTTGGGGTGCTTTAAATGGTTTTCCCAACAAATTACATGTGGTGCTAATGGAAATGCTTCGAAATATTGTCCATGATTTGCAAAATTACCAAAATTATTGAAAATTTCATAACAATTGGAGTCTAGATATGTCAAAAAGGTTTCTAAGTAATAATATCAAAGTACTATTCACAGTTCTAAAACGTCCCTTATGAGATCCTTTCTAAATCATAGTGAAAATATCACATATCCGCCTGCCCTCCAATTAAAGATTTCTGAAAATGTCCCTCTTTGGTGGTTTTTGAAATAAAAATAAATTAATAATGTATCTGTAACATTTTTATTAATGAGAAATTTAGATATATACCCATCATAAATACATTATTTAGATATTTATCCATTCAAACTTAAAAATGAGCTATTTCTCCATCTAAACTCAGTCGTATTATTCATATCTCATCTAGCTACTAATATAAGCAATATAAGCTATTGTTTAATAATAATAATAATAATAAATTAAATGAACAGTTTTACCCCTATTCAAAAAATTCTCCCTAACTTGGAGTTCCCGGGACCCTTCCACCTTTTGCCTAATTCTTCTATTCCTCCTCTTCCTCTCATCTTTTGTTCAAAATTCCCTGCCCTCCAGTTATTTAACCCAGTTCTTCTCCCTCTCTCTCTTTATCTCTTCTTCAAACACTCACTTTTCTCTCTTCTCCCTCTCATAAAGTATGTATATCCCGGAGAAAAATTCAAACAATATTGATCCCTGCTCTTCATTGATTGTTAGTGTTAACCATGATTTTATTAGTGAAATTCAATACCTTAACCATAGAAATATTAATCAAGATTATAATGAGCAACGAAGACGTAACAACCCATAAGTAGTTGAGGTTAGTGAGAAAGATAAATTAAAAGAGCTGATTACCCCTTGTCTTTAATGAACCAAACAGTAAAGAAGCATCCCTGTGTACATGGAGCATGTTTATAAAAATGTAGCTCAGTACTATTTTAATTTTCTCTAATATCTCAGTAAATTTAGTTCCAATTTGACATAATTTGTTTATATATCGTGTAGCACTAAACTCAAATGTAGATGACCCATTTTTGTTAAATGTATCTGATAACGCATGCATATAAATCACCATATTCATGGGTGAATTGTAGTTGTTGTATGGCTAATGCAAAATGAATGCATGTGGCACATGTTTTTGGTATTGCACCTAACTTAATTAAAACAAGCATGAAGTTTCTCTTGTAAATGTAATTTACATGTTACCTAGAAATTTGATTGGCCACCATTTAATTATTTTACACCTATGTATTTTATTCCCGCCAAATTTTCAAAAGAAATTGACAGTTATTTTTTTTTTCACAATCAAGGTCGCGAAATGAATCCCAAATTTATGATATGACACATACTAAACATTATGAAACGTAATATGCATATTCTACTGCTTTTTTTTTTAGGTTTGCAATGCTTTTTAGCATGAAAGATTAGTACAAGTTTTTTAAGCAGTCGTACTTTGGGCTCTCAAAGAAACAAAAGGAACCTGTCCAGCCCAAAAGGTAGTTGTGTTACACTGGTACACTGGTGACAATTTTTTTTTTTTTTTGGAAATTGAAATATTCGATTTGTTAGGAAATAGATTGATAGTATTTTTTTCTTTAAAAATAGTAAGGACCGAATGCATGGTTCAGTCCACCCATTATCATGCCTTTAAAAATAGTAAGGATCGAAAAGATGGTGACCGAACTATTGATTCGGGTAAACCCTGGACCAAATTTTTAAAATTCAGGTCCCCCAATCCTTGTTTCTTATTTCAAAATTTGGTTTAGGGGAGTGACCGAACCATTGATTCGGTCACCCGCATGGACTGAATTTTCAAAATCCAGAACTCCTTGTCGTCTTTCCTTTTTAAAAATTTGGTCCGCGTGGTGATCAAATCAATAGTTCGGTCCCCCCCAACCCCCTTTGCTATATGTATTGCCAGTGATGTGCAGGTGTGACTAAGGGGTGAATGAACTATTGATTCGGTCCACCCTAACTTGGACCAATCAATGATTTGATCCTTACTAATTTTGAAAAACAAAACCATCTATATGTTTTATTTTATGAAAAATCTGGTTTTTAATTAAAAAAAATTGCACCGGTGAGTGGCGATGAAATTAGGGAAATTGGGGAGAACGAACAAGTTTATGGACCAATTAACGTTCTTTTTTCAGACATTTATTTCTCCAGACTGCTATTTGTATTGAAATACAATATGCCTCCGGATTTGAACTAAAAAAACAACAAATTAATTTATTTTCATATTAAATTTTTTGTTAATTAGTATTTGTGTCTTAGATTTCATATGACTCAATTGTCCGACAATTATTTGTTTCGTATCCGTATTCGAATCAGTATTTGTGGATTATCTGCTTCATATCCGTATCCGTTTAATGCGGATTTGGTTTCAAATTTTTACATCCATTTACTATCCGTATCTATATTCGTATCCACTCATTGGCAGGCGGATACAAATTTAATATTAACATTATTAAAATAAAAACTAAATTGTAATAGAAATAATGTGACACTTTTTTACACTTGCATTGAACTATTTAGGAGAAGTATTCATGATAAACAATATATAGGAAGTAACTTTTTGATATAAGTATGATAAACAATGATGAAGTCATGAAATCCCCATGATATTTAAATGCAAAGTTAAGCATCGTTCTCGAATTGGTGATTGGATTTTCAAACAAAAAAATTTTGAAAGATTTTTTTTTGTTTTTTTTTTTGGATCATATTGAGTATCATAATATAAAAAAAATAAAAAAAAAGAGTTAAATACATCCCGTGACTTGACTGCTTGAAAGTTGAATTGAATTGATGTGTTTTCTTGTTTAAATTTTGTAACTATATGTCTGTGAGAAAAAATGATGCAGAAGAAGATACATCAATGCAAAATAACAAAAAAAAGGAAAAAAAATATCTATCATTTATGGAAATCAAATAATTAATTAATGATCACTATATTAATTACATTATGAAACAAATATAGTAGTTAGAAAGATATACAACGAGAGTTAAAATTGTCTATACATTAATTTTTTTTTAAAGATGTCGTGTTAATATAAACGTGCATGTGTGGTGTCAATATGCCTACCCAACTAAAACATCTGATATTAGGTTCTGAATGGTTGAATCCCAACCATATAATGGTTATAGGTCGATGCATCCAATGGTTAATTAATGCTTGCTTTCGACCTTAAATGTTTAATCTTAGCTATTAAGATCAGTAAATATTAAATCTCGACCGTTGTCAGATCAGGACATTAATAACTGCATAATAAAAGATGATGGACAATCCTAAGGATCAATATACGAGTACCAAATTTTTAAAATAATACTGGGTAATAATTTTTTTTGTTGTTGAGAAAAAACTGTTGAAAAAAAAGTGTAATAATTTTGTTATGTGGAAAAGTGTAACGGTATTAATTTCAACAACCAATGAACACTCTTTGCTCTTCTCAATGTTAGTTTGCGTTCTCTTTAATTACTCTTTACTTGTCATTTACTTTTTTCTATGCAACTTTTCAGTTTCTAGTGTCAGATACAGTAAACTAAACTTGCTAGCTACATAATGAGCACAACACCTCATGCTCATCGCATGATTTAAATAAAATTCTACCTCTAAATCTCTCTCTCTCTTTTCACACCTAGAACAGGAGAGCGAATGGATAGTGGCGTCTACTAGGTTTGAAGTTAAGGACAAAAACATTATTTTATTTTTTTGTTAATATTAATCATTATTTTATTTAACTAATTTTAAAAATTTGTTAAATAAATATATAAATGATGAAGTTACGATGGACAAGCCCAAGGATCGATACAAGAGGAGTAACAAAATTAGAAAAAAAAAAATACTGAATAATAAATTTTTTTGAGAAAAACCCGTAGAAATAAATGAATTATAATATTGTTATGTGGAATTGTGTGACGGTTTTAATTTCAACAGTGAATGAACGTCCTTTGCTCTTCTCAATGTTAATTAGTTGCGTTCTCTCTACTCTTTAGTTCTCATTTACTCTCTTTCTCATTTACTTTCTCTATGCAACCTTTCAGTTTCTACTTTCTAGTGTCAAATACATTGAACTAAACTAGCAATATAATGAGCACAGCACCTCATGATCATCACAAGATTTAAATAAAATTCTCCCTCTCTACTACACTTTTTTTTTTTAAAAACCTGGCAGTGGCCTCTACTACTTCACTTGCTCTCTCTCTCTCTCTCTTTCTCTCTCCACTCTGAACGGCTGCAATAGAGAAACTATCCTTGGACAACATATAAAGTGAAGGGGAAGGAAAAATGGCCAAACAGAGAAAGACTAAAGGTGGAAACACTTCGAATCCTCCGTCTCAGAGAAAAATTAGGGGTGGAAAGACTTTCAATCCTCCGTCTCCGCAAAACGAGACTGGAGAAGAAAAGGAGACAGCCACAATTGATACCGACTCACTGGAGTGCTCCATTTGCTTCAATCTCTTGTACTCTCCAGTTAATCAAGTAATTTTTTTTTCTTCTTCTAGTTTGCTAAGTTCTCCATTGAATTTTGACACTACTTTTATAATTCCTCTTGAACTTGTGAACAAATCCAGCTTCAATATTTGAACGACATAGACCCAAGTGTTTTTTTTTATATTAATCTCAATTTTGTGCGGATTATGCCCCAATTTATCATCTGATAAGGCGACATTTTCCATCATTTGAATTTTTGCATAGAATATAGAAGTTTTGCAAATTCAACTGATAAACAACTATGATATTTCATAATTATAAATAATTTGTAGAATATTTGTGGGAGATTACACTGAGAGTTGCATTATTGGTTCTACGTTTATATGCACTGATACGAATAAGATAGCTAGTAGGGACACTAATTTCATTTCTTTTTCTTTTTTTAATCCCAGTAAAGACTGCATGGCAAGTGTCGGTACAACATTTTTTCCATCATATTTTTTTTTTTCAATTTGTTTGTGGCAACACTATCAAATTACGTCAGTTTTATTAGTTTATACCTTATATTGAAAATGCCAAAACTGAACAAATTCACATACTTTTGGCAGTGTAAAAATGGACATGTGGCCTGTCCCTCCTGCTGGTCTAAACAAAAACACATCTGTCGCATGTGCAATCTTCGTGTAAAATTCCGCAATATCGCACTCGAGAAAGTTTTGGAAGCTGCACGTTTCCCTTGCCGTAACGCATATTTAGGTTGCCGCAAGTCTGTTTCCTACTCACAGATTCAAGCGCACAATGCTACATGTAAGTATGGCCGGCTGGCATGCCCAATCCCTGGCTGTCTTCACAACGCCTCTTCAGGTGCACATTTTTGCTGGTTAACACTCTTTTGTCCTGGTATTAGTACACAACTAATCCACTAACATGTAAGCAAAACAATGACCATAAGCACAAAAATGCAGGGATTAATATTGTGGATGTATCTGGCCATCAGCCTATTGGGTTTTGATTGGTACTGCATGGTTGTATTTTTCTCAAATTGAAACTTAAACTACTTATAGTACAGTTTTACTTAAATCATTTGTCTTATGTGACACTTGATAGGTAAATCTTGGTTTCTCAAATTTTCTTAATAAAAAAAAAAATTTGTTTGCAAAATCAAGCCTTATTTTGATTCCTGTAATTTTTTATGCACAATATTGTAGGCGAATGGCGGGGACATTTTCTGAATTACCACTGGGATGCCTGCACTCACTACAATTATGGCGAACCCTCCAATATACAATTTAATGAAGAAGAAGATCTTTATTATACCCTTTTTGGACCTGGTAAAGATCTATTTCTGCTTGTGAAGGAACCAATTCCCAATGTTGGGAATGCTTTATCATTATATTTTGTTGATCTGCCTGATCTGGGCAAGGATGATTTCAAATATAATCTTAAAGTGTACGGTCGTTATAATACAATCACAATGCAGTTGAATTCGCCAGTGATTTCCATTAAGGACTGGAAGAGGGGTCAAGTGGGTGGTTCTTCCCTTTTGGTACCATTAGAGTTTACTAAGCGTAATATGAAGATACATGTTTTAATAAATAAAAAGGTTGGTCTAGAGTTGGATGAAGGACCCTCAAAAAAAAGGAAGAGTCAGATGAAGAGTTGAATGAAGAGTCAGACACATTCCCGTCATGTTAGTAATCTTCCTTGTTTTGGAATTATAGATTTGTTATCCAGAAACCATCGTTGTCTTAGTGTCTGTTTAATTTGTTTCTTAATTTTAAAGGATTTTCTTTGTTTTATCATCAACATTGGCACTTAATGGTGGACTGTTGTTGTGATATGCTGCTTGCAATTTATTTGTCTAAATTTCAATTTAAGTATATTAATGTCTTTAATTAATTTGACACTTAATGTTTCCGTTTACTTTGTATCATGGGTTACTGTGTCTGTCCCTTTTCTTCATGTGGAAACTCTGTTCTTTCCTGTATGTGTGTATGTTTCATTTCAAAAACCACCAAAGATGAGCATTTCCAGCATTCTTTCATTTGGATAGAAGGCGGATATGTGATATTTTAATTCTCTATGATTTAGAAAGGATTTCACAATGGGCTTTTTAGAACTATACATGGTCCTTGTATTTGTTGGTATTTGTTTTTTTCATTCCTCAACGCTCGGAGTGATTCCTCTCCATTCCTTCAACAAAGGAGACGTCCATTCCATATTTGTTGCCTTTTACATGCTATAAATGTTGAATGCTCGTTTCATCTGTTTAGACAAAATAACCATTCCTTTAATTTCATTATTATAAAGATTTGTTTTTCTTTACAATGATAATTCACCTGTACATTATGCCTAACTGGATACGGTACAAATCTGATCTAGAGACAGTAAATAAAATAATTGCTCAAGATCGAATGACAAACAGAAGGTGGCCAATGTTTTCATTGGGTTTTTAAATGCTCTACTGTTCTAATTAGAAGGTTAAATACCTGCGTCAGTTAAATGCATGTGACAATCAGTACTGTAACAACTCACTGTTCCCCAATTTATTACCATTCCACGAATAAATACACGGAAGGGGCCACTGAGAAAATGAGATAATTTATTTTAAAGGAGATTGTTGAATAGAAATGTGGGGCCACAACAACAAAGTAGGCACTTTTCGCGACGGAACTTCGTCGCGAAAAGTACCGTCGCAAAAAGAAAAAGCACGTTTATGATGGTACTCCGTCGCGAAAAGTCACTTTTTATCCTCGCAAAAAGTGCCTGTCTTTTATAGTGGGCTCATATGAGATACAAAACCCACATGATGAACTTACCCACATGATAATTTATTTATATTTTATTTATTACGAACTTCCTTATATTTCAAATTTTATTATTTTTAGAATGAGATGCCTCATATTAAAATGTACTTGCATATCATGTTTTATATTTTTTGAAACCTTTTTAATATTTTTTTATATAGGTACAATTATATCACAACACCAGTCCACCATTAAGTGCCAATGGTAATGACAAACGAAGACAACCCTTTACAAGAATCAAAACAAGCAAATTCGTGTAAATACAACCATGATTACTCATATAATTAATTTATAATTCCAAACCAAGGAAATTACAGACATGAGTTATCCATATGCAACCATCCTACAAAACGACCATCATCCTAAGTACAATTTGCACATTATGAATATTTGTTTTATTAAAACTTGTGCATTTATAGTTTGCGAAAAATGAAACCCTCGTGGTACCAAAAGGGAAGAACCACGTACTTTGCCTCTCTTCCTCAACTTGATGGAATCAACTTCTGAATTCAATTGCACCGAGTCTGTATTATAAAGTCCACCCACCACCTTAAGTTCATATGAGAAACCCTCAACCGGATCAGGCCGATTAATGTTATATAAAGAGAGAGCATTCCCAACTTCAGGAATGGGTTCATTCACAACTAGAAACATTTTTTTCTCGGGTCCAACAAGAGTATAATAAAGATTATTTTCATTGAATACTATATTGATGGATTGACCATAACTGTAGTGACTGCTGGGGTCCTGGTGGTTTTTCATAAAATGTTCCCACCAATCTCCTTCAACATTGTGCATAAACAAATAAAGGAACCAGAGTAAGCTTTGATTTTGCAAACAAATTTTTCGTCAGAAAAATTAAGAAATCAAGATTTGCCGATGAAGGCTCACATAAGAAAAATGATTTTAGTAAGCTGTAGTAAATGCAGTTTAAATTTCAATCGAGAACAGTACAGTCATGCACTGTTTCGCTTCCGTATTAGTGTATTAGTTGTACAAATACTAAGACAAAAGGCATCAATTAACAAAAATGTATACTTGAAAAGGACTTGTGATCACATCCTGGTATTGGGCACAAAGATGGGCCGAAGTCACATGAATCAATGTGCTCTTGCATCTTTGAGTAGGAGACGTACTTGCGGCAACCTAAATTGGCGTTAAGTGCAAGGGAGATGTACTGATTCCAAATTCTTCTCGAGTGCGATATTACGGGACAATACAGGATGGAAGCAAATATGGCACTCGTCTTGTAGCTCAGAACAGCAGGAGGGCCACATGACATGACCATTAATACACTGCCAAAATATTGGAGTTTCTTCAATTCTTTATTTGTCAATACAAGTCAGAAGAAAAAATGCTTTAGGTTGTACCAAATTGAATTAAAAATTTCCACTGCAATTCTAGCATGCGAATTAAACTAGCATTTTAGTGGATTTACATTTAAACATGCAATTTAAGAATCTCAACCACAAACATCTAATGTTGGTGTCTATCATCAAATGTTAGAGATAAGGGGGGTCAATAAAGAAGGAGACTAACACTCATCATTCTTTTCAGTTAATTGCATAGGGCATCCGGATTTCTGGAAACAAAATCAAGTCAACCAATATAAAAAGAAGAAACAAATAGATATATTTGTCATTTTTGAACCAACCTTATTACTTCGTAATACAAGTGCAAACAAACTATCCAACACACGACTGCTAATTTCTGACAAATAATAAAAACAAAGACTTGGGATGTATTTGTGACCAAATTGGTGAAAACAATCGTACTAATAAAAACGAGGTTTATTTTGTTTGCTAATTTTTGAGAAATAATAGAACTAACTTGAACACAGCCCCAAGCGATTGGCTTTTTGCTCTTTCAGCCCAAGCGAAGAAAAAAGACAAACAAAACCCTATCCACCGCTTCCACCTCGCTCATCCACACCTCCGACATAGCGATATCCTCCCTTCTCTCGTATCTAACTCCTCGAGCGGAGAGGAGAATGAGGGACAGAGAGAGGGAGCAGAGCTGACCGGTGTGTAGAGTCTCTACTCACATCCGATTAGAGCGTGATGGTAAGCAGATCTGGCCATCGTAGCGTGGCAGCTATTGGACAAAAACGGATCCGGTCGTGGAGCGAGATAGGGATTCAGGTAATAGAGTGATTAAGTGATGGAGAATCATAAAGGCCAAATTTACTTATTGGTGACGTTGTAGTTTATTTTATTTATTGGTGACGTTGTAGTTTATTTTATTTTTGTAGGTTTTATTTATTAGTTACTTTAATGAAGTGTAATTTTTATTCAAGTTGTAATTTTTATTAGGTTAATTTTGTGCATTGCCTACTGATTGAATTAGTTTTCCATAAAATTTTATGCATTGCCTACTAATTTATGGATGAAAATTTCTTATTACAACCATTAAAAAAAATAATTACAGAGGGCATTCACGTACCCTGTAGGTGAAACCCCTTGATCCACGCATCATGTGTCTGCTTGGAGCCCCTTGCTTGTATGGACATATAGGGCAATAATGGTAACTTGATTCAGTTGTCAAACTTTGAAAAGTACCTTTTGTCATTACTTTTCTTGTTAATAACTTGTAATATTCACCGATATTTTTTAGTTACTTTGGAGAAATTATGAAGGCCCTGAAATTCAAGGGAGCAAATTTACGCAAACTAGAAGAAAAAGGAAGGGAGATAAATTCCCAAAGAATAATATTTGAAAATAAACCTGATAAAGTGGAGGGCATGAGGGATTGGTGCAAATGGAGTAGTTCAGTAAGTTGGGATCGATTGTGACTCCAGTCTCCTCTCCTCCTCCAGTCTCTTTTTGAGGAGGATCAGAATTCTCTCCTCCTATGATGAGTGAATTGAAATGGATATTATTGAGTTGATTCATTAGGTGATCAGATCTACAACTTCTTCCTTCTTCTGACTGCTGCGTCATAAATGCTTACAAGTTGTTACAAGAAATAGAAATCTGATCTATTATCGGAGATAACAACGCAAATTACCATAATCTCGTGTATTATATAGCACATTGTCGACATATGGTCGTAGACAGAGCAATGACTAATTGACCATAAAATATCTTTTACCTGATTGAGTTGAATTATTATTCTAACTTTAATACAAATGGGAAACAGCTTGGCCTCTCTCAAGCACGAAGTTATTATTAAATGGGAAACAGGTTGATCCCTCTAAAGTATATAGAAGAGTATTACAATTGTTCAAAGGAAGAAATGATGTCAAGAATGTGATTTAAATTACAAGTGCATAATTATTTAAACTGAAAATAATAGTTTAATTAAACTATATGTTAAGTTTAGACTTTATCTTTGTACAGATAATAAACTATGAAACTAATTCTATTAAACTATGAACATTTCTTAGGAAAAATTAGGAACAAGTCCTTATTTGATTTATTGATATTAGTAAGAGAATATAGGTTTCAAATTGAAACCTATACAGAAACCTAGAAAAATGATTCAAATATGTTGAATCCTTGAAAAATTAGAAGATATCCAAAAAAAAAATACCAGAAAACTCAAATAAAGAGTAAAATTAAATTAAATTTTTCTTATGCTCAATGAAGAGCATTCCATTGGCCTTGTATTTTTCTTGCCAATTTGTTCATTGTCTTGAATTATTCTTCTCTAAAAATTCTTGAGCACCTCTCTCTCAAGCATACAAACAAAGCAATTAATAAAACTTTCCTAGATTTTAAGTCTCCAGATGTATGGACTATCCATCTTGGGGCTGATAGAGTTAAAGTCCTAGAGCAAACATTTTGTTTGTAATTCTTGTTCATATGATTGACTTTGTCAATTGTTCCTTAAGTTGCATTTACTTGTTGGTTCATCTGAGGTTGAGGACCTTAGATTGTGAAGCACCACATTAATGAAAGTACTGAACTTTAAATATCCCTAATCAAGCTAATTAGAAGGGAGCACTAATTAAATCTGAGATAGCATGCTGATCAATATAGGCTATCACAGATCAAAACGGCAGAGCCTTAGTTTAATATCACGAAGGCATATAAGTGGTTATACGGTATTGGATTGACTATATATGAACATTGACTAGATTATGTGTTTTGCGTTATTAATGTTTCATGTGGTGTTGTTGTCTCGTGTTTGAGATGTTCGGTTTTCTTGCTTACGAAATACGTATCAGTAGGTTGGTGTTTATCGCTCACCGTAAAAGGGAGCTATATGGGCATCCTCTCTATATGTATGACTTATGTCGAGAAGTTCGTGAATATAAAGAAGACTCTTATGTACATCCTGTCGAATGTTGCATATGCGAGGATATCTCTTGGTCCTTTGATAGAGTGATATTATATATGCGCACCATGATCGAATAGATTGATCATGGATATAATACAAATTATAGATCAAAAAACATAATTGATAAGATAGCAAGAATAACACAATCCTATCTTGCTTCTAATAAGATATGATACCAGAAGATATGTTGTGAGACAACATATATCGAATTTAAGTAATGCATAATTATGTTAGACATAATATAACATTCATAAAACACTATGAGTGTGTTGAGGATTGACCGAATCCATTTGGTACAACAATGTACAAAGGATGATTGGTTAATATGAGGATATATGTTTAATTAGATTAAACATATAATGGAGTTTATTAATCTTGCTATTTGACCAATTAGATTGAATCAGATGATAGAGAATTAATAGACGGGCGCGTGAATATGTGATTGTTATACCCTAAAAAGTTGGGATTTAACTATTTTGACAAAGATGCCACTTAATTAATAAAATTGACCAATCAACATGTCAATCATATATTAATTTGGTACAATGTCACAAAATAGGAGATAAATAATAAAAATAAAGTTCATGATTAAATTTTATATAAAAAATCATGAATTATAATATAAAACACATCTCATAACTGAAAATGGTTGGAAAACTATGATTTTTACAAAATCCAGGGTTCTGATTGGTGCCACGTGGCTCTGGGTGCCCTTAGCATTTAACTTAAACATTTGGGTACACATTTGGGGTGCGCAAACCAGCCCTTTCAGACCCAATGTCGCTGATGTCTGAGGATAGGTGAACCTGTTTCATTTTATTTGAACTCTATGAACCAAGGAATCAGACAGTCGGTGCACCAAGAACAAAGCCTACCCAAACCTGTCGATCAAATTAAAAACCCAGGCGCTGAGTGCCGAAATTTTTATATATAAGAAAATAAACTAAAAAAATATTAAAAATGAGAAACTGTAGCTGAGATTTCGAAAAATAAGAAGGCAGGTGTATGCCATGGCGTCCCACTGGGACGCCATGGCATACTCCAGCCCGTCGGAAAAAAACGGAAAAAAAAAAAAATGCGGGACGCCATGGCTTATCCCGACCCGGGGGAAAAAAAAAACAAAATGGGGACGCCATGGCCAATCCCGACCCGGCGAAAAAAAAAAGAAAAAGAAAAGGGGACGCCATAGCCAATCCCGACCCGGCGAAAAAGAAAAGAAAAAAGAAAACGGGACGCCATAGCCAATCCCGACCCGGCAAAAAAAAAGAAAAAAAGAAAAGGGGACGCCATGGGGCTGGATGACCCTTGTCCGAAAAAAAAAAGTATTTTTTTTTACTGGGACGCCATGGCATGCGCAGACCCGAAAAAAAAATATTTGGGACGCCATGGCATACTATGACCACTACTAACTCGTATAAACTTCCAATCTGTCTCTCTCATTCCATTCTGACTTGCATCTCGGAAAATTGATACATTTAAGGTAAATTTTTTTTAGTTCATTTATTTACAATATTTTAATTCAATTTGTTATAAACAATTAATATTTTAACTCAATTTCTTGTAAACAATTAATATTTTAACTCAATTTGTTGTAAACAATTAATATTTACATTTTGTAATTAATATTCATTGTGTAGGTTTTTCGGAAACAATCAATTATGGTGTTAGTAAATGTGTTTATCGGTGGTGAAATTCGATACGGTCCTAGAGGCGCGGAGTATAGTATTAGTCATCGGTACTTATTTCGTGCGACCGATGAACAAAATTTTGAAGATTTAAAAGGTATGATTTATCGGCATTTTGGATATTCCGAGAATGAATACAACCTAATAATTTATGCTCGATGTAATGTTGGTACACCTACTGGCCGTTATTACGAGGTTGTGGAACTTGTTTGCAATGAAGGATGGAAGATAATTTTTGAGCAGTTAATGAATTCCGGAAGAGAATACCGTGTTATTGATTTTTTCATTGAGTTTGTTCCAATTGTGGGCGCGACGCAACTCCAGTTGTTATTTAATAGTGGGGTACCTGAGACGCAGCCAGAACCTCCTCAGTCTCGGTACTGTGATCCACATGCGGGTTCTAGTCGGACCCGACCCTGTCAGAGAGAACAAACACCGCCCCAAAATATTTACCCTGAACCTTATCCCAACATGAATGAGTTTTCACCGGCCGTTCAGGCAAAGGTGAATTGGACACCCTATGATAATTATAATAGTACATACGAGATGTCTGATTTTGGTGATCATGGTCCCGATAATGACAACTTGTCACAAAGTGATGACGAAGATGATGGAGACTGTTGTGATGATGATGAATCTGATGAAAATGATTCGGAAGATGATGTTTTGCTAGAGTCTCAGACACATCCGGATTTCGGTCGTGGTGACCGTTGCCCTATACCGAGCTTCAATGACACATCCGGATTTCGGGAAGCAGATATAGGTTTTTTCGGTACGACCCCACATTTTGATGATAAATCTCTTGTGGTGGATCAAGTATTCCCGTCAAAAGATGCTATGAATAGAGTTATAAAGGAGTTCCACGTATGCAAGAATATTGAAGTGTATTGGAAAGAAAGTAGCAAAACAAAAATTGTGGTCGTGTGCAAAGACACCAGGTGCAATTGGCGATTGTATGCCACGTCTTCTTATTTTGGAGCTCGATGGACAATTAAAACATTAAATACACCTCATACATGCCGTGCCCCGACTAATCGTAATGATCATGCACAACTAACTGCAGCAGTGATTGCTAATGCTATAAAGCAAGATATGAGAGAAGATGTTACAAAAAGCATTAGTGACATCAAATCGATAATCCGTGCTAAATTCGAAGGAATTGTTCCTAAGTACAACAGGTTATGGCGTGGCCGAGAGTTGGCAATTGAACAAATGTTGGCAGTTGGGAGGGCTCATATGCAATTCTCACTCCAATTTTACAAGCAATAACTAGAGCAAATCCAGGGACAAAATGGGCAGTTAAATCAGAACCCACCGCGAAAGAGACAGATCGGTTGTTTAAGGCAGTAGCGTGGGCGTACGGTCCATGTATTGCGGCAGTGCCTCATCTGAGGCCTATCATTAGCATTGATGCATGCTTCCTGTCCGGTAGGTACAAGGGGAGATTGCTCATAGCTTGCGGTTATGATGCTGAGAATCAGTTGCTACCTTTGGCTTTCGGATTAGTTGAGGAAGAGAGTTTTGAGAACTGGGGATGGTTTATGAGGTGGCTGCGACAAGAGGTAATTGGTTTTGGAAGGTTCATGTGCGTTGTTTCAGATAGACACTTGGGAATAAGGAAGGTCTTCAAAGATAGACATGGTGGTTGGTGGGAGGACGGCGGAGAGTGTGTTCAGACATTGTGTACACAGCATGTTGCTGAGAATTTAATGAAGAAGGTCCATGACAAAGATGTTTGTGAGATATTTAAAATACTTGTCCGCAAAAGGAAGCCAAGAGCATATGAAGAGTGGATGCAAATTCTACGCCTAAAATGTCCGGCAGCAATTCCATACTTGGATAAAGTCGGTAAATACCGTGACAACGATGAATCTGAGGCCCCTAAACCATGGAAGGTATTTCAAACATTTGATGGCGGCGTCCGTTGGGGGATTATGACAACTAATGGATCGGAATCGTTGAACAATGTATTTCAAAAAAGTCGAAGACTACCAGTCGTCGCACTGGTCGAAGACACATTTGACAAACTAGTCGAATGGTTTAGGGAGAGAAAGGCGAAAGTCGTGGCTCGCATAAAAGAGGGACACGTGTGGTCAGGGCGGGTCGAAGCTTTGTTGGTTCGGCGCGGGAACCATTGCCTTGCAATGACTGCTAGACCCTTTGGTGAGCCACGGTGTGAGTACGATGTCATGGCCAAAAATGAAAAAGTTCATTGGTACGACGAGGTCACGGGACAGATTAAATTTGTTAATACTGAAACCTACAAATACAATGTCATCATCAGAGATGGTAATAAAGTATAATGCACATGTCGAAAACCGCAGTTGGCAGGTATACCCTGTGCTCATGTACTAGCTGTTTGTCGAGAGAGAAATTTCGACGCAAATTGCTTTGTTATCCTTTTTATTCCATGAACAAGCTTCTTGAAACATGGAGTGGTAACTTTCATGGGTTTGGAAATCAACCTGAATGCCCGAAATACACAGGGCCAACTATTTTTCCTGATAAAGATTTAATCAGTATTAAAATGACCATGGATGAAATGCAAGGAAGGAGGTTGGGACACCAAGCTAGACGTTCCACTGATGAAAGGAACGCAAGGAATGCACGAAATGCAAGAAATGCAACAGGTTGTTCAAACTCTAACATATTATTCAATATATTGTTTCTTAAAATGTGCATATTTTTATAGTTTGGTATAAATTACAGGGGCATCTTCTAGTAGAGGCGGAAGATAAAGAATTGCAACGTAGCATTTATGTAATATATCTTAGTTTACTATTATGTTGTATGTCATATTTATTGTCATCTGTACAATTATGTAATATATCTTAGTTTACTATTTATTGTCATGTATATCTTAGTTTACTATTATGTAATATATCTTAGCGATGCCACTCAGAAATATGCATTTTCATCAAAATTATAATTCATATTAAAATTTGACATTTTATAGGCATAAACTACGTGACTTAACGGACATTTTCATATAAAGAATACGGGATTTGGTGTAGCCAATTGAGAGATATGGAAAAAACAAAACAGCATGTTACGAGTGCCAAAAATGCAAGTTATCAGCAAATATCCCTGCACAGAAATATACATTTGACGTACAAGCAGATTGAGTTTGTCGAAACTGTTGCTCGGGCATAAACTACGTGACGTAACGGACATTTTCATATAAAGAACACGGGATTTGGTGTAGCCAATTGAGAGATATGGAAAAAACAAAACAGCATGTTACGAGTGCCAAAAATGCAAGTTATCAGCAAATACTCCTGCACAGAAACATACATTTGACGTACAAGCAGATTGAGTTTGTCGAAACTGTTGCTCGGGCATAAACTACGTGACGTAACAGACATTTTCATATAAAGAACACGGGATTTGGTGTAGCCAATTGGCGGGAATTGAACTCCAAAGTTGAACATAACATAACCTAATTTAATACTTACTTTTCAACATAAACATATCATAACAAGAAAATAACATAACAAGTCGAAACCGTAGAGTCCAAACATAATAACATATAAGTCATAACAAGTCGAAATGAACATAGCATAACATAAAGTTGCCTAACATAATAAATTTGAATTACAGCTAAGTCTGAAATCGGTAAAGTTCGAATTGTATCACATAAGTCCAAATCTAATCAGGGGTAAATCTGTCTGGTCTCCTAGTGACTCTCTTACATCTTTTGTAGACTAAACCCTTCTACTACTTGGATTCATAGCGGGCATTGGCGCTGGTGTCGGTGTCGGATTCATAACGGGCTGAATTTCAGCGTCGGATGGCTGCTGGTACGGTGTCTCAAATATATGTGAGAAAGATTGTGGGTCATCGAATTGGTTCGATATTGGCGCTGATGTGATCAAATCGGTTGTGTTGGGTGGCACATCCCAGCTAGGCCCAATATTCTGCGACACCAATCCCTACAAAAAAAATGTCATTCAAGTTAAATATACTTTTAAATATACCTTCAAATACCCCTCCAAGTTTATCATTTACCTGAATGGAAAAACTGCCAAATGCATTCTGCGACTCCAATCCCTACGAAAAACATGTTATTTCAGTCAACATAAACTGTAATCCCCGAAACTAGGTTCTAATAAAATTATCCTATCGATAAAAATTTCAACCAAACACTGATATGTCTGAAATATACCTGATTCACACAAATCGGTTCTGCGTGGGGCGCTGAGCCACTCACATTAAAGTACGTATTATGCGCATTTAGACCCTACGAAAACACGTAATTTTATTCAACATAATAATACCTCCTTGACATAGCTTGACATAATATTCTGTCAAGTTATATCAGAAATACCTCATTGACATAGCTTGGCCCTGCATGTGGCGCTGAGTCACTCATATTAAAGTACGCATCATGCGCATCTAGACCCTACAAACAACATGTAGTTTAAGTCAACATAAACCCTAAAACCCTAAACCCTAACTAGTTTCAAATATTAAACATGACTGACATATTCTATCAAGTTATTTCAAATATACCTGACCGACATAATCATGGTACGTGAACTGAGGACTGACAGCTGCTTGACGATCGGCCAAGTGATCCTCACTTTCATCCGATGTTATATCCTCATAGTTTGTCGGCAAGTGAGCTTCTACCAGCATCTCGCATAATCGGGGTTCCATCCCATTGTCTCTGACACAACCAATAATCCCTTTAATGATTTTCTTCCCTGCTTTTTTCATCCCCTTTGTGATCATATTGATACCATTTTTTGCTAACTGGAGAGCTGCATGTGCCTGTGGAAATATTAAACAAGTCAATGTAAGCATAAGCATATATATACATTTTGTATTGAAAAGTCAAGTCACGTATACGTACCTCACGTGTATTCCTTAGCACATTAGCTATGTATCCGTATTCACTGTTATCAGTTATGTCAATATCCATGGACTGAACACCATCGGGGCCCTGAGGTACCTCAAAGATATTATACATGCAATTTCTATGGAACCACTGTTGGTATGGCTCAATCTGATCGCAAGAAAATGGTTCACCTCCTTCGACAATGGATCTTCCGTGTTGCGTTGACTCAAACACGTATGTCTGATGCTTATCCGACCAATTAGTAGCACAAAAAGATGCATGGACAAACCTGTGTAATCTACGTACCTCATCCTCCGGGAGTGTATCTAGTACTGGGATGGCCTGTCGATACCCAAACTGGCGCATCACTCGGTCCGGATAGCAATGCTCTATAATCCAAAAGTATACCAATGGCACACGGGCACGAAAACACTCAGCATCCTGATGCACTCGGGATGGCATACGGCTCCACAGCGGTTTGTATGGCTCCCAATCTACGTTACCCTCCCGCAATTCCTGCAACTGATTGCGGAAGTAGTTAACTCCAGCAGTCCCATGAGGTTGTTTAAATTGTAGGGGACCACACCACTTAGCTCCAAATGCAGGGCAAGACTGGGGATTCGGTTTCCCCCAATCGGGTTTCCAACCTTTGTATGGGATCAGACGTCCGGTCTGCAACCGCGACCATGTCCAATGCTGTAACAGTACCACCAGACCCGCTAGTGTTTTCACCATATTACTTTTACGAGTGACACCCAAACATAGATTCCTGTAGAGCAATGCTAAAACAGCCCCACCCCAATTGTATTGCCTAGGCGTGTTGAGATCCCGGAGAAACTGTAAATACATCACCGGAACCGAATCTCCAGAAGTATCGGGAAAAAGTAACGACCCAAACAAATCAAGTATGTAAGCCCTTGTATATTGATGTATCTGCTCCGGTGTGGGCTCACCAGGACCCGAAGGCATGACTTTAAACCGATTTCGCAATCTTTTTAAGTTAATGGCATACCCAGATTTGTGCATCTCAGCAGATCTTTTCTTTGATTTCATCAAATCATCCCATGCCCCAACCCCAAGACACTCATTCACTAAACCCTCCCAATTACCATATGACACACCAGTCACCGGTATTCCCGTAATTGGCAAAGCCCACAAACAAGAAACATCCTCTAAAGTAATAGTCATCTCACCTACTGGAAGATGAAATGTATGAGTCTTTGGTCGCCAACGCTCTAAGAGAGCACTGAGAAGCGAAGGATCGACATTTGCAACATTCATTTGAGACACTTGATATAGGCCAAGACTTTTTAAGATGTTTTCACATTGCCAATGGTACGGAATAATGTGCTTGTGGCCTCGAGCCCTCACTCCACTATTAGGCTGCCATGGTTATAAGAATTAATTTAAAAACAATGAAACCATTAATTTAAAATAAGTACAAGTAATACAAAAAATTTAGTGACTTACATCGATAGAAATCAGTGAAGTCCGGTGTTGCTGATGTGGCATCCACAACAACGTACGAACTAAAATTATTTGATAACTGAGTTTGAGGCACTTCATCAAATGCATCATTAATGTTTTGATGCCAATACTCACCACGAGGAGCTGACATCCTGCATGCATCACATTTTCATTATTTCAAACCCTAAATTAATGACTAAGAATATTCAAACAACAAATGAATTTTTCATGTTATTTCAAACTGTGCAACGCATATTTGCATATATATCCAACACTTTGAACAAATGAACACAATGAATACATCAAGTTTTTAGCCTAAGCATATATAAGCCGTTTGGATTGTGATAAGTAATCTAAAATAAAAAAATAAAATATTAAAGTATTACATAAAATTAACTATAATCTTGTCTATAAAAACAAATTATTCTACATAATTTGTTTTCAAATGAAAATAATTAACCTAATTTCTAAACCCTAAACCGAAAATATATTTTAATTCTAATCTAAATAATTTATTTCACAAGAAAATTAAAACGAAAATTTACATATAACACTAAACTAATTGATTTAGTAACCTACTAATTTTAACTAATTCTAAAAAAAAAATCGTCAAAATCGTACTCTGTGACTGTAGGCCGTTGGATTCAGATACGGGACGCCATGTGATACGTGGGGTGGAAGAAATGGGACGCCATGGTATCTGCGGGGCGGGGGGGGGGGGACCAGCGCAGCCTACGGCGGAGTTTGTGGATTTTTTTTTTTAGACGAAGCGGCTAAGGGGAAACGCAGAGGGGAAAGAGAGCCCCCGATTTTAATTTTTTCGCACTAGGGACGGCCAGCCCCGTGGCGTCCCTATATTTTATTTTAATTTTTTTCCGGGTCAGCCAGCCCCATGGCGTCCCGTTTTCTTTTCTTTCTTTTTTTTCGCCGGGTCGGGATTGACTATGGCGTCCCAATTTTGTTTTTTTTTTTCCGGGTCGGGATATGCCATGGCATCCCGATTTTTTTTTTTTTTTTTTCCCCCGGGTCGGGATAAGCCATGGCGTCCCGCATTTTAAATTTTTTTTTTTTTTGCCCCGGGTCGGGATAAGCCATGGCGTCCCGCATTTTTCTTTTTTCTTTTTTTTTTTTCCGTTTTTTTTCCGACGGGCTGGAGTATGCCATGGTGTCCCAATGGGACGCCATGGCATACACCTGCCTTCTTATTTTTCGAAATCCCAGCTACAGTTTCTCATTTTTAATATTTTTTTAATTTATTTTCTTATATATAAAAATTTCGGCGCTGAGCGCCTCTAACCCCTTTGTTTCCACTGCGCCTGGAGCACACTAAGCCAATACAACTCCATGCGCGGCCTATGATGAAACAGGCACACCCAATCCCAAGCTTAAAATAAATGAAACGGTCCCCTCCACTAGTTAGACTGACAAGTGGGGCTCACGCTTGTCATCTTCCCCCGATCTCTCTCTCCCCATTTCTCAGAACTAGCGGGGGTTATTTGTTTATTTGTTGGGAAGAAATTGTTTTTGGGGAAGTTCTTCAATTTGATGTACCGTACCACCTTTTATTTTGGCAAGATCAAAAGAATAGTCGCATCAACTTTTCCAATTTACAACCTAAAACCGTGCATAATAATTCTCCATTAAAGTTTGAATATGCATTTACACATCAACTTTGCCCCTGCTTGACAACCTAAAACACTGTTGGACTGATACTCCTAGTTATATGTAAATATACGTGCTTTGTTTTCAATTGGACAAAATTTATATTTAAATAACGTCAAATGCTCTAGTTTGTTTTAAATATAAGACAAAATTTATAGTCGTACATGAGTTTCTGCATAACGAGATAGAGCCAGTCTCACTACAAATTTTGTAGTCGTACATGTAGTGAGATAGAGCCAGTCTCACTACATATTTCAATATAAATTTTGTCTTATATAAATTTTGTCCAATTGAAATATAAATATAAATTTATACTCATGTACGGCTTAGCATTTGACAAACTCACTACATATTTATAAAACTCACTACATATTTCAATTGGACAAACTCATGTACGACTATAAATTTTGCCAAAATTTGTTTTCAAAACTCATGTACGACTATAAATTTATATTTATATTTCAATTGGACAAAATTTATATTAAAATTTATATGTAAATATACGTGCTTTGTTTACAACTAACAACAAATGCTCTAGTTTGTTTTTTTCTTTTATAATAACATTAAGGTCTTGGTAAACTCTCGTATTTTATAGATGTCATTCTCGATAGTCGTACATGTGTTTCTGCATAACGAGATAGAGCCAGTCTCACTATGCTAAGCCTGCGGTTCATACAAATGATTTGGCAATAAATCTGTTGTGATTTCACAGGATCCTATTATTCCAAATCCATCTCTTTATTTTTTTGAAATGCACAAATCTCAAAAAATATTTTCTATGCACCAAACTTGAAAAGTTGAAACAAACCAGAACAACAAGAAGTCCTGAATAATTATTCTCCGTGTGACCCACGTGATCAAACAAACACCACTTGGTCTTGAATTATATATCAAGTAGAATAAAATATAAAACGAGTTACAATAATTATGCTGAGTATATTATTGTGGAGGTAGAAATGTGTGACCCGTGCGCTCCGGAACTTTCTTTATAATTGCTTCGATGAGGTCAATGCATAATGGGTAGTGTGCACCGGCAAAGAAAGTGAAAGCACAGCACATGACTGCATATATCGGGTATACGACTAATTTGAGATTTTCTTTTACAACAAAATGCTCTCCTGCACAGAATGACACAAGGGAAGAAGCAATTGCCACAAAGAGGGAGGTCAGCCCCAATATCAACTTCCTGGGAAGTCCCCTCTCGAAATCCTCAACCTGATCACCAAATCAATAAGAATTTCAGTTTCCAATGTTGAAACGTCAAAAGGTGAGAGAAAAGTGTTCTTTCCGTGTATGTAGCTAACATTTTTTTGTAGTTTGAATTATTTATCCATTAACAGTTGAATTACCTGCTGAGTCTTTAATTAACTAAATGTAAGTACAATCTTTTGTTGAATGCCTAATAAATATATTACCCCAACAAATCCTCATACTAAAAGATTAACAAATCATATTTTCTTGCTTAGTTTTGTGAACTAAAACAGACTATTAAGCAATGCATCACAAAGTTCTGCATGCAAAAAATAAAAGAAAGGAAGAACGAAGAAATCTGACATTCTAATTAACCAGAAAAAATTCCAAGTACGTAAGACATCTGGGGCACACATTTAGATAGGGGTTTTGCTATACCTTGAAACTTGAGGTGAGTATTGCAAGGAACATGAGAAGAGATGTAACAGAGAAGCAAAGAGCAACGAGGGATGAAATGGTGAACAGCTGAAATGCTGGTGTTTTACTGAAGATAGGAAACCCAGACTGCTGGTCTGGACCTCCTGGAAATGCGCTGACAGATGCAAAGGTCACCGTAGCGAAGAGAGCGGCCACTGTTGAGCAAGACTGGGAAATGCATGTCAGCCAATTGATTCCGTCTTTAATCAATGTACCATGACTCTCTATGAACACCTCATGTGGCATCTTTCCATCCTTGTTGATTATTGAGGCCATATCTAGGTATCCTCCAATTGTACTATCCACATACTGCACACCGCCATATTACATATGTTCAGTTTTTATTTTAGTTAATTCCATTTTTTTGGAGAGGAGAGAGAGATCACCTTGTACCACTTGAACTCCCAATTCATCTGGAGTGCTGCTCGGGAGGACCATGGGTGGTTATGACTAAACATGGCTGCGATATGTAGAGCATTATTACCATCTCTATCCACTTGCCGAAATACCAACTCTGTAGTTCGAACACCCAGTATGTACTTGTACACGTGGACTTGGCGGTGCTCCACTGCCAGTAAAACAATATTTTTGTTATGCTGGTCTTTGTCATTGATTGCCACTGGATACTTCTTAAGGATTCTTTTCACCATCTCTGTTATTCCCCTCTTTGCAGCTACCAAAACAGGGCTTGCTGAAGCACATGTTGACAAAATTGTAATTTATGTTAACAAAACGTGTAGCAACGTGCTTTTGATTTCTCATCTCTCTTTATAAAAGTATGCTTAGAAGTAACTCTGCCTGTTTCAAGCCAGGAAAAAGGAGGAGGGTTGTGAAAGGTATGGCAAGCCAATGTAAAATATAGACTTTTTATGGAAATGAAACCCTCACGACCGGTTGGGTTTCATTTCTAACTTACCCTAACTTGTTTGGGACTAAGAGTTTTGTTGTTATTGTTGTTGTTGTCCTACGCTTATAGGAAGTTTTCTATGGTGGCTCTAATGAATTTGTGTTCAATCATTTTATGTTTAAAAAAAATGAGACATCAAGACTACATATATGTACACCTGGGATGTTGGCACATTACATGGGTATTACCGTAATATAGTAAGATACTAGCAAGGTGCCTGATTTGGTGTTTTTGGGCAAGTACTGCATATAAACAGAACCGGAGTTTCGTGAGGGTTTCATTTCTATAAAAAGACTGTATTTTACATTGGCCTGCCACGTCTATTACAACCTTTCTCTTTTTTTCTGACTTGGAACAGACTGTGTAGAAACTACATAGGTGGAGTTAATCATGTTGTTTATCCAAAAAATAAAAAAATTAATACCAATCGCTACTCTGTTCATTACAAAAAATAAATACTTAAAATAAAATCATTAGAAGTTAATTATATGCGTAGAAAATCAATTAAGAATTATTTTCATATATGCAAGCCAACATAAGTAAATAGATTTTGATCATTTACTGAAATAAATGGCAAACAAATTTAAAATGGAGAAATTTTTTTTTTTCTAATCAACATACCACTTTAGTGGTGTCTTTTCATGTCAACATACCCAAATCAGTAGTTTCTCTTGATGTTGATCCAATATCAGATGATAATGCAGAGTCAGCTGGTTTCTTTCTACGTGTGTCTTCCTCGTACACCCAGTGTGTTGAACGATCCACCAGTTCCTTCATTATTTTCTTTGCATTGCTGTGCTGTTGTTTAATACTTTTAACTGTTTGCCATGCACCTGGAAATTATTGTTGGTATACTATGTTTATACTTTTTTTTTTCTCTATTTGTAAATAGTTGTTTAATTTCTATTGTCTAAATGAAGTTTGTACATCATCAAAAACCAGATAACTGTAAGCAAGTATCGAATATGAATATCCAAAATTTTACTTTCTGGCAAATTAAATAGCAATTCTAAGATGAATTACTTCATCTAGAAACTATTAAAAATGACCTGTGCATATTGAGCTTATCATTAGTTTCTTCCTCGTATACTTTCAATAAGAGCAAATAGTTTATCTTATTCCTATATAATCCTATTTAAAATGGAATGAGTTTTTTTATTTTAAATTAACTTATTCAATCTGGGTACCTATGGGAAGAACTTTCAGCTGTTAATTGGTGTTGAAGAATAACTTGATTATTTCTTGAAGAAATTATCGAAACATATATGCACGTACCTATCTCAAGAACAAATAATAGGAGTCCAACAATAATCTTGAAAAAGGAAATGATGATGTCATAGTTCTCTGGGATCCATCGTCTCTGTTTCCGATAAACTATTTGTGCTCCAACTTCCTCTTGTGCTCCAGCTTTTCATGCAGTAAGATTTTATTAAAATTACCTTATCTTGTTACACTACTACAAATTAAACAGCACATTTTATTAAAATTACCTCGTTAATTAATCATTTTACGGTTTTAAGAATCAGCATGTCATACTTATTCACAACATATCAGTCTTATATATCGAATACTTTATTGACAAAAATATATCTTAAAATCAAAATATCGTACAAAAATAAAATTAAATATAATGCCCATGGTTTTTCCCTTTGTACGTAATCTACAACGAAACAGATGATCTTTCCTTTATTTGAAAAGTCAAGTAGTAATGACGTCAAAATTTGACTTTGTTTCCTACATGATCAAGAAGCCAAAAAAATCAATTGTTTATGGGGATTCATTGGCACTGTTGATTTCTCATCCTTAGGACAACACAAATTCAAATTTACAATCTTCAACGAGAATGCATTACTTTAAAAATATATCAAGATCAACGGTTCACATGTACTATCCGAATTTATATTTTGAATTATTCATAAAAATGAAATTGTGTTCATGATGGAACACGAAAAACATTGACATTAGATCTCACCTTGATTAAATACTGCAAGATAAATATAATAAAATTAAAACAGTTTTCTTTTACATTTTTATAGGTTCTTTCGTACAATAAGTTATATAAAACTCTGTTTCCGTTAAATTATAAGAAATCTAGCCAAGTGAGCGACTAAATTCTAAGAAAAAACTGACTGCTATCATTATAATTTACATAATGGTTTGTATACTATACCTGGGTTTTCTTCATCAGCAGTACTGCCAGCCTTACATATACCAGTTTTGGAGTTAGAAGCTGCAGTAGAAAATATGAAAGTTTAGTAGACAAAAGAAATGATCTTTATAAACAGTTTGTTCTAATTTTGGTTAATTATATTGAGTTTTTTTTTCTCATACCGACAAAATCAAATATGCAGCGGGTGAAATGCTCCAACAAAGAAAATAGGTCAATACAAACACTGTATATCGGTGGCAGCACTGTAAGTTCATATTCCTCGTGATAGTATGAACGTTCTTTTATTATTTCATCCTCCAAAAAATCAGCAAAATGAAAATTGAGTGGCTCCGTAGTTGTACCTACAATGAAAGTATCAAACATTATGAAGACAAATTATGAAGCACCACATATCAATTTTTATTGTTAAAATCACTGTCCTTATCAAAATATTGATCCGTATGTTATTATATCAATAAAATCGTACAATAATATAAAATTGTATCACATAAGCCAAAGCGAGTTCCACTCTCGAAAACAGAGGGCATGTTAGCGAGAATGTCAAGTGCAGTTTCTCCGCTTGAATTGATATTGTTCACCAACTGTGGATATAGGCAAATGATCTCATATGCCAAACCTACAGTCAATAAATTAATTTGAATGGTTATATTATGGCTTACTTTTTATTTTACTTATATTTTTTGCTGCACATACCAAATTGTTCTCCTTTGATGGCATTGTGAAGGATAATGTTACCATCATATCTCCTACAGTGACTGATGTCTCTCCTGGATAAGCAGTCTTCATCAATTGTCAGATTTTGTTCCTTATGGATGGCAACTTCAAGCACAAAGAAGGCATATATCTTTTCGTGACGCACTGCCGAATAGAGTGGAGTCTCCCCAAGGTTGTTACGTGCGCTGGTTACCATATCTGGACACATTTTTGCAATCCTCCGGCAAACCGTCGTTCGTCCGAGAGCCGCCGCCAGATGAAGTGGGGTATCCCCAGTTATGTTTTTTAAGTTCAAGATGTAGTACATCTCTGTGAGAAATGCATAAAATTAATATTCTTAGAACTCAAAATGGAAATTCAATTGTGGTCTACATGGTTATGTATTAATTGAATCATAATTAAGTATATTTAACTTCATATTTAGAAAGAATCATGTTAGGTGATCAATTGTCCATTACATAGAACATATATATTGCTTTTCTTTTTAATAATGAAGTGGTTAAATTTTCACTTTCACATTACATAACCACTACAGCTAGTAAACAAAATGTATGCTTTTGATCAGCGGTAATACCTCTGTTTTCTTGAACAAGATTGAGGAGATCTAAAACTATTTTTTGCGGAGCACCAGAAATTGCAACATGAAGCAAGGTGTCATTGGCAGAATTGATGTGCAGGCCTTGGAATTCCACATGATTGTAGAGCGCACGCGCCTTTTTCCATTCGTGATTCATGGCTGCTGCTTTGAGGAGCTCCTCCCTCGAGGGATTATCAGAAAGTATGGACATTGTTATTACACCCTCTCTCTTTTTTTTTTATCAGAGTTAAATTAAGTTGTATGTGACTTTCGCTTGATAGGTAGAGAGTACAAGAGATATTAAATTATGATCCCTTTTATAAGCAGGGCTTGTAGTTGTGTGATTGACTGCTCTTCAATGCTCATTTACGTAGTAGATTTATCATATCTGTGTCCTTACAAAAAGGAAAAGAGAAAGCTACTTGAGCCAGGAATAAAGTAACCTAGCTTACGTGCTGAAGTGTTTCAAGAGTTGTCTCTTTGAAATAAATTGGTTATAATTTTTTTTAGTAAGTCTTTAATACTTCATAAAAAATAGGAGTAAACACGATATATTTTCTTTTTTATTTTATTTTATTCAAGTGTAGAACAAATTAAAAAAGTAGTCACTCAATTACCACCACCCAAATTATAACATTTTATTAAAAAAGTACAACTTAATTATTATATGCAATTTAGTAAAATCAATTTTAAAATGACTAGTAGACCTCTTATTTTTTATACTGAAAAAAATTGAGTAGCTTACATGCTTCTATATGAACAACATTAGTAGACCCTGATTCTATATGAGCAAACCACCGATATACTTCACAAGTGATACATTTACATGCAAAATTTATAAATTTTTCGAATTCATTTAGTACAAAGACAATTTAGTTATTACGCCTAGCTACCAACAAAATGTAAATCAACCTTAACACATATAAAAAGGACTCCACAACTAAACATTAATTCTACCGTCAGTTTCAATCGCTTGTGCGTGGTTCAGATTAACACAAATTGTTGTAATTGTTGTTTCGGTAACATTTAGTTGTTTGGTAGCTTCCGACTTGGAGTTTTTTCGGGTTATTTTTCATTTTGGATTTAAATAATTTTTTGTTCGGATGCTTAATATTTGTTAGTTTATTTAGGCTTGGTTTTTTTTTTTCAAATTTGATTATACCGGTTCGGATCATTTGATTTTGAAATTTTAGTAGGTCTGAGTTGTATTGGAGCGTCGAGTTAATCGAGAGGGTTATTTTAGTCTGATCAATATTTGCCAGTTTTACTGATTAGTAACAACTAGCTATATATTGAAACAAGTATTGTATTGACACGAAAAACAAAAGGCACAATACGACCTACCAACCCATATCTTCAGTATGCATGTTTTTTAATTGTTGTCAAAGGATATATATGCATGCTACAAATTAAGGAAACAATATTACAATCCGTTCCAATAAAAAAAAATGTGACGACTTTTACAATGATGCAACTAATGTGAAAATTTGTACAATACAACAATCCTTTTCGGATTTTCCTACAAAAGGGTCCCTTATTGCTTTTATTCCTTGCTTGCTGTGAGAGAAAATTTGATTGCTTCTTGTTTTGTTCTGTTTCTTTATTCTACTTCCTTCGTTTAGAAAGAGAAAAAGAAAAGGGAGGAGAAGACATGTGCTTATAAAGATGCCAAATGTAGTGAGTAGTGACTGACAAGGCAAGCTGGTCAATATTTACAAAAAAAAACCATGGGAATATATAGTATCTAAAAGATGCTGGGTTGTACCGGGCCCCTTTAATAAAAAAATATATATTTATAAATGAAAAAGCAAATACAAACCAAAATTAACATCTTAGTTTTGAACAATTGCATCCTTCAAATGTTATGTATTATCATGGCTCTAATTAAGTTGATCACTGTTCCAGTGAAAAGTTTAGTATATTTGAATTCAACATTATCAACATTTACACCACATACAGGTATATGGAAATATAGGTGCTAAGATCGTCTCATTTGTACCATTCAGATCATGTTCCAGTGAAAAGAGTTGGGGAGATGAATCTTTTTTCAAACTTACACTTGTTTTACCTTTAATATAAAGGACCTTCCTACACAAGGTTCCAGTCTTGTGGTGGGGGGAGTGGATCCAATTCCTGGGTCTGGACCAGTGTCGGCTAATTCAGAAGATGCAGGTGCCTTGCTCTCAATCACCAAAGGCTTTTCATGGATTTGGCATTAGTTCTATTTTTTTGCTTTGTTAGGTTGTTGCTTATATGTGACTAGACCATATGCATTAGTAAAAAATTCCCAAAAAATGTAAAATTTGGTCTCCAAGCATGTTTCAATATGGAGATCATGTTGAGCGGTTTGGATTGGCAATTTGGACTTTGAAAATGGAAATATAAGCGTAAAGTAAAACAAGTTTCTTACTTCGCAACTCACCACAGCCCATCTCTCTCTCTCTCTCTCTCTCTCTCTATATATATTATAGAGTGAGGCTACGTTACTATGCATAGCATGGATTGGTCCGTGCTCCGGCTCAATATTTGAGTTTTCAAAATCCTAACGGTCGATCTGAACCGTTCAACATGATTATAAAATGAATATGTACTTGCAAACCAAATTTTACACTTTTTTGAATTTTTTTACTATTTTTTTAGATAGGTAGAAAATCACTTGATCTGAAAATTCTAGACCATCCAAAAACAGTGATTTTCTACCTATCTAAAAAAATAGTAAAAAAATTCGAAAAAATGTAAAATTTGGTTTGCAAGTACATATTCATTTTATAATCATGTTGAATGGTTCGGATCGACCGTTAGAATTTTGAAAACTCAAATATTGAGCCGTAGCACGGACCAATCTGTGCTATGCATAGTACCATAGCCTCACTCATATATATATATAGAGAGAGAGAGAGAGAGGAGGGATCGGATTACACCCTTTTTTTTGACACACTTTGACACCTACTATTTTCAAAGTCCAAATAGTCGATCCAAACCGTTCAACATGATGGATATATTAAAATGTGCTTGGAGATCAAATTTTACATTTTTTTGAATTTTTTTACTATTTATTAAGATGGTTACAAAATCGTTGTTTTCAGACCATTGAAAAACAGCGATTTTGTAACCATCTTAATAAATAGTAAAAAAATTCAAAAAAATGTAAAATTTTATCTCCAAGCACATTTTAATATGGTGATCATGTTGAATGATTTGAATCGACTGTTTGGATTTTGAAATCGCAAAATTGGCCTATAAAAAAAATAATGTCAAGATGTGTCAAAAAAAAAGGTGTAATTGGATCTCTTCTCATATATATATATATATGAGGAGGGATCCGATTACACCACTTTTGAGTTACCACAAAGTTACCCTCCTCATTTTCTACATTTTCAAAGTCCAAATCATCGATCCAAACCGTTCAACATGATTATCTAAATAAAATGTGCTTGCAGATCAAATTTTACATTTTTTTGAATATTTTTAGTATTTATTAAGATGGGTACAAAATTCAATGGTATGAATTTGACTAGTTTTTGTAAAATACTTAATAAATAGTAAAAAAATTCAAAAAATGTAAAATTTGATCTGCAAGCACATTTTATTTAGATAATCATGTTGAACGGTTTGGATCGACGATTTGGACTTTGAAAATGTAGAAAATGAGGAGAGTAACTTTGTGGTAACTCAAAAGTGGTGTAATTGGAATCCTCCTCTATATATATATATATATATGAGGAGGGATCCAATTACACCTTTTTTGGTGACACATCATGACACCGTTTTTTATATAGGTCAATTTTGTGATTTCAAAATTCAAACAGTCGATCCGAACCGTTCAACATGATCACCATATTAAAATGTGCTTGGAGATCAAATTTTACATTTTTTTGAATTTTTTTACTATTTATTAAGATGGTTACAAAATCGCTGTTTTTCAATGGTCTGAAAACAACGATTTTTGTAACCATCTTAATAAATAGCAAAAAAATTCAAAAAAATGTAAAATTTGATCTCCAAGCACATTTTAATATATCCATCATGTTGAACGGTTTGAATCGACTATTTGGACTTTGAAAATGGTAGGTGTCAAAGTGTGTCACCAAAAAAGGTGTAATTGGATCCCTCCTCTATATATATATATATATATATATATATATATAGAGTTGGGTTAACATGCTTTGAGAATTAAAGATGGCGTTTTACTTTGTGCTCATACCTTCATTTTCAAAGTTGAAATAGTCGATTCGAACCTTCCAACATGATCTTCATATTAAAATGTGCTTGGAGACCAAATTTTACATTTGTTCGAATGTTTTTACTATTTTTTCAGAATTTTTGAAAATCACAAGTTTTCAATAAATAAAAAATTCAGCAAAGTGATGATTTTCAAAAATTCTGAAAAAATAGTAAAAAATTTCCAAAAAATGTAAAATTTGGTCTCCAAGCACATTTTAATATTTGAACTTTAAAAACATAAAATTGACTTAGAAGCATATGTCATCATATGCTTATATAAGTAGAATAGCAAACCTCTATATATTTGAGTTTTCAAAATCCTAACGGTCGATCCGAACCGTTCAACATGATTATAAAATGAATTTGTACTTGCAAACCAAATTTTACATTTTTTTCAAATTTTTTTACTATTTTTTTAGATTGGTAGAAAATCACTGTTTTTGGATGGTCCAGAATTTTCAGATCAAGTTATTTTCTACCTATCTAAAAAAATAGTAAAAAAATTTGAAAAAATGTAAAATTTGGTTTTCATGTACATATTCATTTTATAATCATGTTAAACGGTTCGGATCGACCGTTAGGATTTTGAAAACTCAAAATATTGAGCCGTAGCCTCCCTCTATATATATATATTATGAGGGCTCCAATGCCCCATTGCTTTCTTGCTCCAATCATACCTCACATATTTATCTCCAATTTGTAATGGTTTAAAAAAAATAAGGATTCTAGTAATTACAGTTCCATTATAAAAACAAATTAATTCATGCTTTAAGCTACCAACTTCCTACCAAACAAATAATATAGTTTAGTCAAGATCTAACTTTAGGCATTAACCAAAAATGAATAATTTAGGCCGGCTTAAGTTGGCATAACCAACTTAGGCCTTATTAATTTTCGTCCAAAACCAAACACCCTCAGTAGATTTACTTTTAAATGTGATATTATATTGATGGTATATTCCGAAGTCAAGTTGGATTAGCTAATAAGCACAATAGTTATGGTATATTGATACCCATATCTCTCTTAAAGTTAAAGACAGGTTGTTGAATGAATTAGCTAGAGGTAAAGTATATTGTCGGTATATGATTCGAAAGAAATAATGTTTGCTTTAGAAATGCTACTCCGGAAAAGGTGAGGTAACACAATTGGCTAGAAAGAAAATTCTAGGATTGTTGGTTACTCAGGTTGAGAGTTCGATTCCTTCTCACAACTTCGCAGCCTCTGCGAAAGGTTTAAAAAAAAAAGAAAAAATTCTACTCCGGCAAAATCAATAAGAAATATAGGTGCTAAGATCATCTCACTTGCTTCCTTCTGGTGCAAGAGTTGGGGAGATAGACTCTTTTTTCAAACTTACACTTGTTTTACCTTTAATATAAAGGACCTTCCTACACAAGGTTCCAGTCTTGTGGTGGGGGGAGTGGTCCAATTCCTGGGTCTGGACCAGTGTCGGCTAATTCAGAAGATGCAGGTGCCTTGCTCTCAATCACTAAAGGCTTTTCATGGATTTGGCATTAGTTCTATTTTTTTGCTTTGTTAGGTTGTTGCTTATATGTGACTAGACCATATGTATTGTACTTATTATTGCTCTTTTATCTTGTGTGTGTATATATATGAGGAGAGCTCCAATGTCACATTGCTTTCATGCTCCAATCCTACTTCACATCTTTATTTTCAATTTCAAAGTCCAAATAAATGATCTCAACCGCTCAATATATATCCATATTAAAATGTGCTTGGAGACCAAATTTTATATTTTTTGAAAATTTTTTATTATTTTTTAAGATAGTACAAAATCTCTGTTTTTCAAAAAAAAATTGCACCATCTAAAAACAGTGATTTTATAATTATTTTAAAAAATAGTAAAAAATTTGCAAAAAAATATAAAATTTGATCTCCAAGCACATTTTAATATGGATATCATGTTGAGCGGTTCAGATCGTCTATTTAGACTTTGAAATTGGAGATAAAAATGTGGATATATATAGAGGAGTGATCGGATGACACCCTTTTTTGGTGACATCGAATGACACTGTACATTTTCAATGTTTTCAAAGTCCAAATAGTCAATTCAAACCGTTTAATATGATGGATATATTAAAATGTGCTTGCAGATCAAATTTTACATTTTTTTAATTTCTTTACTATTTATTAAGTATTTTACAAAATCGTTGTTTTTAGACCATTGAATTTTTGTACCATCTTAATAAATAGGAAAAAAATTCAAAAAATATATAAAAATTGATCTGCAAGCACATTTTAATATATCCATCACATTGAATGGCTTGGATTGTCTATTTGGAAAATGCTAATATGCTACGCGTAGCATAAAGCGCCTCCGTGCTACGGCTCAATATTTGAGTTTTCAAAATCCTAACGGTCGATCCGAACCGTTCAACATGATCTTCATATGAATATGTACTTGCAAACGAAATTTTACATTTTTTAGAATTTTTTTACTATTTTTTTAGATAGGTAGAAAATCACTTGGTCTGAAAATTCTGTACCATTCAGATCAAGTGATTTTCTACCTATCTAAAAAAATAGTAAAAAAAATTCTAAAAAATGTAAAATTTGTTTGCAAGTACATATTCATATGGCGATCATGTTGAACGGTTCGAATCGACCATTATGATTTTGAAAACTCAAATATTAAGCCATAGCACGGAGGCCCTCTATTCTACACGTAGCACGTACCGTAGCCAACTCCTATATATATAGATGGGCTAATATAACTTGCTTTGGGAATTAAAGAGGGTGTTTTACTTTGCGCTCATATCTTCATTTTCAAAGTTACAAATAGTCGATTCGAACATTCCAACATGTTCTTCATATTAAAATGTGCTGGGTGACCAAATTTTACATTTTTGGGAAAATTTTTACTATTTTTTAAGAATTTTTGAAAATCATCACTTTGCTGAATTATTTCTTAATAATTTGACAATAATCCGTTTTCCTAGTTAACACTATTGTCTGCATGAATGAGAAACTTGAGCAGTGCGAATCTTGATATTGTCTGCATGAATCTTGATACAAATTGGACGACTCGGACCGGGCATTCGACGACCCCCAATTCCGATTCGGATGTATAGGTTACTATCAAACTTGTATGGATACAATATGATCTCATTTTTTTTTTTTTTTTTTTATTGACCATCTCATAAACATCAACAGCTCTCAAATAGCCATTTTTAGTAAATGAGCACCGCACAGACATTAACACATACAATAAGAGGGAGGCCTGGTAGAACAGGATTTTAGACTTATTTTACCGTTTCCGTATTCCAGAACCGGAAAATAAATTTCCAGTTTTAGTTTTGGAATTCCAAAACCAAAAATTATATTTCCGGTTCTTTTTTTTTTTAAATAGAAAATTCGGAAATTATATTCCCGGTTCTATGTTTTTTTTTTAAAACAGAAAATATTATAATTTATTTATTTTTTGTATTGAAATATTTTATATATTTCTTTGAAAATAGATTAAATACTATATAACTCGATTTATTAAAAAGACCGCGACAAGTAACCCGGATCAACATTTTTCAGGTCGGATTTTTCGCGGCTGTAAGAAAAATTAAAATATTTCTTTGTGTGTTATTGGAAAAAAAAAATTCAATCTAAGTTATTAATCCCGGTTCAAAAATCACTTCTAGGTAAATACAAAAAATATTGTGATCCTTCTATTTTTGAAAAAAAAAAAACTAAAACTTTAAGTTATTTAAATATTCTTTGTCAGAGAAAAAAAATTTGCATATAACTTTTGTCAGAGATGTCAGAGATGTGATTATTTAAGTATTTTTTTTTCAAAAATTGAAGAATTCAAATATTTTCTATATTTATCTCGAAGTGACTTTTGAACTGAGATCAATAATTCAGATTCAAAATATTTTTATTTTTTCCAATAACACACAAAGAAATATTTTAATTTTTCTTATAGCTGCGAAAAATTTGGCCTGAAAAATATTGATCTGGGTTATTTGTCACAGTCTTTCTAATAAATCAAATTATATAGTATTCCATCTATTTTCGAAGAAATATATAAAATATTTCTAATATTTCAAGAGTAGTGTTAAAATGCACCATTGGTTTTGTGCTCCAATCATACTCCACGTCTGTTTCTCTATTTTAAAAGTTCGAACAATCGATCCGAACCGCTCAACATGATCGACCTTCATATTAAAATGTTCTTGGAGAACAAATTTTATATATTTTGGAATTTATTTACTATTTTTTAGATAGGTACAAAATCATTGTTTTGGATGGTTCAGAATCTTCTAAAAACAGTGATTTTGTACCTATCTAAAAAAATAGTAAAAAAATTCCAAAAAAAAAATATAAAATTTAGTTTCCAAGTACATTTTAATACGAAGATGATGGTAGGTGGCTCGGATCGACTATTCGGACTTTGGAACGAAGATAAGGATGTGGGGCATGATTGGAGCACAAAACCAATAGTGCATTTTAATCCTACTCATATTTCAATACAAAAAATAAATAAATTATAACATTTTCTATTTTTTTTAAAACATAGAACCGAGAATATAATTTCTGATTTTGGAATTCCAAAACTAAAAACCGAAAATTTATTTTCCGGTTCTAGAATTCGGAAACTGGGACATAAATTTCCGGTTTTACGGCCTGAAACTGGGAATTTAATCTCCGGTTTAGACAGATTTCGAAATCTTGTCAACAGGGTGTAGATTTTGAAATTTAATATTTTTTTTTATATTAATAAAAATTTCGGTCAATATTTCTTACCTTTTTATACTTTTTTGCATGTCCGTAATTAATGTTTAACATATATCGTTAATATTGTAACTGTATAAATTTGTGTATATAAGCACTCATGAATTCATATTAACACACGTTTGTGCAATTCGAAAACTAGCAGATTTACTTATTTCTGCAAATTCTCTTTGAATTTTTTTATTTTTGGTAATAGAGAGATCCAAATTTGACCGATTTTTAATTCATGACATTTAAAAAAAAGAAGCAAAACGCTAATTAATAATTGTAACACAGATCTCATTTCATGCTGGAACGTTGAATTATTCAGCATCTTCCTGGCAAGGAACATTGAATAATCAATACATCACCTTTTCTACTGAAAAATAAATTCGACAAAAATAATAGAATAAATTAATTTTTTGACAATAAATAAATATTTTTAGTGGCTTCCAATAAATTCTCTTAAAAGGGTCATTTCGATTTTAAATAAAATGAAAATAAATAATTACTGAAGTTTACAAATTTCAAATAAAATTTTCGGACTTCATACGATCTGTAATTATTGGGTTCGAAAATGACGGTTACAAGTTTAATCGGTAATTCATGTGGATCTCTTTGTGAGCTTTCTGGAAATGAGTCATAATATGAAATCAATATTTTCTATCAAAATTTATGCATGTTTAAAGTCGCAATTTACATTTCTATTTTTTTGCTGGATATTCGGCCTGCAAATTAATTTATATGGATTAAAATAAATTAGTTGTCACACTAATTCTTGTCAATAGATTAATTTAAGATTGGAATTAATTGTCAACAAATTAATTTATATTGAATAATAAAATGTTTGTGGTATGAAATGAGATTTGAAAAATTCATACAGGAATACTGATTTTTTTTAAAAATATTATGAATAAAAAAAATCGATCGAACTTGAATTTTTGTTTTCTTAAGATGCCTACGGGCTAAGCGCTGCTCCTGTAAGCCCAAATTGTTTTTTTCTTTTTTCTTTTTTGTTTGTGATTGGGCTAATTGGGCCGAAATTGTCAGTTCTAACTGTGAAGGAGAGACTCCAGTGAGTCCGACATCAATATCTCCTTTTATCAAGTTAAGAGAGTAAAGAAACTTGTTTTAATTAATGAGAAATCTGTCCTACTTGGTACCACTATTTAAAATAAAATAAAAGGCAAGTTAATAAAAAAAAAAAGTTGTACCAAAATCTTCACAAGTTCATCATTTGAGTTGCGATTATTTTAAGTAGAGTCTTCAACATCTGTTTGGACACATCTAAGATTATTTACATATTGTTTATTTTCTTATTGCAAGTATATATGTATCACATCTAAGATTTATTATACATTGAATATATATTCTCCTTACTATATATTATCATACACCAACTACAGTCAAGCCATACCCATGCACAGTTTCACCACTTCCTACTTTGGCAAAATCACCAGATCCTGACTTTGGCAGCAAGAACCAGAGGCTGCCAAAAAATTTATAGAATAGAAATATTTACAAGCTCCCTACTTTGGAGGGGATCCAGACTACTTACAAGTGCATGGTATTTATTTTCTTATATTGCAACTATATATGTATCACATCTAAGATTATTATACATGGAATATATATTCTCCTTAATATATATTGTCATACACCAACTACAGTTAAGCCATACCCATGCACAGTTTCACCACTTCCTACTTTGGCAATCATATTCTTAATTTGCATCCATTTCTGAGGCAGCAAGACGGTTTCGGTTTCGAATTGTGGTCATCGCAATGAGGATATTCATCAGGGGGTCTGTAATTTGAAAATTTGTATAAGAGTCAGTAAAATAATGAAACTCTTTAACCTCTAAACTACAAACACACATTTGTCATTTTATGAGAGGAACTAGACTATATAAAAACTTAAAAGAATGAAAATTTAATTAAATTTTAATATACATAATTAAAAAAAAAAAATTATGAGGGTGGCTTAGCATCTGCTAACATACTCATAGTGTTTCACCCGCTTATCTCCATCAATTTGGAAGGCTTTTACGGATACTGTTTTTCCGGTCAAGAAATTCTGAGGTTGGTCTTTTATTATATATTTTCCTCTGAGCTCATGCGCAAGAAGAGCTCATCACCAGAACCGACACAATGGAGATTATGACAACCTTCATTCTGTGAAGCAAAGTAATGTTAACTTCTGGAATAAATTAATTGTTGGTACAGATTGCTTTTACAAATTGCTTTTACCTTAGAAGTACTTCCGAAGGATCCAAGAGCTCGTCTTATTAATTCTATTTCACTGATGTCAGAAATGGGAACTACGCATCCTATTTATAATGAATTCGACAAATTGCACTAGCTATGATGTGGAGCATTGAAGAGATCAATTGCGTGCTTGGTTACATGAACCATGATAATTAATGAGTAGACAGAAAATTCTTACCTATTTGTAGCTAGCTTCAAATTAATCGTGGTACACTTGTAACATTGATTGATATCCACTTATGAATCCACTTGTGGATCCACTTGTGAATCTGAAATTATCTTAAATTTATTACACAAATTTCATTTACCTGGCAATTTGGCAATTTAGAAATAGTAAGGATGACCATTTTTACATGGTATTGCGCTATGTAACATCTTCACAAAAGTCATTTTTAAGAAATTAAAAGAGTAAAAGCTTGTCTGTGATGGATTCACCAACTTCAAAAATTTATCAGATTGACTTCAAACACTACTTTAAAGAGTTGAAACAGATATACTTCACAAGTGAGACATGTACATGCAAAATTTTGAAATTTTAGGATTCATTTAGTACAAAGTCAAGCTGTAAAAAAAAATTAAGTTTTATAAGTGATTTTAATGCATTAATTTTTCATCGTTGTTCTATAAGTTATTTAGTCTTTATGTGTTTGGCATTGGTCCTCACTCTCACCATGGCAGCCTAGCGAACACCACTGATCCCTTTGTTGCCTAGGAACGAAAATTTTGATATTAGCATCTCTATATATAGAGAGGTGAGTCTCTTTTTCTCACTTGTAAATTTTGAAAGGAAGAATTTGAATCTAAAAAAAAATAAAAATAAACCACCTAGTATGGACCAGGACTAGGCATTATCCTGAGTCAGGGTTGGCACAACTCTCAAATTATATTGGGCTTAAAAAAAATTCACAAATCAGGAGTAAGCACTTGCCGGATCCGTATCTTCCCATGTACCTGACTCAACACAATTGAAATAGACGGCCCAAATTTACCCTCAACCGGTGCCTTTTCGGGATGGCGCAGGGGCAGTATATTTGTGCTTTGAGATTCATGCCAAGTTGAAAGGCAGATCCTAGACCATCCGTTTCAATTGTACTTAGTTAGGTAACCTGAGGGGATGTGAATTCGGCACTTGCCTAATCGTCAACCTCTTTGGATTTGCCCCTGTCTGCACTTAACAATATTAAATGAATGATAGACAAGATAACAATTTTTTTTATTTATAATGAAAATAAAAAGATAAAGTTATATGAATTTTTTTATGATTTACAAAGAATAAATATGATATTTGCAAGTTTAACAAAGTACATGAACAAATTTTTCGCTATAGCCTATTTATATTATTTACTTAAAAATTTGTATATTTGGTATGATATTGGGAGCATCTATATATACAAGTAATTATAGGATTCGTCATTACTCTGTGCAAAACATTTTTTCTTTTAAAACTGGAGTAGACTGATTTTGTATCACTTGAAATATTATTTCTTTATTTAGAGATGTTATGAAAAATTTAAATATTGAAACACTTCTCTAAATATTTCGAGAATGGCTCAGGTTCTTTCTTCTTGTCTTAGCTTGGTTCAACAAAAAAAAATATACTGAGAATAAACTTATGAAATAATTATGATGATAAAAAATATTTATCAAGGCTTACTTAGTCAATAAATAAATTGTAAAAACGTTAGGTATTGATCTTACTCATGTTCTTCTCCCTCGCTGTGTAAATACTCGCTGTGTAAAAAAATTGTAAAAACGTTGTGTGGATCTTTATCTTTATAAAAAGAAAAAATCCTATTAATTTTAATTGATATTAGCATTATTTAAAAAATCCTTGTTTTTTTAGAAGAAGAAGGAATCAAAATTTTCATAAAACCCTATTAGGTGTTGGGTTTCTGATTTATTGTTCACATTTTCCGATCTTTATCTTTATAAAAAAAATTAAAGTCCTATTTATTTTATTTAATATTAGCATTATTAAAACAATCTTTCTTTTCTTTTTAGGAAAAGAAGGAATCAAAATTTTCATAAAACCCTGTTAGGTGTTGGGTTTCTGATTTATTGTTCACATTTTCAGGGCCTTTTAATATTTCAAGAGATTCAAAGTATTTTAAAATAAACAAATAGTACAGTATTACACTATACATGCAGAGCACCGCAGTGCAACGCTCACTATAAAATAATAAATTATATATCTCTACTCTATATTCTATATTTTGGTGGACAAAAGATTGCATATTGGTAGGATGACAATCTACTATTTTTGGAAAAAAGAAATAAAGATGAATTGACGGTTCATCATTACTTTTGACTGAACTGTGACGTCTCTTATAAATTTTGACTCAATTGTTCCGTCTACCTCTAAAGACCAATAATTTCATGATAATTTTTTAGGTTTTCTTTTTAGTCGAGTTGTAAATCAATTAACTTCAAATTGATATAACTTTGAGTTGTCTCTAGTTAATTTGAATTGTATTTCTGTCAATGTAATTTTTTTTCAAATTAATTGGTCCAGTTATATTCGGTTCTTGAGTTCGAATAAAAATCATGTCAGAATTGTCGTCTATGTATTTTCTATATCTGCATTTAATAATATGATTGAGTGATAGACAGGTAGAAGAGTAGAATTTTTTTTATTTAGAATAAAATAAATAGATTAACCGTAGAAAAATTGGGAGTTCGCGCGCTACACGAAATTGGGAGGATATATATATAGTTGACCATAGGACTCATGGTTACATGATTAGTCACGCTGTGATTTAGATCACGTGTCATGGCTTCTCGTAATTAATTAAAGTTTTTACGTGACATACCGTATTGTGATAAAAATTATGAGAAATAGTCACGTCGTAGTGCACTAGTTACGTCGTGATCACACATGATATTACTGGTCATAATTAACTATTTTTTAGTAATTTAAGTTAGTTTAGTGCAAAAATTGAAAATATTCGTAGAAAATTAAGAACATGTTACCGAGTAACATGGATAAAAAATTTACTTTGTGACACCCATGTGATTTCACTTGATCAAAATCCTTACTCGGCCACTTCTCTGAGACAGGGATTGACTTTATATATGAATACTTGATGTATTATATTATGAATACTTGCGTACGCCAGTCGTAAAATATTTCAAATATTAGGTGGTCCGCAAATAGTAAGTGGTCCCCCCAAGTAGTTAGTAGTTACTCAAGTAGTTAATGACTGGAGGAAAAAATGAGAGAATGTTACAGGGGATAGCTAGGTGCTCCCAATATTTTAATGCGGTTTTCTTTTTGTTTCTTTGTGAAACACATTATACTTGTGGTTATGAAGGCCCAATGATGGTGTAATGAGAATAAGAACGGAGATCTGAAAAAAATAGTTCTATGTTTGAGACCGATAAGAATGTCAGTGGTTTGCTGCATGAAGCCAAAACTACTGTGTTAAAACCTGGTGAGCTTAAGAATGCCCTATTTGTACTCTAAATACTCATATGCCATATCTATCTCTCTGAGCTTAAGAACGCCTTATTTCTACTCTAAATACTCATATGCCCAGGGGCGGAATCAAGATTTGAGTATGGGGAGCTAAATAATATCATTACTTTTTTTTTTAATAAAAAATGCATAACACAATATAAGTATATAACACAAGATAAGAATATCATTCACTATTTGATTTCACAAAATGATATAATAAATAACTACAACAACAAAGTGTCATATCTATCAAAATTAAACTAAAAACATAATATTCATATATTTTTATTTAAATTTCGCCCTATGATTTCCTAAAAGATTAAATGCAGTAATAATCTCATCTGAAGTAATCTTATTAGCTAGTTGCTTCTCAATATAAACAAGCATGTAGTCTCTGAGAAACTCGTCACCCATCTTTTTTCGAAGCCCGGTTTTAACGATCTTCAAGGCCGAAAAAACTCGTTCTGTAGTAGCAGTTGAAACGGGAAGAGTAGCAGTAAGTCGAAAGAACCTATCAACCTGGGGGGTGCGAAGCAACCTATGTATCCTCTGGTATAAAATATCAATAAAATTGAAAAAAGGTTGTAGAACGAAAATAATACTTTATTTCATATACCATATTATACCTTTTTTTTATTAATAACAATGCACTGAGACACGTAAAAATATAAACTATTCATGGTATAAGATATCTATAAAATTAATTATGTGAGGCTAAACTTTGATATCTCAACTTTATATATAAAGTCACATTTTTTACATACACAATTCTTTTATTATTTCAACAAATTCACTCAATTATTCTTTCTTTAGAGATACTGTTGGACCATTAAAAAAATATAAATTGAAGCAAAAAATGAGGTTGTCAGGGGTTCAGAAATTGTAGAAGAAGAGTGTAGCAAATGGAAAAAAGAAGAAGGAAAAAAATAAATGAATACTAGAAATTAAATAAGTGTGGTGGAAGCAAACGAAAAGACAAAAGAAATGGAGGGATCCGGATGTGGCCCGAAATGGAGAAGAAATCAACAAAGAAAGAAAAGAAAAAAAGAGAAAAAGAAAAGAATGAGACAATTAGAAGAAACTGACAGTCGAGCCCCACAAACATGTGGGACAGTGCTGGTTTTAAGTCCAGCGAAATTCTCACGTCCCGGTTGTACTCTCGGCTCACACAGACCAGAACTGAGGTTCACGAACTTGGATTGCATCCGGTGCTGTGCTGTACAACCATCTCTTGAGCAGCTTGTTGCGCGGCTCATGAGCGCCCAGTTCAGCCGAAGGGATGAAAATAACTAAACTAGGCCCCCCCACAGATTTAGACCAATCAGATACTAGCTCCTGCCCTATCTCTCATTTAATCTTATAGCTGGGCCCCACAATCAATCAATCAATCAGGAAAAGGAAAATCATTAACCAAACTGAAAAACAATTGTAGCATTTAAGGGGATGTTGCCGTCAAATTTGACTTGTAGGGCAAGGAATGAGATGCACAAACATTAAACAAATATCATCAAAAAATAATAACCATTAAAAGAAAATCAACATCTTTAATATTTTACTTTCCAAAAAATTTCTCTCCTTCAATATTTTACTTTCACTAATTAATTAATTATAAATCTCCTCCTGAATTCAAAAATCTATTAATGAAAAAACTTAAAACTTAAATTTTTCCAAATACTTGTGAGTTGTGACATATATCCGATCCAATCTCAGATTCGGACTGGACCCAATAATTTACAAACTAGTTATGGGTACCTATCTACGCGAAACCGAAATATTGGAACCAAAATGTCTAATAATAGATGCGTTATCAGGATCCAGATACAGACTGGATCTTGTTTAAAAATAATACGTATATGAATCGAAATTTGGACCAGAAAATTTTTAAGTTACGGGTTCATATATAATAGTATATGGACCCTACCAGACTCAATAGCACCTTTACTTTTTTCTTTTTTAAATTTGGAAATGATAAATCAGGATTGATTTGATCCTTTCCATCTAAAATAGATTGTGTAAATCTTCTCAAAGGATCCCTCATTTATTCAATACGAATTGAAAGAACAGCTTAATTAACCTAAAAGTATAACTCGCCAAATAGGTTTCCAAAATTATTATGGTAATCTCGATTAAGCATATCCTATTGGTTCGATGCATGGGAAGGATTGCCTAAACTACCATATTCGGCCACCAATGATTTCACTGAGGGAGGCCTCCATTGGAGGACATTCTTTAGATCCATCGGACTATATATACCCTATCACAAATCACATTCAGCTCGGATACTGATGTCATAAACTGGAGGTGGAACTGTCAAGGCACCTACACCTCTAGATCGGCTTACCAGTCCCTAAGTGAAGGAGGAAAGATCAAATGGCCTTTTCTATTTATATGGCAAAGCAAGGTACAGGATATCTGGATATCTGTATCAGTACAGGATATCTGGATCAGCTCCTGGAATATGGTACAAATACAGGGTAAAATGCAGAAAAAAGAATGGGCCTCCAGGTTTATCTCCACCACTTGGCTAATTTGGAAAAATAGAAACGCTATTATATATTTATATTCAGAGATCAGCGGGTGAATGCTAGAACATTGGCATCAAGGTGCGTGCAGGAGATGAAGTTATGGCTTAAGTACTGCTGATGATTATCCAAGCAAAGCTCAGTGAAAGTTGCAATTATTTCACTAATCTGTAGTGTTGTACTAGGGTACTACTATGGGATGCATGCCACTGTAGCGGGGTTCAAAGAATAAGGGGGGATCTGCTACAGCTGGGAAGTATATCACTTGTATTCAACAGCTGTAAACTCCGTCTATTTAATGCAATTTACATGGCAGCTACTGTGGGAAGGCGTATAATAGTGGCAAAGAAATATATATGTTCAAACTTTATAAACCTTCAAAACTGCATGCACACACTTCTTTTAATAAATTTTGATTGTTTATTTATCAAGCGTAATTACGTCAGGTTTTGATCAAGTGAAATCACATCGGTGTCAAAAAGTAAAAATTTTACACGTGAAGAAAACAAACCGTTCTCCATGTTACTCGGTTCTTAATTCCTACATTTTCAATTTTTCACCAAACTAACCTAAACTATAAGAAAATAGTTAATCATGACTAATAACATCATGTGTGGTCACGACATGACTAACGTATTACGACTACTTATGTGTGTTAACTAATGCACATAATATTGAACAGTACGTGACGTGAAAACTTGAATTGATTATGATAAGCCATGACACGTGATCTAAATCACTAATCACGTAACCATGAGTTCTATGCTTAACTATCCTCCCAATTTCGTGTAACAAACTGTACTATTCTTTACCACATCCAATAATACAAATGGCACAATTTTTTTGCAATTAATCTATTTATTTTTATTCTAAATAAAAAAAATTCTACCCTTCTCCCTGTTTATCACTCAATCATATTATTAAATGCATATATAAAAAATACATAGACGACAATTTTGACATGATTTTTATTCGAACTCAAGAACCAAATATAACTGGACAAATTGAAAAAAAAAATACATTGACATAAAAACAGTTCAAATTAACTATAGACAACTCAAAGTTACATCAAGGAAGTGGCTACGGTGCTACGCATAGCATAGAGGGCCTCCATGCTATGGCTCAATATTTGAGTTTTCAAAATCCTAACGGTCGATCCGAACCATTCAACATGATCTCCATATGAATATGTACTTGCAAACCAAATTTTACATTTTTTAGAATTTCTTTACTATTTTTTTAGATAGGTAGAAAATCACTTGATGTGAATGGTACGGAATTTCCAAATCAAGTGATTTTTTACCTATCTAAAAAAATAGTAAACAAATTCTAAAAAATTTAAAATTTGGTTTGCAAATACATATTCATATGGAGATGATGTTGAACGGTTCGGATCGACCGTTAGGTTTTTGAAAACTCTAATATTGAGCCATAGAACGGAGGCCCTCTATGCTACGCATAGCATATTAGCCAAATTCGTTAAATCAATTTGAAGTTGATTGATTTACAGAGGTAGACGGAACAATTCAGTCAAAATTTATAAGAGCTGACGTCACAGTTCAGTCAAAAGTAATGATGAACCGTCAATTCATCTTTATTTCTTCTTTCCAAAAATAGTAGATTGTCATCCTACCCATATGCACTCTTTTGTCCACCAAAAATAGAATATAGAGTAGAGATATATAATTTATTATTTTATAGTGAGAGTTGGACTAGGATGCTATGCATATATAGTGTCATACTGTGCTATTTGTTTATTTTAAAATACTTTGAATCTCATGAAATATTAAAAGGCCCTGAAAATGTGAACAATAAATCAGAAACCCAACACCTAATAAGGTTTTATGAAAATTTTGATTCCTTCTTTTCCTAAAAAAAAGATTTTTTTAATAATGCTAATATTAAATAAAATTAATAGGATTTTTTTTTATTATAAAGATAAAGATCCAAACAAGAGGTACACAGCGAGGGAGAAGAGCACGAGTAAGATCAATACCTAACGTTTTTACAATTTTTTTATTTGACAAGAGGTACACAGCGTCTTGATAAATATTTTTTTATCATCATAATTATTTCATAAGTTTATTCTCAGTATATATTTTTTTTTGAACCAAGCTAAGACAAGAAGAAAGAAGATAAGACAAAATCAGTCTACTACAGTTTTACAAGAAATAATGTTTTGCACAGAAAAATGACGAATCCCATAGTTTACTTCTGCTCCCAATATCATACAGCAAACATACAAATTTGCAAGTAAATAATATAAATAGGCTATAGCACAAAATTTATGTATGTACTTTTATGAAATTGCAAATATCATATTTATTCTTTGTAAATCATAAAAAAATTCATATAACTTTATCTTGTTATTGTCATTATAAATAAATAAATCCCTATCACTCTTCTTTTTGTTGTCATTAGTATGAAATTAAAGCGTTATGACATTAGCCGGACTCTCTTTATATATATATAGAGAGATAGGCTACCATGCTTTGCAAATTAAAAGGCCTCTTGTGCTTTGGGCTTCTTTTCGGATTTTCAAAATTCAAAATGTCGATCCGACCGTTCAAGTTGTTCTTCATATTGAAATGTGCTTGGAGACCAAATTTTACATTTTTTGGAATTTTTTACTATTTATTAAACCACTTTGAAAATCGCGGATCCATTGGTCCAGAAGTTAACATTACTTCGCTTCACAGAATGAAGGTTGTCATAATCTCCATTGTGTTGGTTCTGGTGATGAGCTCTTCTTGCGCAGGAGCTCAGAGGAAAATAATAAAAGACCAACCTCAGAATTTCTTGACCGGAAAAACAGTATCCGAAAAAGCCTTCCAAATTGATGGAGATAAGCGGGTGAAACACTATGAGTATGTCAGCAGATGGTAAGCCATCCTCATAATTTTAATTTTTTTAACGAGAATGCATTACTTAAAAAATATATCAAGATCAACTGTTCACATGTACTATCCAAATTTATATTTTGAATTATTCATAAACATGAAATTGTGTTCATGATGGAACACGAAAAACATTGATATTAGATCTCACCTTGATTAAATACTGCAAGATAAATATAATAAAATTAAAACATTTTTCTTTTACATTTGTATAGGTTCTTTCGTACAATAAGTTATATAAAACTCTGTTTCCGTTAAATTATAAGGAATCTAGCCATGTGAGCTACTAAATTCTAAGAAAAAACTGACTGCTATCATTATAATTTACATAATGGTATGTATACTATACCTGGGTTTTCTTCATCAGCAGTACTGCCAGCCTTACATATACCAGTTTTGGAGTTAGAAGCTGCAGTAGAAAATATGAAAGTTTAGTCGCATCAACTTTTTTGGGCAAAATCAAAAGAATAGTCGCATCAACTTTTCCAATTTACAACCTAAAACTGTGCATAATAATTCTCCATTAAAGTTTGAATATGCATTTACACATCAACTTTGCCCCTGCTTGACAACCTAAAACACTGTTGGACTGATACTCCTAGTTATATGTAAATATACAGCTTTATATTTAAATAACGTCAATCAAACCTAAATTTAGAGTCAACGTATCTTTGATTATACAACTAACAACAAATGCTCTAGTTTGTTTTTTTCTTTTATAATAACATTAAGGTCTCGGTACACTCTCGTATTTTATAGATGTCATTCTCAATAGTCGTACATGTGTTTATGCATAACGAGATAGAGCCAGTCTCAATACGCTAAGCCTGCGGTTCATACAAATGATTTGGAAATAAATCTGTTGTGATTTCACAGGACCCTATTATTCCAAATCCATCTCTTTATTTTTTGGAATGCACAAATCTCAAAAAATGTTGTTTTCTATGCACAAATCTCAAAACAGATGAAGGGGTGGATTTAGAATAACAGGGGTCCTGTGATTCTTTATATTTATTTCCAAATGTTTTAGTTTGTTAGGTGAGATGTGCCCGCTCTTAAGAAATATATCCATGTTTTAGAATTTAGATCAAGTACATACCTTGTGATGCTCTACAAAGATATCTAGCTAATCAGCGAAGGAAAGCAGGAGGAGGCAACACAGGTTTGAAGTTAAGGACAAAAATATTATTATATTTTTGTTAATATTAATCAGTATTTTAAATGTATTAAATAATAAAGGGGAATATTAATATAATTAATAAGTTTAGATGCAGAAATAACAAATTTTAAATTTTTGATGGATAAATATATAAATGATGAAATTGTGATGGATATATATATGAGGAGAGATACGATTACTACAATTTTGAGTTACCACAAAGTTACCACAACCATTTTTTACATTTTTAAAGTCCAAATCGTTGATCCAAACTGTTCAACATGATCTCCACAATAAAATGTGCTTCCAGATCAAAATTTACATTATTTTGAATTTTTTTACTATTTATTAAAATGGGTACAAAATACATTGGTCTGAATTTGACTAGTTTTTCTAAAATACTTAATAAATAGTAAAAAAATTCAAAAAAATGTAAAATTTGATCTGCACGCACATTTTATTGTGGAGATCATGTTGAACGGTTTGGATCGACGATTTGGACTTTGAAAATGTAGAAAATTGTTGTGGTAACTTTGTGGTAACTCAAAAGTGTTGTAATCATATCTCTCCTCTCTCTCTCTCTCTCTCTCTCTCTCTCTATATATATATATATATATATAAATGCAACTAGAAAGTACCAATAAAGAAATTTTGGGATGAAGGCAGCCTTAGCTCGGATAGAAGATCAACGAAAGGAAGAAAAACTCTATTTTTGGACATCTGATCTGAGGTGCTGAATTGTTCAATCCCAGCCATATAATGGATATAGGTCGATGCATCTAAATGGATAACGTTTGCTTCCGACCTTAAATGTTTAATACTAGCTGTTCAGATCAATAAAGATTAAATCTCAACCGTTCGTTGTGGGATCAGGATACTAATAAGTCCTAAATAAAACAGTAAGGATGATGGACAAGCCAAGGATCAATATACGAGGAGCAACAAAATAAAAATAAATAATAATATATAAAATAATACCGAGTAATAATTTTATTATGTGAAAGAGTGTAAAGGCATCAATTCCAACAGTCAATAATCGTCCTTTCCTCTTCTAAATTTTAATTGTTCAATGTTAATTAGTTGCATCCTCTTTATTAGTTCTCATTTACTTTCTCTATATATGCAACCTTTCAGTTTCTAGTGTCAAATACATTGAACTAAATTTGCTATTTATATGATGAGCACAGCACTTCATGCTCATCACAAGATTAATTTAAATAATATTCTACCTCTCTACCACAAGGCTGCCATGGCAACTGGAGAAGAAAAAGAGATAGTCACAATCGGTACCGACTTACTGGACTGCTCCATTTGCACCTCTCCCCTGGGCCCTCCACTTTATCAGGTAACTTTTTTTTTTCAATGTTACTCTCTTGAAATTTATCTCTTTTTCCTTCAAGTTTGCGTAATTATGTTCCATCAAATTTCAGCACTTTTATATTTCTTGAAAACTTGTGAACAAATTCAGTTTCATTGTTTGAACGACCTTGTATTACAAATTCAAAAACTGAACAACTTCACATACTTTTGGCAGTGTCTTAAAGGTCACATGGCGTGTCCCTCTTGCTGGTCTAAACTGCAATACAAGTGTCCCACCTGCGGTGATCCTATAGGGGCCCGCAACATCGGATTTGAGAGTTTGTTGGATTCAATACATCTACCTTGCACTTACGCCAATTTAGGTTGCCGTGAGTCTGTTTCCTACTCACTGAAGCTAATACACGCTGATACATGTGAGTTCGGCCCTTCTCTATGCCCAATTCCAGGATGTGGTCACAAGGCCTTTTCTGGTGAACATTTTTTCTGGTCAATACTTTTTTTGTCCTGGTATTAGTACAACAAATCCACTAACACAAAAATGTAGGATTTAATATTGTGGAATGGCTGTGATACCAAGTATTAGTTTGTACTGCATGGCTGTACTATTCTTGATTGATAGGCAAATCTTGATTTCTCTATTTTTTCTGACAAAAAGTTTGCTTGTAAAATCAAAGCTTATTTTGATTCATTTATTTGTTTATGCACAATGTTGTAGGAGAATGGCGGGCACATTTTCTGAAAGACCACCGGAAGCCCGGCTGTGACTACAGTTATGGTTGGTCCAGCGTTGTAAGGTTTAATGACGAGGATCTTTATTATACCTTACTTGGACCTGGTAAAGATGTGTGTCTCCTTGTGAAGGAACCCATTCCCAATTTTGGGAATGTTATATCTTTATTTTATGTTGATCTTGCCGATCGGGGTCAGAATCATTTCTCATATGAACTTAATGAGTGGAAGAGAGGTAAAGTGCATAGTGCATGATTCTTACAAGTTTCAGGACATTGTTTCAATCAATGAGTGGAAGAGAGGTAAAGTGTGTGGTTCTTATTCCCTTGTTGTATCATCACAGGTTCCGTTGTCAGGATATAAGTTAACTGTCTCAATAAATAAAGAGAGGAATGTATCCTCGTAAGACTGAAGAAGGTAACCTTGTTCTAGGATGGTTCTATCTATGTAACTCATGTCAGTAATCTTTCTTGTTTCTAAATTCTAGATTAGTTATGAGCATGAAATGTCTGTTTTGTTACTTTATGAGAATTTTTTTTGTTTGTCATCAGCATTGGCACTTGTATAATGGTGGACTGTTGTTGTGATATGCTGCTTGGAAAGTTTTATATATTTTTTAGTTTCAGAAACCATTAAAGAGGTAATAGGTAATATTTTTACTATGATTTAGTAATTAGTAATAGATGTTGCACCACATGATCTTTCTCACTATAGCATTTATTATTAAAATTTATAATTTATATTTTTGAGGTTCATTGACCAAAGCAATAACTATGATCGGCTTAATGGTATATTTGGGTGTTGAAATTCGATATGGGTGAAAGGGACCCGAGTGTACAGTGTCGGCCCCCATTTTTTATTTAGCGCAAGTGTTGAACATAATTTTGGTGATTTAAAATGAGTTATTTACAGAAACTTTGTTGTTCACATTATATATTTGTATCCATATCAAAATTATGCAACAATTCACATAATCAATATTGTTCAATTATGTATGGAAATCAACAACAGGATGGCAAATTTTTTAGTCAATTGAACTTTGATTTTACATATTATGTTTTATGATCACTTCTGATATGATCACAATTGCATTTATGTAAACTGATACTTTTTTAAGGCAGGATTCTGTTTGTACTGCATATGCATGTTACAGACTATATTGAACGAATAACAACGTCAAAAAATAGTATGTAATTCTTCAATTACAATGATTAATCCGTAATTTGTTTAACTTTAAAAACAGCAAAAAAAAAAAAAAAATCAAAATACACTTGAGGGACGAAGCGTTTTACCTGAGAAGGAAAGTATCACCAAAAAATAGAGGGCATCTTTTTAAAGAAATTGACATGCGAATTCCATTCCATTACTAGAAAAAATGTTAAATACACAAATACAAAGAAGGTAACAAATTCCATTAGTTTTCCAAAGTATGAATAAACAAAAAGACTAATCTCATGTTACAAGGAGTTACAAGGATTTATGTGGTTTGAGAGGAGAAAATAAAACATAAAACAGAGAAGAGAAAGAGAAAGTACCAGCATTAAAGTTAAAATCACCACAAAAAATGTACATAATTTGACAAAATAAATTAATGCACAAGTAGGCTACACCACTACTTGGTACTTGTTGCAGCAGTGAGAACTTCAGTAACTGATATTATCATTTAAGTTTGTTTGGAGTCTTTGTATCATTTGTTCCTCTGGGGATTTTTAATGGAAAGCATACTCACATGTATCGATTAAACAAAAGAACATAATAAATCACTCACTTCCATTGAGTTCACCACCTAGATTTTCAGTCAGACGCTCTGCAACTGGGTCACACCAGCAGTAGCAGCCTGCTGCTGGTATGGACTCATAATGAAATCAACCAGTATCTTTATGATTTATGACCTGACCCAAGTCAGGTTGGTCTGCATCAAAAACCAGTATCGAGGCGCCGGGAAGCCGAAACCATCATCTCTAGGACTCCAGAAGGTTCTTCTTCAGTGTTATTGTCAGATGCAGCATCAGGCTTGTTGGTAAAAATAATAAATGCAGCTGTGATGATCATGAAGAAAACAATGGAGGACAAATTCACAATTCAGATTGTACTCATGGTTCTGATTAAAATTGACAATTCAGATTTGCAAGTACAGCAGCATATGAGAACTCGCCAAACACATCATAAAATTATACTGGTACCAATATACAATTACCTTAAAAAAATAAATTAGCATTAAACTCTCAAGTCAAATTTTCAAAGAAAACAATTAACTTGATGAAAATAAAAGATGTACTCCCAAATAGAGATCTCAGAACAAAACCAAATCTCTACTCAGAAAAGAACAAAATCAAATCAAATGCTAGTATTCTTCATAAAAGAAAGTACCAGATCTGCAGGATATTGGTTGAAAGAATCACTAAAAGATAATAAACAAAGAATATATATTATGAAGACCCTCAGTAAATTGATAGTATTCCAAGTTTTCAACATAAGATCTCTCGAGCCGAAATATAAATGTGAACAGCTAATTTTATTTTCCTTTTTTGAGGGAGGAGGCAGCAATGGGGGTTGTAAATAAGAAATTTGCATCCTCTACGGAACCTTAATTGAAAAGGTGAATTTCATGTATGCCCCTGAAAAACTTCAAATTTACATATTTTCCCCTCTAAAATTCATAATATCATTTTACCCCTCTAAATATCAAAAATTCACAAATTAATCCAGTTTATTGCCTTTTCTATTAAAACTCATTTTAAATTTATAACGTACCCATTTTACCTATAGAGAGAGAGAGAGAGAGATGGCATATGAGTATATAGAGTAGAACTAGGGTGTTCTTAAGCTCACCAGGCTTTTAACATAGTTTTGGCTTCATGCAGCAAACCACTGGCATTCTTATTGGTCTCCAATGGAGAACTATTTTTTCAGATCTCTGTTCTTATCCTCGTTACATCATCATTGGGCCTTCATAACCACAAGTAAAATGTGTTTTTACCAAGAAACAAAAAGAAAACCGCATAAAAATATTGTGTACCAAACTGTAACAACTTTTTTTGAATTGAAAGTGTTAACTTACACTCAAATGAATTAAAAATCAATCTTAAAAAACTTATTACATAAATGAAAAACCCTACATCACATTTTAATAAGAAAAGTAAAGTCAAACTTAACAAATCTTGATACATGCAAAATTTTAAAAATAGCTTAAAAAAAAATTCTAATGAAAAATGGCATCAGAGAGAATCACATATAAACCAAGTCATCATTCTTTCTTAAAATTCAAAAAGGAGTGCAGGTTTTATCCACATCTTCCTATTCACTTGAATCTTACTAAAAAATGATCGAAGGACGAATTAGCTATATTTTAGGAGCACCTAGTTAATAAACTTTACAAGGAAAGGAAAAAAAGATACCCTATAAAAGGTAAAATGAAATGTATAATTTTTTTCCTTAGCTCATCAGCGAAAACCAATTTTTTGTCCTCTTAGAATTACTCTATGCAAACAATAACTAAAATTTGGTATTGTTTCGCTAATAAAGGAGATTCATAACAAAAATGGACAAATGCTATGCTGCAATCCTTCACAAACAAAGAAACATTGCTGCAAGAGCAAAAGATACAAATCTTATAATTACACAAGCTTAAAAAACTGTTCAGAGGACAACAGTGAACAATATTATCGACAAGTGCGCACACACAAACAACAGAAGTCCAAGATGTACATTACTGAGGGAAAAAACCAGAAAAATAAACGAAATATGGGCCTTCAGATTGTTCATAAATGTGTATATATTACTGTTTCAACATGCCAAAGTCACTAGAGCCCAAATATATAATGTGCAAATCAACCATATCAAAAAAACTTCCAGAGCAGTAACCCATGGCTATTATGCAAGAACATATCTTTTGAGGTAACAAAATATTTCTGTTTAGATCCAGACCGTCCAATTAGAATACGCACAAATATTAAAAGAACCCCATGATATGAATTCAGGAGAAATTCATATCACCTAAGGTAACTCAAATTTTGAGTTTAGATCCGGACCATCCAATCTGCTTTGGAACGAAACTTGATTTATATATATACTTTAATTGCATGAAACTTGATTGTTAGGCTAACTTTTCAATTTTTTAAAAAACAGCAATTTAATGTACATCCCTCAAAAATTCAAAATTACATATTTCCCCCTCTAACATTCATAATATCATATTTACCCTTTTAAATTTCAAAACTCACAAATTTACCCAATTTATTTACTTTTCTATTGAAATTCATTTAAAATTTATGAAGTACTTGTTTTACCCTTATTTAAAAATCTATTGTGAGATTATCAAAGTACCATTGTCAAGTGATTCTCCTGTAATGTAATTGGTCCATATAGAAATTACAAATCTCTCTCTCCTCTCCTATACAGAAAACAGATCCACTGTAATACTTGACCGTGTAGAAGGAGATCTCAGTCGTCCATTTTAATAAGGCACAAATCTCAAAGAAGACCACCTACATTCCAAATAGGCTCTGAACCACAGGGGACACTCACTCTTCTATCCATCTATAAAAACATTATATATAGGGCTACAACAACGACATGGAATTTGATATATTCTTTCACCAAATCTTTTCATCATCATGCCAGTAATTTAGTAAAGGCAACAAAAGTAGTGCATCAGGGAGCCATCAAGCCAACAAGGCAACAACAATGCAAATGTTAAAGATAGAAAAAAGCAGTCAAGCAATAGCACAACACTTGAAGATCAAAGAGGGATTATTAATGTGCCTTACTGGCCGTAACAATATAGAGAAATCATCACAATGCAATTTGATAATTCGTGCGTTTTAATGCATATTATATGCATCCAAAGGGTCAAATTTAGCAAACAGGTAAATGAAACGTAGTTGAGCAAAACAGAAAGAATTTCAAGGGAAAGATTGTAGCAACAAAAATCAGAAGGCAATAAATCATGAAGTATAAAATGCATTGTCAAGACCCTCAGTAAGTATCATAACTTATTTTTCAACACACTCTTCTCTGGGGCCCATATATAGATGTACATGTCTCACATGCAACAAGCAGCAGGTCCATAACCTCAATGTGTGCTCCGACTTGTGTGTTTTCTCTCCACACATACACACACACACAATTAGAGTCCGAATCCCCAGAAGGAACTCAAAACAGGTTAGACGGTCAGAATCCAAACTCAAATTTTGAGGTATCTTACAGCATCTATATCCCAGCAACTCAAATTAGTTTTTAAATAACTGTTAACCACTTTTTAGAAATTAAGGTCTCTAAAGTTTGTAAGCTCTCACATCCCGGAAATTAATTTTAGAGTTTCTATTAAGCCACTTCAGCAATAAATTAAAAACGAGAAGTAATTTGAGCCAATCATTTGGTCAGCGTGGAGTTTATAAACAGTTTCTTATTTCCTACATATTTTTCAAATAAAAAACTCTCTCACATCCCTGAAACTGGATTAGAAGCTGCGACCTCAGATTAGAAACTCTAATAATACCAGGGATGTAGATGCTTTGGATGATATAAATTCCATGCACACATGACAGGGGTGAAAACGGATTGGATACGGATCGGATAGTGGTATAACCATATTTTGTATCCGTTTTTATTTTTTGGATATGGATATGGATACGGAAACAGATTGGATCAGTTATTCATGTACATCCTTATCGGGCTTCAACAGAGAACATCATTTTCAGATCTCCATTCTTATACTTATTAAACATCATTAGGTCTTCATCACAATAAATATAATGCAGTTTTAAACAAAAGAAAATCCCAAAAATAGCATGCAATCAGTAACAGATTGTATAATTTACTAAGTAGTAGATGCTGTATCAACAAGAAAAAAGGAAAATTTATCATTGGAAGATCAAATAGATAATTCAAAAAAGAGGCTTGCCGAAATTGATAGAAGAAAGCAAATAAAGCATCCAAATTAGACCAAGTCTTCATCCCTTTTAGGAAATAAAAAAAAAAGGAGTACAGATTTCCCTGTCTACATTCTAGTATCACTTGCATGAAAAAAATTAGTAAATTCCCAACATCACAAAAGAAAAGCTTTAGTTTTTTTACTGAATTTTCTTTATCAGAAGCTTGTTAAAGAAAAAAAAATAGCATGAAATATACAAGAGATCAAACAGCAGATTATTAGGCGATGGTGCAACAACAAATTCAAACATAAGAGATGGAGATTTCATGTTCATCAAGGAAAGAAGGAGAAATATAGTAAAGAAGAGATCTAATACTTGAGATAGCGGCGGGGGAGAACACCTTTGTTTAAGCCCTCCTTTTGCAATTGTGCCTTAATTTATTTCTAGTTCACCTCATGTATAAATAAAATGAAAATTAGTTGATTAAAAAATTTAAGGAAAAAAAATGGAAAACAGGCCGCAACAAGGGTCAGTGCATTGTCTATTCTCACAAGAATTGTCTATTCTCACAAGATGACAATTAATAAAGTTTATTTTTATATATCGACTTAAAAGCATCAGAAATGTTTACCGGCTTAATTGAAACATTCATGGTAAATTGAGTTTAACTTGGCATTAGATTTATTTAAAGATTTATTAACATGACAACTCATGGTTGTAAATTGAGGCTTTATTTTGAATAGACAAAGGCAATGCGGCAACTTGATTTAATTCAACCTAGTAACTGGATTGCCAGATACTCTGGACTTTCATTAAAACTAGTTGCAATGATGGGTTAAAATCAGGATTTAGTTGGGACACAGTACCATTCATTTTCAGTACAGTAAACCTTGAGTTTTACCTTTGTGGAGACTACAATACTTATAAAGCACTGTGAACCAACACATTTGCTGGATACTTGGTTGCTACCTATAGAACGAAGATAAAGGCCAAAAAAATAGATCCCAGCTCAAAATTTAATTTGAATCAAAAGGTGCTATCAGAATTAGTTATCAGACACACCGAGTCCTTGTCACATATCTCTACCCCAGGCTGATAGAGAATAGTTGAAGAAATTGAAACCATAAAGTATTGTGAAACTGAAACACCTTATTATTTAAATGTGTATATCTAATTTCAGGTCAAATAGATAATCAGACAAAATTTCCCACACATAAACTAGAGAAATTCAATTCCCACAAAATTTATCACCGACGGAGATCAAGAGAGAGACAACGCACCGAAAAGGGTAAATTAGCCATATTGATATCTCCCGTGGGCCCTCTTTTCGCCGGTCTAGTGTAAGACAGTCACCCTCTCTACAGTTTACTCCCTTACCATTAGTTTATATGGAGCAGGTAACTTAACAATTTTTCCCCTATCCTCCCCTCCGCTACACTGGAGCATAGTGTAAAGAAGAGATGAGCCAGCGGCGGAGGGAGAGCACCTTTGTATAGTAGGGATTTCTCTGTGCCAGTGCATGTGGTCTACGGAGATCTCAATCAAAGAAATTGAGAGATGCTAAAGTGATTTTGGGCCTTAGGGCCTGTCTAAGCCTAACACGATACGGCCTCTTAAATAAATAAGAAGCATTTATTTTAGAAAAGAAAATACTTGGGCCGTGCATTATGCAATAGCAACCATCAGAGTTAATTCTTTTCCTGAGCAAGTTGAGAACATCCTTTTTTTTTAACTCTTTCATTTATTTTATAATTAAGTCTCAATGTGATTATCTGAGCGGACCATTAATTGATCAGTCCCACAATGAGTATACAAATACATAATGGTGTGACACAACAACAAAGTAGGCACTTTTCGCGAGGGAACTTCGTCGCTAAAAGTACCGTCGCAAAAGAAAAAGCACGTTTATGACGGTACTCCGTCGCAAAAAGTCACTTTTTATCCTCGCGAAAAGTGCCTGTCTTTTGTAGTGTGAGGCTATAAAATATCATTACCCATAGATGGGAATAGGAGCGGAACCAGACTTTCTGACTATGGGGGTCAAACGTGAATAGGAGTCAATCATATAAAATTTTCATAGTACAAATGGGGATCAATTTACTTGTTGGTCCCTAAGGCACCTAGAGGGGGTGAATACGGGGCCTTTTAAAATTTAAGGCTAAATTCTTTCAACTATCGTGTGTATATGTTATTCTTGGCGGAAACTCGAATAATGTTAAACTAAGCAAGTGTGCGTAAAGTAAATAGATGAGTTAAGAGACGCTTAACACGAAAGTTTTTTACGGAGTTCGGCATTAACGCCTACGTCTCCGGGGCTTCATGACTTTCGAGATGACATGTCTTTCTTTACCCAAGAAGAAAGGAGTACAAGATGGAACCGGTGAGCATTTACAAAGCTTGAGAAGTCACACGGCCCGAGCATGAAAATGGCTCACGAGCACTAAAGGCTCAAATGTATAAATCAAACAAGATGATCACCAAATGATCACTCTACTTCTTATAAGAGATTGATTGTGGTTAAGTATGCTTGAGATTGTAGTATGAATATTGAAGTTGTGTGCACAAGTAACAATGGTTTTTTTCTAGATCTGAAAAGAATTCAGAATATTGCAATTGTGGGCGGCTAGAGTGATAATCCAAACCTAGATTTTGTTTCTATTTATAGAGAATTGAGCAAAATTAGGTATTTGGGCTTAACCGTTGCAATGGTAGAATAACCGTTACAACGGTTAACTCCGAATTACATGTTGGACTACCTGGGAGACCCTAATGGTTATTAACCGTTGCAACAGTTGTCACAATGGTTATTCTCTGGAAATTCTGGCATACCGTTGCAACGGCTGTCACAACGGAATAAATCGATTTGGCTGTGTTTGATTTATTCCATTGTAAGGTTAATCAACCGTTACAACGGTTAAGGTAAATTACTTCAATCTCAAGCATGTTTTACCAATTTTATAAGTTTCTAAATCTAATTTTGAGATGATGCTTCTAGCTCCAATACTTGATTCTTCATGACTCATCATTGATTAATATTGCAATTCATCATGTATCATTGATGTGAACTTTAGCAATTAATATTGTTATGAACCTACACAATATCTCAAGACACGAAACTGTAAAATTTAACAAATATATATTTTGCAAATCTAGTCAAACAGACAAGTAGATTATGTCACAATCTAATATTTACTCTATTCGTAACATTTTGCTCTAAACTATATAGAAAATTGTGTGTAAATACAAATTTTTTGAAATAAAATGGTGGTCAATTGACTCCATTCTATGTTAATAGCTCCGTCCCTGGATGGGAAAATGAATCTAAAACATTTGTAACTGAAGAGAAAGGAGGTTTGAATTCGGATCCCTAACTCAAAATTGGAGTTTGGATGCAAACTGTCCAATCAAAATCTGCACGAATAGTAAATAGTCCCGAGTTCATGTATAATTAATGAATTCTACCTTAGACTGAATTGGTTCAAATTATGATTGGATGGTTCAGATTCCACCTCAAAATTTGAGTTACTTTAGAGGATCCAGACCTAGGATGTTTGATCTGGCGCTCCGCTAGAAAAAGAAATTAGGAAAACCCCAGTATTGTCCTTTTTTACATAAAACTCTCTCGTCTATTCAAATTTTACATAAACAATTAATCCGTCCAAAACGTAGACTAATATTTTCATGATATTATATGTAAGATCAAATAAGTGATAATTTTTTTACATAGAGATAAGAGTAAAACAATTTAATGATTCAAATTTTTAGGTTTGGGTCAGTCAAATCATTCGACTTCAGATTGATGATTTAATTTTGAGTCATTCATAGTTGGATTGGATTGTATTTAGTTCAATTTTTTTTTAAATTAATGGGTCCAGTTGTATAAGGTCTTGAGTTCTAATAAAAACCAGATCATAATTGGAAAAAGTGCGGGCAGATATTTACTGGCAAATTTGTACCGAGTAAAATATAATTTGGTTCACTATACGAAATTAGAAGCATAATTAGTTATAGGATTCACTGTTATTTTCAAATGCTCTATTTTGCCATTTAGAACAGTAATAGATTGATTTATATCACTTGAAACATTATTTCTCTATATAAAAATTTATGGAGACATTTATTTATTGAAACACTTTTAAAAATAAATTATGTTTAAAACCTTGGGGGAAAAGATGTTCCTGGGGGAAGAAAAAACTTAATCCTTTGTCCGTCCGAAAACCTGCCTCGTCGGGTTCTGCTTCAAGGGGCATTGGTAATAGATTAAGAAGCAGTTCACAAAGGCTTAGGGAAGCTCCTGGTGGAATCCCTGACAAGCCTATCACCTTATCTGACTCAGAAAATGTGGCTACCCCTGCTGTGACTGACAGCACAACAATGAAGCCTAGGCTGGCAGTACCTAGAAGAAGCCTTCGGGTGACTGTTCAAGGAGATCCAGACTCTACTATGAGTAAGGCAAAAAAAAGAAAAGGTGATCCTAGTAGCAGCTCCTCAGGTATGAGTCTAATTACTAGATTTCCATACTCTAGACTTACATTAGCACAAATTGTAGAATTGTTCTCAGTATATCAGATTACTTTAGGAAATTCTGATGAGGATAGACCAATAATTATATCTTGTATTCAACAAATGGATAGATCTCATTTTGAGGTAGTAGTTAGACAATTGCTTAGTACTCCTAGACCAGTTTCTCAGTTAGCTACTCTCACTCTAGAAGAAATAGCTACAGCTAGCCCTATAGATTTTCATTTAGACTCTAGCAATACTAGGACTGAGAATGCTAACCCATTAGATGAATCTTTCCCTGCTGAATTGGAACTGTAGGGGTCTTAACTCTACTAGGAAAAGACAGATACTTAGGGACTTATTGATCAATAACCATGTAGACATAGTAGCTATTCAGGAAACTAAAAAAGAGAATTTTACTAATAGATGTTTGAGAACTCTGTCTAGTAGGATAGATCAGTGAGTCTGGGTACCTTCTGTAGGTAGGTCAAGAGGTATTCTTTTTGGGTGTGATAGTAATAAGGTCAATCTAATACAACATACAATTCATACATTCTGTCTGGATGTACAAATTGAAAATAAAGGAGATAACACCAAATGGCAGGTAACCATAGTTTATGGACCAGTTCTTAGGAATCTTAAATCATCATTTTGGGAGGAATTAGGTCAGGTCAGAGATGCTAATATAGAGTTCTGGTTAATTTGTGGGGATTTTAATTCTATTAGAAAAAACAATGAGAAATCAGGCTCCAATTTTGATGTCTCTTTAAGTAGACATTTTAATAATTTTGTTAACACATATCATCTGATAGAGCATAGGCTACACACTAGGAAATACACATGGACTAATGGTAGAAATTTTGCCCTATTAGATAGAATCTTTACCTCTTTGGAATGGGATCAATATTACACTTCTAGCTCAATTATGGATCTTAGTAGCACAGGATCAGATCACTGCCCCATATTGTTTCAGACCACTACTAATACACCTTCTAAAACCCCTATCTTTCGATTTGAACCAATCTGGACTGAACAAGAAGACTTTGTTAGGTTGATGCATAAGTGGTGGCATGCAACACCTCTCACAGAACCTGATATTGCAGCTAGTTGGAATAGGAAACTTAAAATTGTTAGAACTAAAATCAAAGGTTGGACTAGAAACTTTTATGGTCAAGAGAAAAAAGAAAAATCTCATTTATCTACTCTATTACATGACTTAGAAATTATCAAAGAAAGTAGAGCCTTCTCCTCTGAAGAGGAGCAACAATGGATAGACACTAAGAATAGATTAGATACTATTTATCAACAGGAAGAGATCTATTGGCAAACTAGGGCTAAACAACAATGGCTAGAACAAGGAGATGCTAACACCAAATTCTTTCATACAATTGCAACTCATAGGTCTAGGAAAAATAGGATTCATGCCTTAGAAATTAATGGAGTACTTAATCATAGTGGGTCTGCAATTAAAGCACATGCTTTGGAATACTATAAAGAGTTATTAGGTACAGTAGGTTTTAAATATGGACATTTAGATACAAATTTCTGGGCACCAGAGGAGATCTTACTAGATGTTGAGAAATGGGAGTTAGAAAGACCATTTACAGAACAAGAACTTAAGATTGCAGTTTTTGCATCAGAACCTAATGGGGCTCCAGGTCCTGATGGTTTTACTTTTAAATTTTACCAATTTTTTTGGGATTTAGTCAAATCTGATTTGATGATACTGTTACATTTCTTTTATGAACATACACTAGATTTACATAAAATCAACAAGTCATGCATTTGTCTTATACCAAAGGAAAAAGGTGCTACTTTACTTAAAAAATTTAGGCCTATTAGTTTAGTTAATTGTAGTTTTAAAATACTTTCTAAGTTACTCACAATTAGGATGGAACAAGTTATGCCAAGATTAATTGACAAAAGCCAATCAGCTTTCATTAAAAATAGATATATCTTAGATAATATGGTACTTAGTCAGGAGATTCTGCATTCTTGTCAGGTTAATAACCAACCAGCAGTAGTAATCAAAGTAGATTTCGAAAAAGCTTATGATAAGATTCATTGGGACTACTTGTTAGAGGTTTTAACTAGTAGAAATTTTGGAATTAGATGGATACAATGGATTACCCTGTGGTTGCACAGCTCACAATCCTGTTTAACTATAAATGGGGAACTCACAGAGTTTTTTTTATTGTAAGAGAGGGGTTAGGCAAGGAGATCCTTTGTCTCCATTTTTATATATTCTTGCTGCTGATACACTTAGTAAGATATTTAATAAGGGGAGAAGTGCCAATGTTCTTCAGGGATTAGGACCAGATTGCTTTGATCATTTAGCTGTTACAAACTGCCATTATGCAGATGATACAATTCTGTTCCTGGCAGCCAAGGACAGGAATGTAGAAAATGCATGGTGGGCCATGCTTGCCTTTGAAGCATTGTCTGGTATTAAGATGAATTATGACAAAACTGAAATGTATACACTAAATGTACCTGAACCTACTGATTTACATTCCTTATTTAGATGTCAAATTGGAGAATTTCCAATTAAATACTTAGGATTACCTTTACATAAGACTAAACTTTCTGTTGTAGATTGGAATTTTCTCATTGACAAAATAGAACATAGATTACCTAGTTGGCAAGGACAACTGTTATCCATAGGTGGTAGGGTGACCTTATTAAACTCAGTTTTATCTTCTATACCATTATATGCTTTATCAGTATTTAGAATTCCTAATACGGTTATTAAAAGTATAGATAAGATTAGACGTAGATTCCTTTGGCAAGGTTCTGAAAAGAAATTCAAATATGCTTTGATGAATTGGGAAACTATTTGTGTAGCAAAACAATTTGGAGGGTTGGGGGTTTTAGACCTATATCAAATGAACATTGCTTTGCTACTCAAATGGTGGTGGAAATATAAAAATACTGAATATCAAGGCATGTGGAAATCACTGATTTGTTATAAGTATGGACAAAACAATCAAACTCCTCTTTCTCCTTTTTGGGCTAGTATTAAACACTTAGAACATATAGGTAAACTTAGTGTCATATATGAACCAGGGGTTCAATCACAGGTCAGATTCTGGACTGATATTTGGTATTTGAATTGCTCTTTAGCTACTAGATACCCCCAATTATTTCAGATTTGTAGAGATAAAAATATTTTGTTAGATAGAGTTATTAGTTCACAAGGGGCCAGTATGAGATATAGTAGAACTTTAGAGGGGATGAATTTAGCTGATTGGTTAGAAATCCTACAAATCATCAGTGTCACATCATTTACTCATGCTCATGATATACTGATTTGGAGATGGGAACACTCAGGGAAGTTTACTACTAGATCTTTATATAAATTTCTCAATTTTAGAGGGTCATTACCAATATTACCTTTACTTTGGTGGACTTTACCTGTTCCACCTAAAATTCGGGTGTTTATGTGGCTCACTTACCATGATAAGATATTGACCAAACACAACCTAGTGAGTAAAGGATGGAATGGGGACCCACATTGCTTACTCTGCCCTGAAATCGAAACAGTTACACATATATTCTTGCAGTGTCCCCTGGCACAGCAGATATGGTTCTGGCTGGGCAGGAGTCAGGACTTTATGCACTCCTGGTTTGAATTTAATGATATTGTCCAATTTGCCATCAAGTTATGTACCACTCAAAGAACTGGGTTTCTGTTAGTGTTTAGTGCATTGTGTTGGACCTTATGGAAACATCGCAATGATTTGTGTTTTAATAATAGTTCCCCTAAAACAGCTCGCAACCTGATATTGACTATTAAATCTATGGTTCTGTATTGGACAGGTCATCTTAAAGACACTTACAAGAAGGCTGCTGATGAGTGGTTACCAGTGGTGGAGGATGCCATACCTTTGGCCAGCTACATGCCTATGGATATGGTGGTTTACCAGGATCAGGGTGTGCATCCCCCTCAGGAATGAATCACATCCTTCGCTCCAATTTTGTGTTAATAATAGATATCCCCAGCCCATTACTTTGCGGCTTAGTTAGCTCATATTTGCATTACTTCTGGAGTTTAGACAGTTCTTGTGCATGGTTGTTGTGCTTGTTATGCTTATATGCTTATTTCCTTATATGCAACATTCTGGGTTAAACTAGTTTTATACTAGTGACATTATCCTTGTAATTATCTGATTTCAGCAATGAAATGGGACTTTTGTCCTCTTTTAAAAAAAAAAAAAAAAAAAAAAATATGTTTTTTTTTTTTTCTAAAAAATACTATTTTTTCGAGAATGGTCAAGGGCTTTAATTGTCAACAAGTTCATAATGACTGCGGGTGCTTTAAATGGTTCCCCAACAAATTATATGTGATGCTATTTGCAAATGCTGCGAAATATTTTCTATGATTTATAAATATTACACAAATTATTGAAGGCTTCACAATTGGAGTCTAGATATATTAAAATTTGGGAGGTAAGTTCTTTGTACAATTGGGGGTACCCTTTTTTTTTTTTTTTTTCCCAAAGTAATAGTCTTATAATATATCAAAAGTTACAATGTAGACATGTACAGTTCTAAAAGGCACCTTGTGAAATCCTTTCTAAATTATAGTGAAATTAAATATCACATGTAAAACTGACACCACTGGTGTCTTGATCAATGGAATCTGGGGGCTTGACCCTCACATTTCTTCTTCAAAAAAAAATATCACATATCCGCCTTCTTTCTAAATAAAAGAGTGCTGGAGATGCCCCTCTTTGCTGGCCTTTGACTTGAAAACACACACAAAGGAAAGAGCATAGTGTCTGCATTATTTTGAAAAAAAAGGGTTGAGCTGAGGGACAATTCTTTGTGAAGGTTTTTTCTAAGAGTTTACACAAGTGATACTCTTCATATTTCTCAATTAGTTGAGCAACTAATATGTCAAAAGAATTTTGTTTTGTTTTGTTTTTACTAAATTGGTTTGATTTATGTATTTAGGCTGGTTGCTGACTATTGAAGATATTAAAGATATTGATCAGGATCTCTGACAATCTGTAGATTGATCAGGATCTGTATGTAAGATAATAGAAATCTTGTAATATTTGTAAAATTGGAAACTGCAATCTGTAGATTGATTGTATATTGATTAGATTAGATTATAATTGAAATTAGTAGGTACAGCTATATTGTAATTTAGGAAGGTATAACGGATATATTGCAATCTAGCCTATATAAACACATGTACAGACTATAATTATACAATTCAATACAAATCATTTAATCTTTTCTGTCTCAAAATACAATACTGACTCTACCACTTGAACAGATGGTAGGGTAGGCCAGTATTTGTTCCTTCCAAGCAATGGGCACTCCAAATTTTGGTTTCATCTGTCAACGTTCAGAGAGAAACCGAACAGACATCACTTCATAGAAACTACAATGAACCTGTAGGTGTTAAATTAAAGACCTTAATATACTTAAATTCAAATTTAGACAACTAAATTGCAAGCAACAGATAACAACACTACCAGTCCACCAATAAGTGCCAATGCTGATGACAAACAAAAAAAATCCTTTAAAAGAAACAAAACAGACACCTTCATTTCAAGACAGCCATGGTTGGTTACTTCATAACTAATCTAGAATTTCAAATCAAGGAGATTACTGACGTGAATTATATAGATAGAACAATCGTAGAATCACATAATATTTAAAGTGTTTGTAAACATAAACTACTGTCCATCTGGACTGAAACAAAATAACATTTTATTTTCTTTGCTGTGAACCTAACTTTAGCACTCCACGCTTTTTACTTTTCAATTACTTCATGACATGGAACACTCATAACAGTACTAGTCCTATGTGCTGCTCTTCAAAGATATAGTAACACTGTAATCAATTCCTCCCTCTTTCTATAATTAGATAAAGCGAACATGAATATAAAATAAGAAAATGAGACTCCTTATTTGATAATCCAGAAAATTCAAGTTCCGAGCTCATAGTCGTGAGTGCTATTTACAATACCAGTGGAATACACCACAATTGGAGTCTTAAGTATGTCAAAATTTGAGAAGTAAGCACTTTAACTATATTCCTCTAGATCTTTCTTTTGGAAAGAATTTTCAAAGTAATAATTTTACAAGACATCAAAGCACCATGTATAGTTCTAAAAAGCCCCATGTTAAATCTTTATTAAATCATAGTGCAAATATCACATATGCTTTCTCTCCAAATTAATGAGTGCTGGAAGTGCCCCTCTTTGCTGGTTTTTGAATAAAAACAAACACACACACACACACACAGAGGAAAGAACATAGTTTCTGCATTATTTTGAAGAAGAGGGGTTGAGCTGAGGGACAACTCTTTTTGAAGGTTTGTTTAAATGATTTATGGTTTTTGATGTCATACAATCTCCCTATTCCGCTCTTTACAAGGTCATCTTAACAGTCTAAAGGGATTATGTATAGGGTTCTTCTATCAAAACACGTACCGCCATTCCTACAAAATATTTTTTTTTATTATAAGTCTCCCCTGAAAAACTTAATGGCACCAAAAGGAAAGAACCACACACTTCACCTTTCTTCCACTCCTTAATGGAAGCGACTTCCGACTTCAATTGCACTGACCTGCCATTACTTGTAAAAAAAATATCAGGCCACACCGTAAGTTCATATGAGTAAAGTTTCGGGTGCAGATCAATGCCATACAAGGAGAGAGCATTCCCAATATTGAGAACGGGTTCTTTAACAAGCAGAAACAGCTTTTTATCAGGTCCTAATAAGGCAAAATAAGGATCCCCTTGATTAAATATTATAATGCAGGATTGACCATAATTGAAGCCACTGTGGGGGAACCTGTGGTCTTCCAGAAAATGTCCCCACCATTCTCCTACAACATTGTGCATAAACAAATATAGGAACCAAAATAAGATTCAATTCTGCAAACGAACATTTTGTCAGAAAAATTGAGAAATCAGGTTATGCCTAACAAGGCCCACATAAGACAAATAATTTTAGGGAAAATTGGTTATTTGCCACTCCAAAATCTTCAAATTGTAAAAATGCCATCCCGAAATTTGAAATTGTAAAAATGCCACTCTAAACTTCATTAATTCCTAATTTTGCCATTTATACTGTATTATTGTACTATTTTTATTAAAAATAACAAAGGTATCGATCCAAAGAAATACGTATACTGTATTCTTGTACTCTGTATTTCCGGAGGGTATGAATTTTTCAGTTAATTTTTAATAAAAATAGTACAATAATACAGTATAAATGGCAAAATTAGAAATTAATGAAGTTTAGAGTGGCATTTTTACAATTTCAAATTTCGGGATGGCATTTTTACAATTTGAAGGTTTTGGAGTGGCAAATAACCAATTTTCCCATAATTTTAATATGGTGTACTATATGTAGCTTATGCTTCAATCGAGAACAGTACAACCATGACTAATACCCGGTACCACACCGATCCACAATTAAACCCTACATTTTTGTGTTCTTGGATTTGTAGTACTAATACATATCAAGTAATTAAAATTTAAAAATGTGCACCTGAAAAGGCTTTGTGAGCACATCCTGAAATTGGGCATAAAGATGGGCCGAACTCACACGTATCAGTGTGCACTTTCATCTGTGAGTAGGAAACAGACTTGCAGCAACCTAAATTGGTGTAAGTGCAAGGGAGATGTACTGATTCAAAAACCTTCTCAAGTGCGATGTTGCGGGTCACTACAGGAACATTGCAGATGTGACACTTGTATTTTAGTTTCGACCAGCATGCGTGACACGCCACATGACCATTGTCACACTGCCAAAATATGTGAATTTGTTAGTGTTTTCTTTTGCAATACGAGGTATAAACAAAAAAATGCTTTAGGTTATATCTCATCAGAAAAAGACATCCAAACTGGAAAAGAAGAAACTAATAGAAATATTTGTCATTTTATTAATACTAAAGTTCAGACAAACTCAGAATCCAGTAATGCTAATTTCTGAGAGAGAATGAAAACCAGACCTTGCAAATAAAATTACCTGATTAACAGGAGAGCACAAGGGATGGAAGCAAATGGAGCAGTCCAGTAAGTCGGAATCAATCGTGACTTGAATCTCATTTTGAGGAGGAGGATTAGAAGTCTCTCCTACTTCAATTTGTGTCGTTCTCCGCTTTGGCGCCATGGCAGCCTAACACAACAGTAACTAATTAACATGTGTAGACTATCAGCTATTAATAAATATAGATCATGCAAAACGAAACGAAATATTAATATATATATATTCTTCAAAAGAGAAAATTAAAAAGTAGTTCCAATTCTCCTACCTTAAATCGGTTGAAGTTTCTTAGAATAGGTGGCGTCTGTTCTTCGTTTGTTGTGAGCTTAAATTTAAAGACGACGATAGAATCTTTGAATTAGGATTGTATATATAATATCTCACGATAATATGAATGGTCCCGTCCATTGAATGAATAATTACTTTTTTCTACAACACGCCATCACTTCACCGGTTTAATTTATAGCTAATTAAATTTGAATCTTAGAAAGAGACGGAAGAATGGGATATGAAGCGAATTCATTAATGCAGATATTAATTGCCTCTTTTTACGGCAACTGTGATTGAATTCAAATTACATAAAATAACTCAAAATTTGCGTTTAGATCTGGACCGTCATCAGTTTTGGCACGAATATTACATATTAACTCTTTTACGAGAAGATATATTCAAACTTGCTTCAATTCTGTAAGTTTGAGATGGAGCGAGCTTCAAAATAATTTTAATTTCATATTGATATAATTTTGATTTGTATTTATTTCTTAAATTATTGGGTCCACTTACACTGGGTCTTGAGTTCAAATAAAAATTACATTAGAATTATCGTTCATATATTTTTATATCTGCACATAATAACATTAATAAGTGATACACAAGAAGAGGGTATAATTTTTTTTATTTATAATAACGATTGAAAGATATTTTTGCAAGAGTATTTTTTATGTTCTACAACAATAAATAGAAAATTTGTAATTTCAGAAAAATGCGTTGCATAAAATTTGTGCAATTTGTATTATTTATTTACAAATTTATTTACACGTGATCAAGTTATCTAGCGAACAACCGAACATACATCATGTCACTAGTCACTTTGGCTATTTATTACAAACTTAATTCAGTTAATTGAAAAATTAAACAAATACAAAATAATGTAGAAATTCGGAAAAATAAATAAATTCAGAAATATGTTGGGAAAAAATTGTGTGCAAAAAAATAAATTTATTAATTGAAAATTGAGAATCATGCAAAATTGCGTAAAAACATTATTTTTTGACATCCTATATATGTAATTTCACTGAATAAAATTCCTGACATTTCTTTCGCTAGCTGCTTCTCTGATATACGGTTTGACATGAATCGGTATAAACCTAAAGTAATTAAGTTTTATTATAAACTATTAAAATTTATTAAATGAAGTGTGTGTAGTTTTGAAGGTTTATAAAATTTGAACGTATTTTTTTGTCACTATTTTATACATCTCACTATTTCGTGCCACAGACTATTGACTACCAGTCAATAGAGTCAATTTGACCGCCTTAATTATTTATTTTAAAAAATAACTTTTTTTTTTATTCTCCATCTAATTTAATATTTTTCAAATTCGTTTAAAATTCACTGTCCAATCAAAATCTAACAGTCTTAGCTTGTTCATATGTCGTGTCGTGATCAGACCGGTTTACATGATATATCGTGTTGTGTCATTTCTAACAAAAAGTAGTGAATCACGTGACATGCGTGTCATGCTGTACCATAACAAAGTTAATTACAGCAAGACTTTCATACATCCTTAAGCCTGGCTCAAAAATATTTCAAATGAATTCTTTGTTTACGAAAGGTGTCACACTTGTTTATATTTGAAAGGACCGTCCGCTCGTCCCTCGTTGAAATCGAAAACCTAATAATTTCACAAAATTATATGCAATATTAAATTACTAGTGATAACTAAATTTTCTACATCTCTATTCCATTATTAAGCACGTTGGGTGTCCGATCCGCCAACAGCTACGATTGAAAGATTAATTTTTGGATTTAATATCAGCTCTCCAATCATATAATCTATCTTATTTTGATTAAATGCATCTGTTTTATGTGTAGAAGTTTAAATTTAGCTACAAACATGCTCGCCACACATACCACCACACGATGCGTTACAATTAAAATTAAACAGACTATAAAGTTTAGCGATATAATTATGTGTTTCCTTATTTATTTGTTTCCTTATTTCTCCCTCTCCAATTGAAATTTTCTATACGGCGGATGACAATGCAAATCATTTTTTTGTTCACTTCCTTATTTATCTACTTCCTTATTTCTATATTTATTATTGTGATAAATCTAGAATATATTTCTAATTTTTTTTTATCATATATTTCATTGCAACGCACGGGCACGATACTAGTTTTTCCTTATTTCTTCAAGAATATCTCCACTCTACTGTGTACAATCTGTTTCTATATCAATTAATAAACCCATTAATTACCTAGTGGTAAACAAATTATAACAACGCGTCGCAAATACTAAATCAAAGATTAAACATGCATGTGCCAGAACAAATAAATAAAAATTACAGTTAGTTATCGACTTATTTCACAAAGTACATATGTGCGAAAGCGGTATTGACTTATGCCGGAATTTATCACAATTGAACCACGCATGGTGAGAATGTCAGATCAATCGTACTACAATTTGGCTAAAAAGCGCAGCAAAAAGATCAACCAGCAAGCCAAAATAAATGAAATGATAACAAACAAACGCTACATCTTACAAAACAAGTGCTATAACCACAACAACTATATATTAAACAAAATAGCTAACACAATTTAACTTTTTAATTGCCTACCAGCATAGAACTAATAGCAATGAACTTATATAAACAAGAACATCACTACTGTTTAGCATAACTTTAAACAACTTTATACTCCAACCAAGCCAACAGAAGAACATTGAGTTGCACACATTCTCAAGCAGTCGTGGCATATCCGGCACAGCCACAATCCCATCGGAACCTGAAGATGTGTCAGATAGATCCTCGAACTTTATAAGCTCTGACATTTGTTGTGCGGCCAACAGGGCCGGTCCTGAGGATTTTGGGGTCCGGGGCGGGAGAAAATTTTGAATTCTTTATGTAAACAATTTCTTTTATTAATATGCCATATCATACAAAATAGGGAGGGACATAAAACCAATATCTCTCAAAGTAAAACATATATAATGATGAACATACCCATACTATGCTTCTTGCTTGCTTTTTGATAACCAATTTTGAACACTTGTGTGTTGTACCTGCACAAAAAACACATCTAAATCACCTCTCAATCTGAAATGACTCATTCTTGTATTTTTAGAAGCAAAATATTCAATTATATGTTCAACATTAATAGTTTTCAACATATTTTTTTCAATACTTAATATTGTTAATCCATTCAACCTATCTTGAGTCATAGTTGTCCGTAAATAAGATTTTATCAACTTTAATTTTTGAAAAACTCCTTTCTGCAGATGCCACAATAATAGATACAATTAGTAATACTCTATAAGCAACTAAAATATTTGAAAACATATCCATCTTTTTTACAAACTCTATAATTTTAATAGAGTTCCATGGATTTCCATCTTGACACGCTACATTTGGTAGCATTACCTGCAATATTTGTAATTCTGCAAATAAACGTTGCGCATCAATATCACAATTCTCACCATGTGTCAATGCATTTTTAAGTTTCAAACAACAATTTTTCATTCCTTCATCATCTAATGAAATTAACCGTGATGCATCAAACAAGAAACCAAATAAAGATTCAAAAAGTTCAATTTGTTCAAATCTGATTTTCAATTGAGAAATTGCCATATCAACTAAAACAAGAAAATAGTTTGTTCTAAAATTTTCTTGAGCAGACTGTTGCTCTCTATCTGTATCATAATTTTTATCAAAATGTTTCTTTCTTATAGCCCTACGTTTTACCTGAAACACTGGTTCAATTTCCATTTCATCAGCAATCTCTTTAGCATCAATCATAGCAGAAGTAAACCCATTTTCTCTATATTTTTCAAAAAAAGAAACTAACCCTTTCAAACTTTCAATAGCTATATCAAGATGCATATTTTCAGATTGTAAGTTTTTGCTCACCAAGTTTATTTTGAACAATATTTCATGCCAAATAACCAAACTCAAAATAAATTCAAAGTTGGACAATTCACTTGATACTAATTTTTCAGCATCCCAACTTATTTTTGGATCATCAGAAACTTCAGCTAATTTTATTAAAGCCTTTTTTATTTTGGGAGCTTGATATTTTATTGCTTTTACACTTTCTATACGACTTTCCCATCTTGTTACACACAAAGACTTCAAAGTTAAATCATCCACATATTGAAGTAAAATGTTCCATCGTTTTGTTGAATTAGCAAACACATTATACAAAGCCTGACATGCTCCAAAAAAAGATTTTGCTTTCAAACAAGAATTTGCCATATCACAAAGTACTAAATTAAGAGAATGACAACCACATGGCATATAAAAAACTCTAGGATTTAGGTCAAGCAATTTTTTTTGGACACCTTAATGTTTTCCTCTCATATTAGAACCATTATCATACCATTGTCCCCTTATGTCATTAATATCTAAATCAACAGAATTAAGAGCATCTTGTAATTCACCAAAAAGACCTAATCCAGATGTGTTTTCTACATTTAAAAACTCTAAAAAGTACTCTTCTATTTTTATTGGGTAGCTTGCAACATCAACACATCTAATTACCAAAGTCATTTGTTCTGTGTGACTAGCATCAGGAGTGCAATCAATAATCACAGAAAAATATTTAGCTTATTTATTTTATTTATTATTGCATTCCTAACACTTGATGCCAACATGACAATTAATTCATTTTGTATTTTATGACTAAGATAATGATAATAAATTTCTTTATCTTGAATGAGTCGAAAATGATGTTTCATTGTTTGATCAAATTCAGCAATAGATTCTAAAAAACCTAAAAAATTTCCATTAGAACCCTGATTAATTTTTTCATTTGTTCCACGAAATGCCAAATTAGTCATTGCAAGACGCTTAACAACGGAAATTATTCTAATCATGACTTGTTTCTAATGTTCTGTATCTTTCTTGATTTGTTCTTGTAATTCTTTATCAATAGTTTGATTTGTGCCTAATCTAACTCTTAGTTCAGCCCAAGCTTTAAGATTGGTAAAATGTTCACTACTATCTTCATGTAGTTTAATTTTTTCACTTAGATGTTTGCAATCATCAACACCTATAGTTGCTATTTGACTTTTAGAACGAACATGTCTTACAACTTTACAACAAAAACAAAATACTTTATTTAAATTTTTTTGAGTAAACCAACCATTTCCTATCAATAAGTTCTACATTTCTTAATTTTTGATCAAAATAATATGTGGAGAACCCCCTATTGTAACTATCATTGAGAAAATTAATATTAGAATCTCTAATAGAGCCATTCTTAATAAGCAAATCTCTCAGTTTTGAATTTTAACCATCCCACACTCTAGGATCATATATATTCATAGATAATGAAGAATCTAAGCACTCAGACACATGATTAATTTCTTCATTATTTTCACTAGTCTCATTTTCAAGCACATTTGTTAGTTCTTCATTTACCTCATTCTCATTATCAGACACATTTGTTGTTTCTTGATTTAACTCATCTTCATTTACCTCATTTTCGTTTTCAGATACATATCTTGTTTCTTCGTGTACCTCAGTTTCAACTTGGTTTTCCATAAACTCATTTTGTGGTTTAATTTTTTTCCTAAAGTTTTTGAATAGAACCTTTTTGAGGTTTTAGTTTTCTTCTCCTTCTCTTTTTCTGTTTTTTTTTTCGCTACCTGATGCATATTTTCTAGGAAACATTGTTTTAAATTAAAAAAAAATAAGTATAGAAGTATACAACCTGAGTAATGAGGCACAAAGGCAGCACTGAGCCGCTGACTTAGATCCAACTTTGAGTTATCTAAATTTGATCTTCGCTGTAAAAACAAACAAAAATTGGCAAAAATTACTTTGATCAAAAATTACTTTAATCAAAAATATATATTAAAAAATCTGGTAGATGTTGCTGCACGTAAAGGATTTGAAAAGGGGAAAATGCCAAATTAGCAGCCCATGTAAGAATCAGTCTACTAAAGGTCTAACTTCAATAAAAAATTACTTTGATCCAACCTGCTGACTGCTGTAAAAACGGAGGCAGAACCGCAAAAATTACTTTGAATTCTTTTGTTTATTCACACTGGAGCGGAGCCGAGAGGAAAAGGACAAAAGGCAGAAATTATTTTAATAAGAAATTGCAATTGGATCCGCTGGAGACTGGAGAGTGGAGCCGAGAGGCGTTTTTTTGCGAGGATTAGAACTGCAGCTGCTGCTAGGGTTTTTTTTTTTACCACCGTATACTAATTTTTTTTTTTTGGGGGCCCTCTGAGCTTTTGGGGCCCGGGGCCATCGCCCTGGGTACCCTGGGAAAGGGCCGGCCCTGGTCTGATCTAAACCTAAATATTTCAACCATGTCCGAGTCTACCTTTACGTAAAATATTTATATCCTTTACGTAAAATATTTATATCCAGTAATTTTAACCTATATATTTTCGCAAAATTATTAGTTTTTTATTTCATAGAAATCAGTTTGAGTCAGGATGTAAATAATTGAGTCATATCATAACCAGTTCCATCACAACAGAACACAACATGCAAGTATATCTTGACTCACATATTGTGTGATGTAATTACTTTTTAATAAAAATGACACAGTATGTCGCGTTTGACACGATACTAGATGTGGTCACGTACATCGTGCATAATAAAACCGTTATATTTTTATCAGAGTTTTAATTTTGAATATATTTGATAAATATTAAATTGAAAGGTAAATTTTAAACAAATTTTGGTATTAGAACTGGAGAAATATGGATGCACTTTAGTATTAATGTTTTTAAAATATATACTTTATTGAGTGTTTCGAATATATGAGAGCACTGTACAGTCATATCATCACTGTTGGGGCATATATTGCCAAGGCATCAGTCCAAGGCAAATTGAACGTTCAGAAAAAATACCTGCACCAAAAACATTTGCATAATCTAAAAAAATCCTAAATCAAAAACCAATTTGGTTTGTCAAAGCCAAATTTCATTAGCAGATCATAAGATAAAACACAAAATCATAATTTAAATTTGGTATGTATAATTATTTAGTTTCAATAATTATTTACAACATAAACAGAAAATTCATTAAAAGTTGTCTTAATACTCTAGAGAAGAATAAGGCGAATTAAACAAATTAAGGAGACAGAGAGATGTACGTATTTTGTTAACAAATGTTCTCTGACAGTGCTTGGTCTCCTTTCAAACGTTGCTATAGACTATTTATTTATACTTTAAATGCTACTAAAAAAAGATCGTCAGAATATAATTGGCTACAAAAGCGGTGAAAAGATAGTTGTACAAGTTCCAACGTGTTAAAAGATTCACCCAAAGCAGAAAAAAATTTCAATTAATTGACGTGACCATTCGTATCTTCAGATTTTGGTTGCCGTGCGCGAGATCTTCCATCCACTGGATATAAAATCGTTTCATATCACTTCTACTTCCTTCAAAATTTTCATTCCAATAAAGACTCTCGCCTCTCTCTCTCTCTCTTTTTCAAATTCTTCCTTTTCGTTAGGCTGTCATGGAGAATGGGAAACCTCCTCCTCAAAAAGATACTGGAGGAGTAGAGGCTTCCAGTTTGTTGAGAGAAATTGTGAGAACAGAGAGATTGAATTCTGTATCTTCAAGAGAAGAGACTACAGGAAATGAGATTACAGTCACAATCAACCCTGACCTACTGAACTGCCCCATTTGCACCAATCTGTTGAGCCCTCCAATTCGTCAAGTTCGTTTTTTTCAATATTATTCTCTGGAAATGTATCTCTTTTACTTTTATCGTCTGGTTTGTGTATATGCTTCATCCATTTCATTCAGCTTCAATATTTGAACGATCTAGACGGCCAATTGTGCCCTAATTTATCATATTATGACTTGTGAGGCACCGAACTACACCAACAGCTTCAAATTTTCAATCATTTGCACATTTGCATTGAACACCTAATATTTCATAATGACAACTGCCTTCTAGAATATTTATGGGAAACTTCATTGGGAGTTATGGTATCACTATTGTTACTACCTTATTAGATGAAATTTTTAATTAAATTTGGTACAACATCAAGCATTTTCTGGTTTTACCTTGTATTACAAATTAAAAAACTGAACAAATTCACATACTTTTTTGGGAGTGTCAGAATAGTCATGTGGCGCACGTGGCGTGTCACTCCTGCTGGTCAAAGCTACAAAACAAGTGTCCTATCTACGGTGATTTTGTAGGGTCCCGCATCATCCCATTTGAGGCTCTGTTGGAATCAATACATCTGCCTTGCCCTAATGCCAATTTTGGTTGCCGCCAGTCTGTTTCCTACTCTCAGATTCAAGTGCACATTCAAACGTGTGAGTTTGGCCCGTCTCAATGCCCAATTCCTGAATGTGGTCACAAGGCCTTTTCAGGTATACATTTTTGCTGGTCAATACATTTTTGTTCTGGTATTAGTTCTGCAAATCAACTGACACAAAAATGCAGGGTTTAATATTTTGGAATGGCTGTCATACCAAGTATTAGTTGGTACTGCATGGCTGTACTATTCTTGATTGAAACTTAAACTGCATGTATGACAAACATGCAGGGCTTAATATTGTGGAATGGTTGTGGTACTTAGTATTAGTTGGTACTGCATGGCTGTACTATTCTTGATTGAAACTTAAACTGCATGTACTTCAAAAAAAAAAATTCATTTGTTTTGTGGAAGCCTTGATAGGCAAATCTTGATTTCTCTATTTTTTCTGACAAAAAAAGTTTGCATGTAAATTCAAAGCTTATTTTTGTTCATTTATTTGTTTATTATGCACAATGTTGTAGGAGATTGGCGTGAACATTTTATGTTTGATCACGGGTTCCACTGCAATAACTACAGATATGGTCAATCCTGCACTTTACTATTTGATGAAGTGGATCCTTATTATACCTTGTTTGGACCAGGTAAAGATCTGTTTCTGCTTGTGAAGGTACCCATTCCCAATGTTGGGAATGCTCTTTCTATTTATTACATTGATCTGTCTGATCGGGGCCAAAAAGTTTATCCATATGAACTTGAGGTGCATGCTCATGAGAATTATATTACAAGCTTGATTCATTCAAAGTTGCAAGCTGTTTCCATCAAGGAGTGGAAGAGAGGAGAAGTGCGTGGTCGTTTCTGTTTGGGGCCCTCAGGGTTTCCAGAGTCGCAAATGAAGGTAATGTTGGATTCCGATTCCACGGTCAAAAGACCGATCCCGATTCCGATTCTGATTTTTCCTTCTATGGTATTTCGTACAAAATATTTTTTATTACCTGAAGTAAATTGACTGACCCTATTACAAACCAAACCAAAGCATGAAGCAGTTCAGGAACTTTAAAGTTTAAAACAAATAAAAAACTGGCACCAAACTTAAAAAGTTAAAACAAACCAGAACAACAAGAAATGCTGAATAATTATTCTCCGTATGACCCACACGATCAAACAAACACCACATCAAAATCAAAATTCTTAGTCTTATAATTATGCTGAGTATATTCTTATGGAAATCTTCCCAGTGCGCTCCGGAACTTTCTTTATAATTGCTTCGATGAGGTCAATGCATAATGGGTAGTGTGCAACGGCAAAGAAAGTGAAAGCAAAGCACATGACTGCATATATCGGGTACACGACTAATTTGAGATTTTCTTTTACAACAAAAACCTCTCCTACACAGAATGACACAAGGGAAGAAGCAATTGCCACAAAGAGGGAGGTCAGCCCCAATATCAACTTCGTGGGAAGTCCCCTCTCGAAATCCTCAACCTGATCACCAAATCAATAAGAATTTCAGTTTCCAATGTTGAAACGTCAAAAGGTGAGAGAAAAGTGGTGTTCTTTCCGTGTATGTAGATAACATTTTTTTGTAGGTTGAATTATTTATCCATTAACAGTTGATTTACCTGCTGAGTCTTTAATTAACTAAAGGGAAAATTTCCGGTGTACCCATCTAAAATCTTGAAATAGCCAATTTCCCCATCAAAATATCATAATATCCAATATCCCCATACAAATTTAAAATTCTTTCTCCTATCCCCTTTTGTTTGTTTTACATTTTATTTAATTATTTTAAAATTTAAATGACCATTATGCCCCTCTAATTATAAATGTATATGTCCATTGTTTTGAATTTCTATTCTTCTTCTTCATACGCCACAGCTGCTTTTAATTTTTGTTCTTCATCCTTCGTAAGCTGTCGATCTTTCTTATGGTGCTCCCTGTTGCATTTATTTATCTTTTGTGACTTTGCATTCACATCCCTAAGCATGCTTGTTTATGTTTCCATATAACTTTGCATTCACATCCCTTATCTTTTGTGACTTTGCATTCAGATGCTCAGGATGTACTGGCACGGTGGTATTTGCATTTCATTTCACGGGTAACTCTGTACCCTTGAGAACTACAGAACAGTAATGTAACCTAATACAAATTAGCACAAATATAAAACCTCAACATTTTAATATTGTTCTAAACTTGGCTTTCTGCAGACAGAGTGGTCAAAATTGCTACGAGGATATTGCTCAATTCATAAGTGATTCCATGGTTACTAAAGATAGCTAATTAATGATTGTTCCGGAGTAGAAAAGAAAAATGAGCACCATCATCCATTAGGTATTATTCATGAAAGCATGGTTAATTTCATAATTCAGATTAGGTATTATTAAGGATCTTGATGGATTCGAACCATCATCTCCCCGAAGATTCAGGGACTCTGTCCAAATATTTGAGCTAAAGATCCATTTCACAAGACAATCTAATGTATGTACATCTAATACTCCTCAAAATTCGTCAAAAGACCACAACTAAGTACTAAAATCCACAATATACCTGATTTACCAGCAGGTCAGTCAACTCTAATACCGACTGATACCAGTGCCAATTAAACCCTCTTGCATTCTCTGGTACAACCAAGTACCAAGTATCACCCCCTCCCAGTTAAAGTAAGAAAATACATGTGCGATGGGATCGAAATATCCCGTGCAAGAGAGGAGCGAGCAGATTTCGTGTGCAAGGTGGTCCGAGTGCGAGAGGTAGCGACCTTAGGGATTGAGATGGCATCAGTACGCGAGATGAGGGGGTCAGCGGAGGAGGGGCCGCACTTCTGACGATTTTTAATTTTGGGAGAGCTCGGTTGCTACCATAAGAAAGATCGACAACAAAAATTAAAAGCAGATGTGGCGTATGAAGAAGAAGAATAGAAATTCAAAACACTGGACATATCCATTTACAATTAGAGGGGCATAATGGTCATTTAAATTTTAAAATAATTAAATAAAATATAAAATAAATAAAAGGGGATAGGAGAAAGAATTTTAAATTTGTATGGGGATATTGGATATTATGATATTTTGATGGGGAAATTGGCTATTTCAAGATTTTAGATGGGTACACCGGAAATTTTCCCTTAACTAAATGTAAGTACAATCTTTTGTTGAATGCCTAATAAATATATTACCCCAACAAATCCTCATACTAAAAGATTAACAAATCATATTTTCTTGCTTAGTTTTGTGAACTAAAACAGACTATTAAGCAATGCATCACAAAGTTCTGCATGCAAAAAGTAAAAGAAAGGAAGAACGAAGAAATCTGACATTCTAATTAACCAGAAAAAATTCCAAGTACGTAAGACATCTGTGGCACACATTTAGATAGGGGTTTTGCTATACCTTGAAACTTGAGGTGAGTATTGCAAGGAACATGAGAAGAGATGTAACAGAGAAGCAAAGAGCGACGAGGGATGAAATGGTGAACAGCTGAAATGCTGGTGTTTTACTGAAGATAGGAAACCCAGACTGCTGGTCTGGACCTCCTGGAAATGCGCTGACAGATGCGAAGGTCACCGTAGCGAAGAGAGCGGCCACTGTTGAGCAAGACTGGGAAATGCATGTCAGCCAATTGATTCCGTCTTTAATCAATGTACCATGACTCTCTATGAACACCTCATGTGGCATCTTTCCATCCTTGTTGATTATTGAGGCCATATCTGGGTATCTTGGAATTGTACTTTCCACATTCTGCACACCGCCATATTACATATGTTCAGTTTTTATTTTAGTTAATTCCATTTTTTTGGAGAGGAGAGAGAGATCACCTTGTACCACTTGAACTCCCAATTCATCTGGAGTGCTGCTCCGGAGGACCACGGGTGGTTATGACTAAACTTGGCTGCGATATGTAGAGCATTATTATTATCTTTATCTGCTGTCCGAAATACATACTCTGTAGTTCGAGCACCCAGCATGTACGTGTACACGTGGACTTGGCGGTGCTCCACTGCCAGTAAAACAATATTTTTGTTATCCTTGTCTTTGTCATTGATTGCCACTGGATGCTTCTCAACGATTCTTTTCACCATCTCTGTTATTCCCCTCTTTGCAGCTACCAAAACAGGGCTTGCTGAAGCACATGTTGACAAAATTGTAATTTATGTTAACAAAATGTGTAGCAACGTGCTTCTGATTTCTCGTCTCTCTTTATAAAAGTATGCTTAGAAGTAACTCTGCCTGTGTAGTTCTACACAACTTGTTCCAAGCCAGGCAAAAGGAGGAGGGTTGTGAAAGGTATGGCATAAAATATAGACTTTTTATGGAGATGAAACCCTCACGACCGGTTGGGTTTAATTTCTAACCTACCCTAACTTGTTTGGGACTAAGAGTTTTGTTCTTATTGTTGTCGTCCTACGCTTATAGGAAGTTTTGTATGGTGACTCTAATGAATGTGTTCAATAATTTTATGTTTAAAAAAAATGAGACAACAAGACTGCATATATGTACACCTGGGATGTTGGTACATTACATGGGTATTACCGTAAAATTTGTTATAGAAAGCCTAGAGAATCATATAAACAGAACCGGAGTTTCATGAGGGTTTCATTTCTATAAAAAGACTGTATTTTACATTGGCCTGCCACGCCTATTACAACCTTTCTCCTTTTTTTTGACTTGGAACAAACTGTGTAGAAACTACATAGGCAGAGCTAATCATGCTGCTTATCCAAAAAATAAAAAAAATTAATACCAACCACTACTCTGTTCTTTACAAAAAATAAATACTTAAAATAAAATCATTTGAAGTTAATTATATGCGTAGAAAATCAATTAAGAATTATTTTTAAAAATGGAGAAAATTTATTTTTCTAATCAACATACCACTTAAGTATAGTGGTGTCTTTTCATTGAAGCCCAAATCAGTAGTTTCTCTTGATGTTATCATTCGAAGGATATAAGATGATAATGCAGAGTCAGCTAGTTTCTCTGTAACTGTGGCCAACATAAGTAAATAGATTTTGATCATTTAATGAAATAAATGGCAAACAAATTTAAAAATGGAGAATTCTAATCAACATACCACTTAAGTATGGTGGTGTGTTTTCATTGAAGCCCAAATCAGTAGTTCCTCTTGGAGGGGATTTTGATCCAATATCAAATATTAATGATAATGCAGACTCAGCTGGTTTCATTCCACCTCTGGTTTCCTCGTTCTCCCAGAGTGTTGAACGATCCACCAGTTCGTTCATTATTTTCCTTGCATTTCTGTGCTGTTGTTTAATTACTTTAAGTGCTTGCCGTCTCCTGAACCCTGGAAATTATTGTTGGTATACTATGTTTATACTTTTTTTTCTTCTCTATTTGTAAATAGTTGTTTAATTTCTATTGTCTAAATCAAGTTTGTACATCATCAAAAACCAGATAACTGTAAGCAAGTATCGAATATGAATATCCAAAATTTAACTTTCTGGCAAATTAAATAGCAATTCTAAGATGAATTACTTCATCTAGAAACTATTAAAAATGACCTGTGCATATTGAGCTTATCATTAGTTACTTCCTCATATTTCAATAAGAGCAAATAGTTTATCTTATTCCTATATAATCCTATTTAAAATGGAATGAGTTTTTTTATTTTAAATTAACTTATTCAATCTGGGTACCTATCGGAAGAACTTCCAGCTGTTAATTGGTGTTGAAGAATAACTTGATAATTTCTTGCAAGAAATTATTGAAACATATATGCACGTACCTATCCCAAGAACAAATAATAGGAGTCCAAAGATAATCTTGAAGAAGAAAATGATGGTATCATAGTTCTCTGGAATCCATCGTCTCTGTTTCTGATTTTTAGATGGCTTATATTCATCTTCCTCTTGTTCTCCAGCATTACCTTCATCTCCCTTTTGTGCTCCAGCTTTCATGCAGTAAGATTTTATTAAAATTACCTTATCTTGTTACACTACTACAAATTAAACAGCACATTTTATTAAAATTACCTCATTTTTTCCAAAATTTTCGTCCTGTATTATTGTTTAAGTCGTTAATTAATCATTTTACGGTTTTAAGAATCAGCATATCATACTGCCAAAACTAATCCTTTACCCAACAGAAAGAAATTCTCAATGACTCTGATCCTTATTGACAACATATCAGTCTTATATATCGAATACTTAATTGACAAAAATATATCTTAAAATCAATATATCGTACAAAAATAAAATTAAATATAATGCCCATGGTTTTTCCCTTTGTACGTAATCTACAACCAAACAGTTGATCTTTCCTTTATTTGAAAAGTCAAGTAATGACATCAAAATTTGACTTTGTTTCCTACATGATCAAGAAGCCAAAAAAATCAATTGTTTATGGGGATTCATTGGCACTGTTGATTTTTCATCCTTAGGACAACACAAATTCAAATTTACAATCTTTAACGAGAATGCATTACTTAAAAAATATATCAAGATCAACGGTTCACATGTACTATCCGAATTTATATTTTGAATTATTCATAAAAATGAAATTGTGTTCATGATGGAACACGAAAAACATTGATATTAGATCTCACCTTGATTAAATACTGCAAGATAAATATAATAAAATTAAAACAGTTTTCTTTTACATTTTTATAGGTTCTTTCGTACAATAAGTTATATAAAACTCTGTTTCCGTTAAATTATAAGAAATCTAGCCAAGTGAGCGACTAAATTCTAAGAAAAAACTGACTGCTATCATTATAATTTACATAATGGTTTGTATACTATACCTGGGTTTTCTTCATCAGCAGTACTGCCAGCCTTACATATACCAGTTTTGGAGTTAGAAGCTGCAGTAGAAAATATGAAAGTTTAGTAGACAAAAGAAATGATCTTTATAAACAGTTTGTTCTAATTTTGGTTAATTATATTGAGTTTTTTTTTCTCATACCGACAGTTTCAACTACCCAGCAGGTGAAATGCTCCAACAAAGAAAATAGGTCAATACAAACACTGTATATCGGCGGCGCCACTGTAAGTTCATATTTCTCAAGATAGTATAAACGTTCTTTTTTTCCTTTCTCCAAAAAATCAGCAAAATGAAAATTGAGTGGCTCCGTAGTTGTACCTACAATGAAAGTATCAAACATTATGAAGACAAATTATGAAGCACCACATATCAATTTTTATTGATAAAATCGCAATTTACAATTAGATTTCAATTTTTATTGTTAAAATCACTGTACTTATATGAAACATTCTATGTCAAAATATTGATCCGTATGTTATTAAATCAATAAAATCGTACAGTGATATAAAATTGTATCATATATGTCAAAGCGAGTTCCACTCTTGAAAACAGAGGGCTTGTTAGCGAGAATGTGAAGTGCAGTTTCTCCCCTTAAATTGACCTTGTTCACCAACTGTGGATATAGGCGAATGATCTCATATGCCAAACCTACAGTCAATAAATTTGAATGGTTATATGATGGCTTACTTTTTATTTTACTTATATTTTTTGCTGCACATACCAAATTGTTCTCCTTTGATGGCGTAGTGAAGGATACTGTTACCATCATCTCTCCTACAGTGACTGATGTCTCTCCTGGATAAGCAGTCTTCATCAATTGTCAGATGTTGTTCCTTATGGATGGCAACTTCAAGCACAAAGAAGGCATTTATCTTTCCGTGACGCACTGCCGAAAAGAGCGGGGTCTCGTGAAGGTTGTTGCATGCACTGGTTACCATGTCTGGACACATGTTTATCATTGTCCTGCAAACCTTCTCCAGTCCGAGAGCGGCCGCCAGATGAAGTGGGGTATCCCCAGTTATGTTTTTTAAGTTCAAGATGTCGCGTATCTCTGTGAGAACTGCATAAAATGAATATTCTTAGAACTCAAAATGGAAATTCAATTGTGGTCTACATGGTTACGTATTAATTGAATCATAATTAAGTAAATTTAACTTCATTTTTAGAAAGAATCATGTTAGGTGATCAATTGTCCATTACATAGAACATATATATTGCTTTTCTTTTTAATAATGAAGTGGTTAAATTTTCACTTTCACATTACATAACCACTACAGCTAGTAAACAAAATGTATGCTTTTGATCAGCGGTAATACCTCTGTTTTTGTTAACAATATCGAGGAGATCTATAACTATTTCTTGCGGAGCACCAGAAATTGCGACATGAAGCAAGGTGTCATCGGCAGAATTGATGTGCAGGCCTTGGACTTCCACATCTTCGTAGAGCTCACTCACCTTTCTCCATTTGCCACTCATGGCTGCTTCGAGGAGCTCCTTCCTCAAATTGTTCAATGTGGCGTCATCAGAGGGTTCAGGTACAAATGGGGATTCAGGTATGGACATTGTTATTACACCCTCTCTTTTTTTTTATATTTATCAGAGTTAAATTAAGTTGTATGTGACTTTCGCTTGATAGGTAGAGAGTACAAGAGATATTAAATTATGATCCCTTTTATAAGCAGGGCTTGTAGTTGTGTGATTGACTGCTCTTCAATGCTCATTTACGTAGTAGATTTATCATATATGTGTCCTTACAAAAAGGAAAAGAGAAAGCTACTTGGGCCAGGAATAAAGTAACCTAGCTTACGTGCTGAAGTGTTTCAAGAGTTGTCTCTTTGAAATAAATTAGTTATAATTTTTTTTATACTTCATAAAAAATAGGAGTAAACACGATATATTTTCTTTTTTATTTTATTTTATTCAAGTGTAGAACAAATTAAAAAAGTAGTCACTCAATTAGGTGCCTTGACTTAGGGACTGGTAAGCCGATCTAGAGGTGTAGGTGCCTTGACAGTTCCACCTCCAGTTTATGACATCAGTATCCGAGCTGAATGTGATTTCTGATAGGGTATACATAGTCCGATGGATCTAAAGAATCTCCTCCAATGGGGGCCTCCCTCAGTGAAATCATTGGTGGCCGAATATGGTAATTTAGGCAATCCTTCCCATGCATCGAACCAATAGGATATGCTTAATCGAGATTACCATAATAATTTTGGAAACCTATTTGGCGAGTTATACTTTTAGGTTAATTAAGCTGTTCTTTCAATTCGTATTGAATAAATGAGGGATCCTTTGAGAAGATTTACACAATCTATTTTAGATGGAAAGGATCAAATCAATCCTGATTTATCATTTACCATAATAGTTCTGGTCTGTGTGAGCCGAGAGTACAACCGGGACGTGAGAATTTCGCTGGACTTAAAACCAGCACTGTCCCACATGTTCGTGGGGCCCGACTGTCAGTTTCTTCTAATTGTCTCATTCTTTTCTTTTTCTCTTTTTTTCTTTTCTTTCTTTGTTGATTTCTTCTCCATTTCGGGCCACATCCGGATCCCTCCATTTCTTCTGTCTTTTCGTTTGCTTCCTCCACACTTATTTAATTTCTAGTATTCATTTATTTTTTCCTTCTTCTTTTTTCAATTTGCTACACTCTTCTTCTACAATTTCTGAACCCCTGACAACCTCATTTTTTACTTCTATTTATATTTTTTTAATGGTCCAACAGTAACTTTATGAAAGAATAATTTATTGAATTTGTTGAAATAATAAAAGAATTCTGTTTGTAAAAAATGTGACTTTATATGTAAAGTTGAGATATCAAAGTTTAGCCTCACATAATTAATTTTATAGATATCTTATACCATGAATAGTTTATATTTTTACGTGTCTCAGTGCATTGTTATTAATAAAAAAAAGGTATAATATGGTATATGAAATAAAGTATTATTTTCGTTCTAAAACCTTTTTTCAATTTTATTGATATCTTATACCAGAGGATACATAGGTTGCTTCGCACCTCCATAGGTTGCTTCGACTTACTGCTACTTTTCCCGTTTCAACTGCTACTACAGAACGAGCTTTTTCCGCCTTGAAGATCGTTAAAACCGGGCTTCGAAATAAGATGGGTGACGAGTTTCTTAGAGACTACATGCTTGTTTATATTGAGAAGGAACTAGCTAATAAGATTACTTCAGATGAGATTATTACTGCATTTAATCTTTTAGGAAATCATAGGGCGAAATTTAAATAAAATATATGAATATATGTTTTTAGTTTAATTTTGATAGATATGACACTTTGTTGTTATAGTTTTTTATTATATCATTTTGTGAAAGCAAATAGTGAATGATATTGTTATCTTGTGTTATATACTTTTATTGTGTTATGTATTTTTTATTAAAAAAAAAAGTAATGGTATTATTTAGCCCCCCTATACTCAAATCCTGATTCCGCCCCTGGACATCTTAGTATTTAGAGTAGAAATAGGGCGTTCTTAAGCTCAGAGAGATAGATATGGCATATGAGTATTTATAGTAGAAATAGGACATTCTTAAGCTCACCAAGTTTTAACACACAGTAGTTTTGGCTTCATGTAGCAAACCACTGACATTCTTATTGGTCTCAAACATAGAACTATTTTTTTTCAGATCTCCGTTCTTATTCTCATTACACCATCATTGGGCCTTCATAACCACAAGTATAATGTGTTTTCACAAAGAAACCAAAAGAAAACCGCATTAAAATATTGGGAGCACCTAGCTATCCCCTGTAACCTTCTCCCATTTCTTCCCCCAGTCATTAACTACTTGAGTAACTACTAACTACTTGGGGGGACCACTTACTATTTGGGGACCGCCTAATATTTGAAAGATTTTACGACTGGCGCACGCAAGTATTCATATATAATACATCAAGTATTCATATATAATGCATCAAGTATTCATACCTAAGCTATCAAGTATTTAAAAAACACTGGACACATCAATCACCCATCTTTTACACGTTTTTAGATGTGGTTTTTTTTCTCTCCGTTCAATCTAACCAATATTTCTGACGATCTCTGAGGAATTTTGCAAATCTAAAACCACGAACGTCTTCTACACAATTTTCTCTTTCAAATGAGATTCATGATGACATACTTTCGAGTTGTCTGTTGCACAAATATTCATACCTCGTCATGCAAGTATTCATACCTCATCGAGAAAGTATTCATACCTCATGGTGTAAGTGTAAATAGTTCATGTATGAAGAGTATTACAAGCATATGTGCATACCTTGATTAATTTTACAAGAGTAGCCGAATAGTATTGAACATTGTTTTATTGTTTTCTAGTTCAATTTTATTTTTTTGGAAATAAAAAATAGTTGCCACATGTTTCACTGTCGAAACAAAAATAATCTATCAAATTTTACATATTATGTAATTAAAATGTTACAAACAAAAAAACAAAAACAATATTTGAAAGACATATTTTTTATTACCTAAAGTAAATTGACTGATCCCATTACAAACCAAACCAAAGCATGAAGCAGTTCAGGAACTTTAAAAGTTCAAACAAAGAAAAAACTGGCACCAAACTTAAAAAGTTAAAACAAACCAGAACAACAAGAAGTCCTGAATAATTATTCTCCGTGTGACCCACGCGATCAAACAAACACCACTTAGTCTTGAATTATACATCAAGTAGAATAAAATATAAAACGAGTAACAATAATTATGCTGAGCATATTATTGTGGAGCTAGCTATATATATTATTCTCCCCAGGGCTCTCCGGAACTTTCTTTATAATTGCTTTGATGAGGTCAATGCATAATGGGTAGTGTGCATTGGCAAAGATAGTGAAAGCAAAGCACATGACTGCATATATCGGGTATACGACTAATTTGAGATTTTCTTTTACAACAAAAACCTCTCCTGCACAGAATGACACAAGGGAAGAAGCAATTGCCACAAAGAGGGAGGTCAGCCCCAATATCAACTTCGTGGGAAGTCCCTTCTCGAAATCCTCAACCTGATCACCAAATCAATAAGAATTTCAGTTTCCAATGTTGAAACGTCAAAAGGTGAGAGAAAAGTGTTCTTTCCGTGTATGTAGCTAACATTTTTTTGTAGTTTGAATTATTTATCCATTAACAGTTGAATTACCTGCTGAGTCTTTAATTAACTAAATGTAAGTACAATCTTTTGTTGAATGCCTAATAAATATATTACCCCAACAAATCCTCATACTAAAAGATTAACAAATCATTTTTTCTTGCTTAGTTTTGTGAAGTAAAACAGACTATTAAGCAATGCATCACAAAATTCTGCATGCAAAAAGTAAAAGAAAGGAAGAACGAAGAAATCTGACATTCTAATTAACCAGAAAAAATTCCAAGTACGTAAGACATCTGGGGCACACATTTAGATAGGGGTTTTGCTATACCTTGAAACTTGAGGTGAGTATTGCAAGGAACATGAGAAGAGATGTAACAGAGAAGCAAAGAGCGACGAGGGATGAAATGGTGAACAGCTGAAATGCTGGTGTTTTACTGAAGATAGGAAACCCAGACTGCTGGTCTGGACCTCCTGGAAATGCGCTGACAGATGCAAAGGTCACCGTAGCGAAGAGAGCGGCCACTGTTGAGCAAGACTGGGAAATGCATGTCAGCCAATTGATTCCTTCTTTAATCAATGTACCATGACTCTCTATGAACACCTCATGTGGCATCTTTCCATCCTTGTTGATTATTGAGGCCATATCTAGGTATCCTCCAATTGTACTATCCACATACTGCACACCGCCATATTACATATGTTCAGTTTTTATTTTAGTTAATTCCATTTTTTTGGAGAGGAGAGAGAGATCACCTTGTACCACTTGATCTCCCAATTCATCTGGAGTGCTGTTCCAGAGGACCACGGGTGTTTATCACTAAACATGGCTGCCATATGTAGAGCATTATTATCAAGTTTATCTACTTGCCGAAATACTAACTCTGTAGTTCGAACACCCAGCATGTACGTGTACACGTGGACTTGGCGGTGCTCCACTGCCAGTAAAACAATATTTTTGTTATCCTTGTCTTTGTCATTGATTGCCACTGGATGCTTCTTAAGGATTCTTTTCACCATCTCTGTTATTCCCCTCTTTGCAGCTACCAAAACAGGGCTTGCTGAAGCACATGTTGACAAAATTGTAATTTATGTTAACAAAACGTGTAGCAACGTGCTTTTGATTTCTCATCTCTCTTTATAAAAGTATGCTTAGAAGTAACTCTGCCTGTGTAGTATACACAACCTGTTCCAAGCCAGAAAAAAGGAGGGTTGTGAAAGGTATGGCAAGCCAATGTAAAATATAAACTTTTTATGGAAATGAAACCCTCACGACAGGTTGGGTTTCATTTCTAACCTACCCTAACTTGTTTGGGACTAAGAGTTTTGTTGTTATTGCTGTTGCTGCTGCTGCTGCTGTTGTTGTCCTATGCTTATAGGAAATTTTCTATGGTGGCTCTAATGAATTTGTGTTCAATAATTTTATGTTTAAAAAAAATGAGACATCAAGACTACATATATGTGCACCTGGGATGTTGGTACATTACATGGGTATTACCGTAATATAGTATCTTACAAGCAAGGTGCCTGATTTGGTGTTTTTGGGCAAGTACTGCTGGAACCTAAAATTTAGCTTATTCATGATTGTATGTACAATAAAATTTGTTATAGAAAGCCTAGAGAATCATATAAACAGAACCGGAGTTTCGTGAGGGTTTCATTTCTATAAAAAGACTGTATTTTACATTGGCCTGCCACGTCTATTACAACCTTTCTCCTTTTTTCTGACTTGGAACAGACTGTGTAGAAACTACATAGGCGGAGTTAATCATGATGTTTATCCAAAAAATAAAAAAATTAATACCAATCACTACTCTGTTCATTACAAAAAATAAATACTTAAAATAAAATCATTAGAAGTTAATTATATGCGTAGAAAATCAATTAAGAATTATTTTCATATATGCAAGCCAACATATCATTTACTGAAATAAATGGCAAACAAATTTAAAATGGAGAATTTTTTTTTCTAATCAACATACCAGTTAAGTATAGTGGTGTCTTTTCATATGAACATACCCAAATCAGTAGTTTCTCTTGATGTTGATCCAATATCAGATGATAATGCAGAGTCAGCTGGTTTCTTTCCACGTGTGGCTTGCTCGTACTCCCAGTGTGTTGAACGATCCACCAGTTCCTTCATTATTTTCTTTGCATTTCTGTGCTGTTGTTTAATTACTTTAAGTGCTTGCCGTCTCCTGAACCCTGGAAATTATTGTTGGTATACTATGTTTATACTTTTTTTTCTTCTCTATTTGTAAATAGTTGTTTAATTTCTATTGTCTAAATGAAGTTTGTACATCATCATAAACCAGATAACTGTAAGCAAGTATCGAATATGAATATCCCAAATTTTACTTTCTGGCAAATTAAATAGCAATTGTAAGACGAATTACTTCATCTAGAAACTAATTAAAAATGACCTGTGCATATTGAGCTTATCATTAGTTACTTCCTCATATACTTTCAATAAGAGCAAATAGTTTATCTTATTCCTATATAATCCTATTTAAAATGGAATGAGTTTTTTTATTTTAAATTAACTTATTCAATCTGGGTACCTATCGGAAGAACTTTCAGCTGTTAATTGGTGTTGAAGAATAACTTGATAATTTCTTGAAGAAATTATCGAAACATATATGCACGTACCTATCCCAAGAACAAATAATAGGAGTCCAAAGATAATCTTGAAGAAGAAAATGATGGTATCATAGTTCTCTGGAATCCATCGTCTCTGTTTCTGATTTTTAGATGCCTTATATTCATCTTCCTTTTGTGCTCCAGCATTACCTTCATCTCCCTTTTGTGCTCCAGCTTTCATGCAGTAAGATTTTATTAAAATTACCTTATCTTGTTACACTACTACAAATTAAACAGCACATTTTATTAAAATTACCTAATTTTTTCCAAAATTTTCGTCCTGTATTATTGTTTAAGTCGTTAATTAATCATTTTACGGTTTTAAGAATCAGCATATCATACTGCCAAAACTAATCCTTTACCCAACAGAAAGAAATTCTCAATGACTCTGATCCTTATTGACGACATATCAGTCATATATATCGAATACTTAATTGATAAAAATATATCTTAAAATCAATATATCGTACAAAAATAAAATTAAATATAATGCCCATGGTTTTTCCCTTTGTACGTAATCTACAACCAAACAGTTGATCTTTCCTTTATTTGAAAAGTCAAGTAGTAATGACGTCAAAATTTGACTTTGTTTCCTACATGATCAAGAAGCCAAAAAAATCAATTGTTTATGGGGATTCATTGGCACTGTTGATTTCTCATCCTTAGGACAACACAAATTCAAATTTACAATCTTTAACGAGAATGCATTACTTTAAAAATATATCAAGATCAACGGTTCACATGTACTATCCGAATTTATATTTTGAATTATTCATAAAAATGAAATTGTGTTCATGATGGAACACGAAAAACATTGATATTAGATCTCAACTTGATTAAATACTGCAAGATAAATATAATAAAATTAAAACATTTTTCTTTTACATTTGTATAGGTTCTTTCGTACAATAAGTTATATAAAACTCTGTTTCCGTTAAATTATAAGGAATCTAGCCAAGTGAGCAACTAAATTCTAAGAAAAAACTGACTGCTATCATTATAATTTACATAATGGTATGTATACTATACCTGGGTTTTCTTCATCAGCAGTACTGCCAGCCTTACATATACCAGTTTTGGAGTTAGAAGCTGCAGTAGAAAATATGAAAGTTTAGTAGACAAAAGAAATGATCTTTATAAACAGTTTGTTCTAATTTTGGTTAATTATATTGAGTTTTTTTTTCTCATACCGACAGTTTCAACTATGCAGCAGGTGAAATGCTTCAACAAAGAAAATAGGTCAATACAAACACTGTATATCGGCGGCAGCAATGTAGGTTCATATTCCTCATGATAGTATGAACGTTTTTTTTTTTCATCCTCCAAAAAATCAGCAAAATGAAAATTGAGTGGCTCCGTAGTTGTACCTACAATGAAAGTATCAAACATTATGAAGCACCACATATCAATTTTTATTGATAAAATCGCAATTTACAATTAGATTTCAATTTTTATTGTTAAAATCACTGTACTTATATGAAACATTCTAAGTCAAAATATTGATCCGTATGTTATTAAATCAATAAAATCGTACAGTGATATAAAATTGTATCATATATGCCAAAGCGAGTTCCACTCTTGAAAACAGAGGGCTTGTTAGCGAGAATGTGAAGTGCAGTTTCTCCGCTTGAATTGACATTGTTCACCAACTGTGGATATAGGCAAATGATCTCATATGCCAAACCTACAGTCAATAAATTTGAATGGTTATATTATGGCTTACTTTTTATTTTACTTATATTTTTTGCTGCACATACCAAATTGTTCTCCTTTGATGGCGTAGTGAAGGATACTGTTACCATCATCTCTCCTACAGTGACTGATGTCTCTCGTGGATAAGCAGTCTTCATCAATTGTGAGATGTTGTTCCTCATGGATGGCAACTTCAAGCACAAAGAAGGCATTTATCTTTCCGTGACGCACTGCCGAAAAGAGTGGAGTCTCCCCAAGGTTGTTACGTGCCCTGGTTACCATATCTGGACACATTTTTGCAATCCTCCTGCAAACCGTCGTTTGTCCAAGAGCCGCCGCCAGATGAAGTGGGGTATCCCCAGTTATGTTTTTTAAGTTCAAGATGTTGTACATCATATCTGTGAGAAATGCATAAATTAATATTCTTAGAACTCAAAATGGAAATTCAATTGTGGTCTACATGGTTATGTATTAATTGGATCATTATTAAGTATATTTAACTTCATTTTTAGAAAGAATCATGTTAGGTGATCAATTGTCCATTACATAGAACATATATATTGCTTTTCTTTTTAATAATGAAGTGGTTAAATTTTCACTTTCACATTACATAACCACTACAGCTAGTAAACAAAATGTATGCTTTTGATCAGCGGTAATACCTCTGTTTTTGTTAACAATATCGAGGAGGTCTATAACTATTTTTTGCGTAGCACCAGAAATTGCGATATGAAGCAAGGTGTCATTGGCAGAATTGATGTGCAGGCCTTGGAATTCCACATGATTGTAGAGCGCACGCGCCTTTTTCCATTCGTGATTCATGGATGCATTGCGGAACTCCTTGCTCAACTTGCTCAACTTCCTCAAATTGTACAATGCGGGGCCATCAGAGGGTTCTGGTGGGGGTTCAACAGAAGATGTGGACATTGTTATTACACGCTCTCTTTTTTTATTTATTTATCAGAGTTAAATTAAGTTGTATGTGACTTTCGCTTGATAGGTAGAGAGTACAAGAGATATTAAATTATGATCCCTTTTATAAGGAACAAACTAGCAAGCAGGGCTTGTAGTTGTGTGATTGACTGTTCTTCAATGCTCATTTACGTAGTAGATTTATCATATATGTGTCCTTACAAAAAGGAAAAGAGAAAGCTACTTGGGCCAGGAATAAAGTAATCTAGCTTACATGCTAAAGTGCTTCAAGAGTTGTCTCTTTGAAATAAATTGGTTATAATTTTTTTTTAGTAAGTCTTTAATACTTCATAAAAAATAGGAGTAAACACGATATATTTTTCTTTTTATTTTATTTTATTCAAGTGTAGAACAAATTAAAAAAGTAGTCACTCAATTACCACCACCCAAATTATAACATTTTATTAAAAAAGTACAACTTAATTATTATATGCAATTTAGTAAAATCAATTTTAAAATGACTAGTAGACCTCTTATTTTTTATACTGAAAAAATTGAGTAGCTTACATGCTTCTATATGAGCAACATTAGTAGACCCTGATTCTATATGAGCAAACCACTGATATACATCACAGGTGATACATTTACATGCAAAATTTATAAATTTTCGAATTCATTTAGTATGAAGTCTAAGTGGTAAAAAAATGATAAAAAATGAATGCATTAAAATTAACTTAAAAATCTTATTTTTTTATCATTTGACTTCATACGAAATTAATTCAAAAATTTATAAATTTTGCATGTAATGCATCACTCGTAAGGTAGATCGGTTTGAACGGTTTGGATTCATTGTTTGAAGCCTATTTGATGGAATTTAATTGGAGTGAGTGTCACTACGGCTGAAATAATACTTATGTCATAGTAGTCAGACTCAGCAAGAAGTAATATTACAAAACCTATAAAGTAACTAATAGACCTGGCAAATTACACAAGTCAGGTTGTCTTTGGATCGGATGAAACTAGATTCAGATTACTTTTAGATTAATTTCATAGATACGTACGTATTGGACTCGAATTGTTACAGATTGATTAATTTAGAAATTTGAAGAATTAGCTATATAAATTGGACTGTGATTGAATTAAATTAAGCTATATTCAGATTAATTTTTGGACTTAGATAAATAGTAGATTTGATTTGTTTCAGATTATTTGAATAACTATAACTGGGATTGTCCGCGTTCTAATCTTATTGGATTTTGGATCAATCCCACTAAGAAATCAAATGTCTAATTCATGTATTTTTACAATTAAGTTTTGGTATAAATATATTTTTGGATTTCACAAATAAATTTTTCAATTTATTTTATTTAGTTAATATAACTTCATAAATGTTTTGATCAATATATAGAGACAAAACAAACAAACAAAAAGTTCAGTATTATGTAATAAATTATAATTAAACTATATGTAAATAGAGGATGGTCAAATGCCTCTATTTTTTGTGTCTCCATCATACCTCTATTTGTAGAAACTTTAATAGCTTAAAATTTAAAACTTAAAAGTCAAAATAAAACCATTGGATATGGTTGATCTACATCATTTTATCTATGCACGTGTAAGAAATTATGACATTTCAACTTTTTTTTTTGTTGTCATCAAGAGCTTGTAAAAATCTACTAATGTGGATAATTTCTAGATGTTGATTTTTCCACTTATTGATTCATATTAAAACAAAATCAAAATGTGATAATTTTTTATGAGCACATAGAGAATATAACATATATCACATCTAACAGTTTTATTATGATGTTTATGATTTAAATTTTGAGTTATTATCGTTTTAAATATGGAGGCATGGTGGAGGCACTAAAAAAATAGAGACATTTGAACCCTCATGTAAATATAATATTGTGTAATTCGAGTTTTATGTAAAAAAAAAACTCTCAAAGACATACATTTCTATTTAATACAAAATATTATCCAACTTTTAATAAAATCAACAGGAAATTCCTTAGAAAAAAATTTGATGTATTATATGAAATAGCAAAATGCAACTGCAAAAAATTATTCCACAACAACAAAGTAGGCACTTTTCGCGAGGGAACTTCGTCGCTAAAAGTACCGTCGCAAAAGAAAAAACACGTTTATGACGGTACTCCGTCGCAAAAAGTCACTTTTTATCCTCGCGAAAAGTGCCTGTCTTTTGTAGTGTTCTTCCATGATATTTCGTTATTACGCCTAGCGACCAACAAAATGTAAATCAACCTTAACACATGTAAAAAGGGCTCCACAACTAAACATGAATATCTTTCATCATGTTTCAATCGCTTGTGCGCGGTCCAGATTAACACAAATTGGTATAATTGTTGTTTGAGTAACATTTAGTTTTGGTCGCTTCCGATTTGGAGTTTTTTTCAGGTTATTGGTCATTTGGATTTAGATAATTTTATGTTCGAATGCTTAATATTTGTTAGTTTATTTAGCCTTTTTTTTCAAATTTGATTATACCGGTTCGGATCATTTGATTTTGAAATTTTAGTAGGTCTGAGTTGTATTGGAGCGTCGAGTAAATCGAGAGGGTTATTTTAGTCTGATCAATATTTGCCACGAAAATAAAAGGCACAGTACGAAAATGTGAGGACTATTACAATGATGCAACTAATGTGAAAATTTGTACAATACAACATACATTTTCGCATTTTCCTGCAAAAGGGTCTCTTATTGCTTTTATTCCTTGCTTGCTGTGAGAGAAAATTTGATTGCTTCTTGTTTTGTTCTGCTTCTTTATTCTACTTCCTTCGTTTAGAAAGAGAAAAAGAAAAGGGAGGAGAAGACATGTGCTTAGAAAGATGCCAAATGTAGTGACTGACAAGACAAGGCTGGTCAATATTTACAAAAAAACTATGAGAATATATAGTATCTAAAAGATGCTGGAATGTACCGGGCCCCTTTAATAAAATATATATATTTATAAATGAAAAGGCAAATACAAACCAAAATTAACATCTTAGTTTTGAACAATTGCATCCTTCAAATGTTATGTATTATCAAGGCTCTAATTAAGTTGATCACTGTTCCAGTGAAAAGTTTAGTATATTTGAATTCAACATTATCAACATTTACACCACATACAGGTGTATGGAAATATAGGTGCTAAGATCGTCTCACTTGCATCCTTCTGGTGAAAGAGTTGGGGAGATACACTTTTTTCAAACTTACACTTGTTTTACCTTTAATATAAAGGACCTTCCTACACAAGGTTCCAGTCTTGTGGTGGGGGGAGTGGATCCCATTGCTGGGTCTGGACCAGAGTGTCGGCTAATTCAGAAGATGCAGGTGCCTTGCTCTCAATCACCAAAGGCTTTTCATGGATTTGGCATTAGTTCTATCTTTTTGCTTTGTTAGGTTGTTGCTTATATGTGACTAGACCATATGCTTTAGTAAAAAATTCCCAAAAAATGTAAAATTTGGTCTCCAAGCATGTTTCAATATGGAGATCATGTTGAGCGGTTTGGATTGGCAATTTGGACTTTGAAAATGGAAATATAAAAGTAAAGTAAAACAAGTTTCTTACTTCGCAACTCACCACAGCCCATCTCTCTCTCTCTCTCTCTCTCTCTCTATATATATTATAGAGTGAGGCTACGTTACTATGCATAGCATGGATTGGTCCGTGCTCCGGCTCAATATTTGAGTTTTCAAAATCCTAACGGTCGATCTGAACCGTTCAACATGATTATAAAATGAATATGTACTTGCAAACCAAATTTTACACTTTTTCGAATTTTTTTACTATTTTTTTAGATAGGTAGAAAATCACTTGATCTGAAAATTCTAGACCATCCAAAAACAGTGATTTTCTACCTATCTAAAAAAATAGTAAAAAAATTCGAAAAAATGTAAAATTTGGTTTGCAAGTACATATTCATTTTATAATCATGTTGAATGGTTCGGATCGACCGTTAGAATTTTGAAAACTCAAATATTGAGCCGTAGCACGGACCAATTTGTGTTATGCATAGTACCATAGCCTCACTCATATATATATATACATATATATAGAGAGAGAGAGAGAGAGAGAGGAGGGATCGGATTACACCCTTTTTTTTTACACACTTTGACACCTACTATTTTCAAAGTCCAAATAGTCGATCCAAACCGTTCAACATGATGGATATATTAAAATGTGCTTGGAGATCAAATTTTACATTTTTTTGAATTTTTTTACTATTTATTAAGATGGTTACAAAATCGTTGTTTTCATACCATTGAAAAACAGCGATTTTGTAACCATCTTAATAAATAGTAAAAAAATTCAAAAAATTGTAAAATTTTATCTCCAAGCACATTTTAATATGGTGATCATGTTGAATGATTTGAATCGACTGTTTGGATTTTGAAATCGCATAATTGGCCTATAAAAATAATAATGTCAAGATGTGTCAAAAAAAAAAAGGTGTAATTGGATCTCTCCTCATATATATATATATATATATGAGGAGGGATCCGATTACATCACTTTTGAGTTACCATAAAGTTATCCTCCTCTTTTTCTACATTTTCAAGGTCCAAATCTTCGATCAAACCATTTAACATAATTATCTAAATAAAATGTGCTTGCAGATCAAATTTTACATTTTTTTGAATATTTTTAGTATTTATTAAGATGGGTACAAAATTCAATGGTATGAATTTGACTAGTTTTTGTAAAATACTTAATAAATAGTAAAAAAATTCAAAAAAAAATGTAAAATTTGATCTGCAAGCACATTTTATTTAGATAATCATGTTGAACTGTTTGGATCGACGATTTGGACTTTGAAAATGTAGAAAATGAGGAGAGTAACTTTGTGGTAACTCAAAAGTGGTGTAATTGGAATCCTCCTCTATATATATATATATATATATAGAGTTGGGCTAACTTGCTTTGAGAATTAAAGAGGGCGTTTTACTTTATGCTCATACCTTCATTTTCAAAGTTCAAATAGTCGGTTCGAACCTTCCAACATGATCTTCATATTAAAATGTGCTTGGAGACCAAATTTTACATTTGTTCGAATGTTTTTACTATTTTTTTAGAATTTTTGAAAATCACAAGTTTTTAATAAATAAAAAAATAATAAAAAATTCAGCAAAGTGATGATTTTCAAAAATTCTGAAAAAATAGTAAAAAATTTCCAAAAAATGTAAAATTTGGTATCCAAGCACATTTTAATATGGAGAACATGTTGAGCACATCAAATCAACTATTTGAACTTTAAAAACACAAAATTGACTTAGAAGCATATGTCATCATATACTTATATAAGTAGAATACCAAACCTCTATATATTTGAGTTTTCAAAATCCTAACGGTCGATCCGAACCGTTCAACATGATTATAAAATGAATTTGTACTTGCAAACCAAATTTTACATTTTTTTCAAATTTTTTTACTATTTTTTTAGATTGGTACAAATCACTGTTTTTGGATGGTCCAAAATTTTCAGATCAAGTGATTTTCTACCTATCTAAAAAAATAGTAAAAAAATTTGAAAAAATGTAAAATTTGGTTTTCATGTACATATTCATTTTATAATCATGTTAAACGGTTCGGATCGACCGTTAGGATTTTGAAAACTCAAAATATTGAGCCGTAGCCTCACTCTATATATATATATATTATGAGGGCTCCAATGCCCCATTGCTTTCTTGCTCCAATCATACCTCACATATTTATCTCCAATTTGTAATGGTTTAAAAAAAATAAGGATTCTAGTAATTACAGTTCCATTATAAAAACAAATTAATTCATGCTTTAAGCTACCAACTTCCTACCAAACAAATAATATAGTTTAGTCAAGATCTAACTTTAGGCATTAACCAAAAATGAATAATTTAAGCCGGCTTAAGTTGGCATAACCAATTTAGGCTGGCTTAAGTTGGCATAACCAACTTAGGCCTTATTAACTTTCGTCCAAAACCAAACACCCTCAGTAGATTTACTTTTAAATGTGATATTATATTGATGGTATATTCCGAAGTCAAGTTGGATTAGCTAATAAGCACAATAGTTATGGTATATTGATACCCATATCTCTCTTAAAGTTAAAGACAGGTTGTTGAATGAATTAGCTAGAGGTAAAGTATATTGTCGGTATATGATTCGAAAGAAATAATGTTTGCTTTAGAAATGCTACTCGGTCCGGAAAAGGTGAGGTAACACAATTGGCTAGAAAGAAAGTTCTAGGATTGTTGGTTACTCAAAGGTTGAGAGTTCGATTCCTTCTCACAACTTCGCAGCCTCTGCGAAAGGTTTTAAAAAAAAAAAAAAATGCTACTCCGGCAAAATCAATAAGAAATATAGGTGCTAAGATCGTCTCACTTGCTTCCTTCTGGTGCAAGAGTTGGGGACATAGACTCCTTTTTCAAACTTACACTTGTTTTACCTTTAATATAAAGGACCTTCCTACACAAGGTTCCAGTCTTGTGGTGGGGGGAGTGGTCCAATTCCTGGGTCTGGACCAGTGTCGGCTAATTCAGAAGATGCAGGTGCCTTGCTCTCAATCACTAAAGGCTTTTCATGGATTTGGCATTAGTTCTATTTTTTTGCTTTGTTAGGTTGTTGCTTATATGTGACTAGACCATATATATTGTACTTATTATTGCTCTTTTTCTTGTGTGTGTGTCTATATGAGGAGAGCTACAATGTTCCATTGCTTTCATGCTCCAATCATACTTCACATCTTTATTTTCAATTTCAAAGTCCAAATAAATGATCTCAACCGCTCAATATATATCCATATTAAAATGTGCTTGGAGACCAAATTTTATATTTTTTGGAAATTTTTTACTATTTTTTAAGATAGTACAAAATCTCTGTTTTTCAAAAAAAAAAATTGCACCATCTAAAAACAGTGATTTTATAACTATTTCAAAAAATAGTAAAAAAATTTCAAAAAATATAAAATTTGATCCACAACAACAACAGCCGGGCTTTCGCGAGGATAACTATAATGAATTCGCGAGAGTCTTCAAATAGCCTCGCGATAGAGTAACCTCGCAATAGACTTTGAAATATCCTTGCAATAAGGTTAAAATAGCCTCGCGAATACTATGTGGGACCAGCCATCTATGTTTGCACTATTATATCCTTCATTTCCGTGCGTATGTCCACGGGAATAAGATGGGTCACAGCAATCTATGTTTGCACTGTTATGTCCTTCATTTCCGTGCGTATGTCCACAGGAATAAGATGGGTCGCCCTGCTAGCTGCAGCTCTTATTTTCCACTTTACCCAATTACAAAAATTGCTAATTAAACTGAAATATAACAAATTAATTACCACAGTTTCTTGAAAAATAATATATTACAAACTAAAATTTTAATGATTGATAAATAGTTCAATATAAATGAAATAACTTTTCCAAGCTTAATTAATTCAAGCATAAATATTAATTGAGTTCTACAATTGCATAGCAATTAGTGTCACAAATTGTACCAGATACAATCACATTATGCTTAATGCATTTTAACAGGCACAAATATAGATTTAACCAAAATATGAAATTAAAGGAGTAGCTAGAAATAAAAAAAATGGGAAGGAATTAAGTTCATAATTAAGCTATATGTTTGCCGAAATGAAAATATAATACTAGCATGACAATATTCATTTGCGCTCGAAGTTAGGGCTGCTAATGAGCCGAGCTCGGCTCAAACTCGGCTTGGCTCGTCATATAACTAAACAGGCTCAACTCGCGGTTCGGTTCGGTCTTGAAGAAAAAAGCTTAGCTCAAATCAATGAGTTTGAGCTTTCAGCTCGGCTCAAACTCGGCTCGTAACTCGCGAGCTCAACTCATGCCAAGCATTAAAAAAACAAACATTTACTTAATTACAAGTCATAACCTTAACTAAACGATTCCCGCAAATCACTAAAATCATATAAAATCAAATTAATTCACTAAAATTAACGAAAATTTAAAAATTCAAATTAATTCACTAAAATTCACTAAAATCATATAATTCACTAAAATTCACTAAAATTCACTAAAATATCAACAATTCCAGGGGGGAGACTGTACACTATAATAATATCAAGAAGAAAAAAGATTTTTAAAAAATAGCACATTTTATGGTATGTATTTCATTCAAAAATATTCTACTGGTATATTAAGAACCGCAATAGTTTGACATGAAAAGTGGAAACCCCACTGATTTCATTACAAATCATACCAGTACGGACTGGTACCAAACCACTGGTACCAGCTCTATACAAGTACTGGATTAACCAACAGACCCCTAAAAACTATTCAAATACAATCAAGCAAAGTAACACCTGCAACCAAGTTCTCACACATGCTTTGAACTACTACAAAATACAATAAGCACTAATCAAAAGCAACTGACACTTGTACCCTAACAAAATCTTCAACCTATGCCTTCTCTGTCAATCTCTCTTGCCTCACTGCCAGTCTATTCCAAACATTTGGCCACCTGTTATTACCGTAAATAGAATCACAAGGTAAATTTAGTGATAATTTAAGAAATGATACCAAAAAGATGCCATAACTACAATCTGTGCCCCTTTAATTGCAAGACTTTTACTTGTACCCCCCTGGAATATTAACCTATTTCTTTCAAGACATATTAAATTTAACGATGCTGCCACCGGTAAGGGAGACTGTACACTATAATATCAACAATTGTACTATTTACCTGTAAAATTGAACTGGAACAATTTATCAGCAAAAATAAATTTGTACTTTCAAACAAATTGTACTATCAAATACCAAAATCAGAAAAAGATGCATAAGCATAGGAAAAGTACAAAGTAAAATTAAAGAAATCGATCACAGGTAACACATCATATCATTGAGTATTTGTACCAGTATTAATGTAAGAAGAAAAAACTTACTGGTATTGACAGGGCCAACAGTTGCTTGTTTGTAGAGGCCATAGAGGATCAATAAGTTATCATTTGTACAATCTTTCAAGGTTTTTGCCAATGCAGCATGTTCTTCAAAGTCTTCCTACAAAAGATTCATAGCACAAGTCAGATCAGTGGTGGTTATTCCCATATTACTTTTTAAATTTGAAGCTTTCAATTATTAAAGATATACAGAAAGAAAAATGTACCAGCTGCTATGTTTTTTTACAATTTGGCAAAAATTCGTACAAAAGGTACCAGCTTTCAATTATTAAAGGTCTCAGATTACATTTAAATAAATCATCCAAAACTCGTACAAAAGAGCTTACCAAAGGATCACCTCCTTTCAACCGGACCACATTTGCTCCCACCTTGGCAAAGCTCAGAAGAAGCAACTGATGTATTTCCTCCTATACAAAATGAGAAATTGCTGATAAACCCACACAAAATGAGGAATTGTTAGAATATACCAAATTTAAAGACAACTCATTTCTCAACCCTAAAACCACCTTTGAAAAAGCGACAGAGAAAAAGGAACAACAACAACAACACCTAAAATGCAATTTTACCAGTATCAATCAAAACCCACAAAATAGAAACAGCGACCGAGAGAGAGAACAGCGAGAGAGAATGCACCTGAGAGAGAGAACAGTGACCGAGCGAGAGGAGCTTAGAGACTCAATGGGCGAGTTGAGAGGAGAGCGACAGAGAGTGGAGACCGACCGAGCGAGAGTAGAGCGAGGTGAGAGCGACAGAGAGAATGGAGACTTGGAGACTTGGAGACTTAGAGAGAGAGGAACAGACGGAAGAAGAGACTCTTGGGCCCTTGGCTCATGAGCCAACTCGGACTCGGCTCGGCTCGGCCCTGATTGAGTAATAAAATATGAGCCGAGTCGAGTTCGGGCTTTATTTAGTTTAGGATCTGACTCGGTACAATTTATTGAGCCGCTCGACTCATTGGCTCGTGAGCCGGCTCGACTCATTAGCAGCCCTACTCGAAGTCCAGATGTTTGTAAACTTCATTGTCATCACCTATAGGATCAGATTATAACAAAAATGACATGTTAGCGTTTAATTTTGGTTTGGATAAAAAGAAATGTTATTTAGTGAGAATTATTGCACTTGAAATTAATAAAGTCAAATCGAATTATCATATGTAATTAAAAGATGCTGAAATTAAAGGATGAATACACATACCATCCGTATGGTTCATCAGCTTCCGAACCATACGCTTCCTCTAATTGATCGGTTCCTTCATCATTATTAAGTTCATTTTCTTCTTCGATTTCAGACCCGGTCTCATCATCTCTTACTGTGGACTGGACACGTGAGGTTAATTTCGCGAGTTCTCCCTGGTCCACTGCTTCTAAAATGCCTTGATCTACCAAAACAGTATGTATATCTAACTCCTCTCCATCCGTAACCTCGTAATCACAACCCGGCCACTGTTCTTGAAAAATGTCAGGATCTAAGTCAGTTCTAACCGTTTGATGATCCCAGTTTGGTTTGCGTCCTGTCTTTATTGCCACCATCCACTCACTTAGATCATGTGATGCATATTTTAGGTAGATGACTTGAATTGCTTGAGCTGCTAACACAAAGGGATCAGGTAGTATTCTAAGACCGCTGTATTTGACCTCAACAAGGCCATGCTTCTTGTCCACCCTTACTCCACTTATTGGATCAAACCAATAACATTCGAAGAGCACAATCTTGTCGAATCCTTCGTAAACTAGCTCAACTACATCCCTTATAACTCCGTAGTACTCTTGATCCTCTGCAACGATGCATACCCCGTTGCTACGAGTTGCTTTGCCGGAGCCGTGTTCATATGTGTTAAATCTTACGCCATTGATGTCGTATACCTTGTAAGAGGTGTTATCTCTAGATTTTGGTCCAAAACACAAGTTTTTGATATGTATGTCACAATTCGGATCATACTGTGTTTTATTACGAATCCAAGGGCAGAATTCATTAACACGAATTCTCTGCAATGATGCTTCATCTAAAGTTCGGCGTGGATTTCTTGCTCTAACGCTAGCATTGAATGCCCTGTACAATTTGTAGGAGAAGTTTATTAAAAAAAGTTAGATTGAATCCATACTAAGCTGATGAAGGAAATATGCAAGTCAATGATGATTGAATACATTTGTAGTTAGAAAGCATTCAATTTGTTAATGATGATTATCTATATATGTACAATTTGTTAATGATTTTTAACTAAATGTATTCAATCATCATTGACTTGCATCATTGTTGAATTGTACATTTGACTTGCATATATATCAGTAGTCAGAAAGCATTCAATTTGTAGCAAAGTTTATTAAAAAAGTTAGATTGAATACATTTGTAGCAGTATTTCCTTCATCATTATCTATATATGCAAGTCGATTGTAATGAACCAAATATGGGTCCAATTCAATGTTCTAAAATGCAGTTTCTATGCGGTATGCGGAAGGCTACCGCATACCGCATATGCGGATTTTTATGCGGACTTATATATGCGGATTTTAAAATGAGAATTCATATATAATTTGTATGCAAGACTATAATTTGTGCACATAAGAAACATTGTGTTTCCATGTACTGGTTAAATAATTAAACTAGTTCATATGAATTAATTCAGTAAAAATGAAACCAAGTACTTTCCGAGATTTTTATATATAAGAAAATAAATAAATAAAATATTAAAAATAAGAAACTGTTGAACAGATTTTGAAAAATAAGAAGGCCGCCATGCGGCACAGGGACGCCATCCCAGACTACGGCCCGCGGAAAAACGTAAAAAACGTAAAAAAATCAATTTTTTTTTCTGCTGTGTTCAGTCAGAAATCCAATAATTTTGATCAGATTCAAAATTCATTTTAGAGAAAATGGCTACATGGATTTTTGTGTTATTTATATCAAAATAAAGGTATGAAAGTCTAGTTTCCAAATAATATAATTTCTTTATACAAAAATATTACAGATTGGTACAGTTTTAGCGATTAATTGACAGATGTCAGAATTCAGAAAAGCTGAAATTCCAGTGAGCAGTCCAATAATTTTGATCAGATTCAAAATTCATTTTAGAGAAACTGGCTACATGGATTTTTGTGTTTTTTATATCAAAATAAAGGTATGAAAGTGTAGTTTCCAGATAATATAATTTCTCAATACAAAAATATTACAGATTGGTACAGTTTTAGCGATTAATTGACAGATGTCAGAATTCAGAAAAGCTGAAATTTCAGTGAGCAGTCCAATAATTCTGACCTCTGTCAATTAATCGCTAAAACTGTACCAATCTGTAATATTTTTGTATAGAGAAATTATATTATCTGAAAACTAGACTTTCATACCTTTATTTTGATATAAAGAACATAAAAATCCATGTAGCCATTTTCTCTAAATTGAATTTTGAATCTGGTTAAAATTATAGGACTGTTCACTGGAATTTCAGCTTTTCTGAATTCTGACCTCTGTTAATTAATCGCTAAAACTGTACCAATCTGTAATATTTTTGTATAGAGAAATTATATTATCTGGAAACTAGACTTTCATACCTTTATTTTGATATAAAGAACACAAAAATCTATGTAGCCATTTTCTCTAAAATGAATTTTGAATCTGATCAAAATTATTGGATTTCTGACTGAACACAGCAGAAAAAAAAATTGATTTTTTTTTTTTTTTTTTTTTTACGTTTTTTACGTTTTTCCGCGGGCCGTAGTCTGGGATGGCGTCCCACAGGGACGCCATGCCGCATGGCGGCCTTCTTATTTTTCAAAATCTGTTCAACAGTTTCTTATTTTTAATATTGTACTTTACACAATGCATATGAATTAAATTGACAAAACTGGTGCTAAATTATTAAAGACATGCAGCCATGAATTGAAAACAGAAAACAGATTGGGCCATGAATAGAAAAATGCTTCTCAAAGGTTCACATTTGGGCACACATTTTGGGCTGCTCATTTATAATAAAATAGTGAAGCTAAAGAAAAGAAACTGCCTAGCGCAGCGCCCAGCGGAGTCCGTCTGGTTTAATAACTTTTAATCCCACAATTTCAAATCAAAAGGAAATCAGCGCTCAATAGTCTATAAAAGCAGCTGGGGTCTAGAGAGATTTTCAAAACTACTTAACTGGACAGAATGGAGTCCAGATGAGGAGTCAGAATTTGGATTATTTTTAATAAATAAAATATTCAAAGGAATGGAACCGCATAATGGTCCGCATATTGATTTTCTATGCGGTTCTTCACCGCATACACATATGCGGCCGTATATATGGCCGCATAGTCCGCATTTTAATACACTGGTCCAATTAGTATGATTCGATGAGATAACTTACTCAGACAGATCATCAATGAAAGGACATCCGCTATTATCCAACACATAGATTTGTGCAGCAGTCATTTCATCCCAGCTTAGATTCCTTAGGCTATTGCCACGGCCCTTACCCGGGTAGTTAAAGATCGCGGGCTTTCCATCTAACGGCATCTCTGGGCCAACATCATGCCTTCCCTTGCTCAATTGAAATTTTCTCCGATCAGGATCGAAATAATGGGAACAAAAGGTCGATATCTCTTTTAAAACGTACGCCTCAACAATGGATCCCTCAACTCGTGCTTTGTTCTTGACCATCATTCTTACATCTTTGTTACGCCTACAAATAATTTGACATACTTAATTAGCTAGTTTAGAATAATTAAATGAGTTGGAAAAGGAAGAAAAACAAAACTAAATACAAGCTAGTACTGATGTTCTATGGTACCAATGACTTATGCTGATATAGGCAGATCAGCACCAGTGCCCATCGGCATAATTGAAGAATTAAATGTGCTATCACAAGGGTTTGGCAGATGAGCTGGTGACCTCAAGGTTATTTTTCTTTATATATATAGAAACCTGTGCTTGGGCAACAAAAGCACAGGTTTGTCACAATAATTTAATTAAATAATTTCATCAGGCTCACAAATATCCAGAACAGAAAATAACATGGAAAAATAAGGCTCACAAATATCATCAGGCTCACAAATATCCAGAACAGAAAAATAAGTAGATAGAAAAGTGTGAGTTGTACTAACCGTTCAGGAGCAAACATCCATCGGAATTGGACGGGTCCACCAAGTTTCGCCTCATGTGCAACATGAACTACAAGGTGTTCCATAACGTCAAAAAAGGCTGGCGGAAAGATTTTCTCGAGTTTGCACATAGTAACAATAATATTGTTCTCTAACTTGTTCAGCTTAGCTATATCCAACTGTTTGGCACATATCTCCCTAAAGAAGATTGAAACCTCATTCAATGCCTCCCATACGGCCTCCGGAACAAAGCCGCGGAAAGCAACGGGCATGAGGCGCTCGACAAAGACATGAACATCGTGGCTTTTCAACCCCCTGATTGTTCTCTCAGTCAAATTTATGCATCTAGACCAATTCGATGCGTACCCATCGGGAAACTTGACTTCGTCTCTAAGCCAGATCAACACTCTCTCTTTGTTGGGAGTGCTTAAAGCATAACTTGCTTTTGGTTTTTCCGGTTTCGGTCCAGGAGTAAGATGGAGTTTGGAGCGTTTGCAATAAATAGGCAAGTCTAAACGAGATTGGACCTTGTCTTTCGTTTTCTTTTTAAAGTCGAAAACCGTGTTCATGATATTATCCCCAAAATTTTTTTCAATGTGCATCAGATCTAGGTTATGACGAAGATCCAAGCTTGACCAATAAGGTAAATCAAAGAAAATACTTTTCTTTTGCCAATTATGGTCGGCTCCATATCCATGAATTTGGTTGAGTTTGCCCTTTTTGCCCCATTTGATGTCACCTAAACCATTAACGATCATCTTCACCTCCTCCCCCGATAACCGTTTCGGTGGTGGATCCAATTCTTGTGTGTTCTTAAGGAACTTATTCTTTTGACGCCGAAAATGATGGTGAGAAGGCAAGAAACAGCGTGTACAGTCAAACCAAACCACCTTACGGCCATGTTTTAAATAAAATGACTTTGTATCTGCCCCGCAATGTGGGCAAGCAAGTTTGCCCTTGGTGCACCAGCCGCTTAAGTCTCCATATGCGGGGAAGTCATTAATTGTCCATAACAAGGCCACCTTCATTTTGAAATTCGTCTTGGTTGAGCAATCGTACGTATCTAACCCATCCTTCCAAAGGACCTTTAATTCATCGATCAACGGCTGAAGAAATATGTCGATGTCCCGACCTGGATGTTTAGGTCCGGGAATAACGAGAGTTAGGAACATGCTATCTTCCTTCAACACCTTATCCGGAGGCAAATTGTATGGAAAAACATACACAGGCCAGCAACTGTAAGGGGCCGAATTGCTCGAGTACGGTTGAAATCCATCGGTGGACATGCCGAGAAAACAATTCCTGGGATCTTTAGCAAATTCAGAATGTTTGCTGTTAAAGTTTTTCCATTCCTTCCCATCAGCTGGGTGCACCATAAGTCCATTTTGTGTGCGGGGCTTTGCATGCCATCGCATTAACTCTGCGGTATCTTTTGTCAGGTACATCCTTTGCAGCCTTGGACCTATTGGTAGGTACCTCAGAGATTTTTGCGCAACAGGCTTTCCTTTGTAGCCTGATTTTTGTTTTTTATATCTTGGCTCGTCACAAACATCACATTTATCCTTCTTTTCATTATCCTTGTAATAGAGCATGCAGTTGTTCGGGCATGCATCAATTTGTTGGTGATGAAGCCCCAATCCTCGGACCAACCTTTTAGCTGCGTAAAAAGTTGCTGGCAATTTATCATCTCTAGGAAGCATAGCCTTTATCAACTTCAACCACCGATCAAAGTTGTGCTCACTCATATGACACGCCGCTTTTAATTCCAAACATTCTGTTATGGCTTGTAGAACATTAAAATTGCTCCCTTGTGGTCCCACGACATCCCATAAAGCCTGTTGTGATGCCTTGAGCATGTCAAAAAATGCCTGTGCTGTTGCATTAGGGCGTTCCTCCATACTATCACTTTCCCTATCTACATCTAGCATCTGGTTATCATGTAACATATCTGCCATTAAATTGGGACTAGCATGGGCTGGAGAGGTGGCTTGAACCGGCTCCGCAAAATACTGAGAACTATGCTCCGCAGTATAAGGTTCTCCATGGAGAACCCATCTTTCATAACCTGTGCGAAACCCGTATCTCATCAGGTGCTCACTCACATCATTGTAAACCAAATGCTTTGAGTTGTCGCATTGCCTACATGGGCAAAGAATGTATTTAAGGCCACGGTACTCTGTGAAAGCCCTCGTGTCAGAAAATGCATGATCAAGGAATTGTCTCGCACCATTGACAAATTCTACATAGTTCTCCCTTTCGTACATCCATGATCGGTCTGTCGCCGCCATTGGGAGACTCGGTAAGCCTGAAAGAATTAAATAATCTGGACGATCAGTACTCTTATGATTTAGAAAACTGGTCCCAAATAATTAAACAAGTGCGGCCATGAATTGAAAAATGGTGCAAGTGTAGACATAATTAGACAAGGGTTTATTCAAATTGGAATCCACATCAAAACATTTACTTGAGGTAATGTGGAATCAAGTTCCTGATATTAGTTAAGGGGTAAAATGCAAGATTCAAAAGAAGAACATATCAAAAAATAAATGACAAGATGGTAAAATGAGTCTAAGCCAACTGTTTTCATGATTAAACCAACATTCATATTTTAAAGCATCATTCTATTAAATCATGCGTGATAGCTTAGGTGGTGTTTAGTTGTGGTCTAAGACTAATGAGGCATGCCCGCTTTAAACAGTTATACATTACTAAATTGATTTTGATTTGGACATTACATCAAACACTTTGAGGGCATTTTCATTTGTTCAATCCCCCAAAATTATATATTAATCAAATCAAATTCCAATTGGCTAAGAACAAATACAATGCAATATCGATCAATGAGATTAACAACATGAGAACAAGAATAAAAAGGAAATGCATACCAAAACAATGCCTTTTGAAGGAAACTGCAAGAGAGCAATACTGAACATAAATCACCGCCACGGAAGTTCGGGCCTAAAAATAAAAGATGCTACATTAAATACATTCAAACTGTCCCACTTCAGATCTATAAAAAATATATATATAATGTATAGGTTCTTGCGAAAGTGTAGGAATTCAACTGTCCCACTTTAGATCTATAATCAGTGAAGTGTAGGTAGAACTATCCGAAATAAAGTCCTGCTTATGTCTAACCTACTGTTAACTACAAGCTGCCTCTAACAAAATTTTACAGCTTAATCCCTGTTAGGATTATAAATTATTATTTTTTACCTCAAGCCCCTAGGCTTATCCACACTTAAAAGTTGCATTTCGTTAATGTTATTATCAACTGATCACTTCAACAACGAGGGTAAAATTATTATTTGTATGTGTCACAAATGAGTAGGGTTAAAATCCCATCATTTGTCAATGTTATTATCTCTAAACATCAATATTTAATTACTGGAGCAGTTTCGCAATTTTTGGAATTTTGTAAATGTGTCCATCAGAGGCATTTGTACAACTCAGTTCTGGATACCAGTGGTACTGTACCAGAATTGTAGAAGATTCAGAAAATTACCTAATTATCCAAGAAGTCATAACCAGAATCCATATGAGTCAGTAGGTCACTAGGAGCAAGTAGCACCTGAAACATTTACAAGTTAGAAGTTACTGAACACCAACATCGGGATTTTGGATCTCGGACTGCGACATTATCTATAGCATTATAAAAAATATTGGAATTAGTAACATAAAAAAATATTGGAATTAGTAACATATGAATAATTTGTACTTTCTGGTGTGTCACTGTGTCTTCAAAAATTACCAAGTTAATTGGTAAATCTATGTAAAAATTAATAAAAATAGTTGCACTAAAATACGACCTTTATCAGTAAAACAGGCCTGATTATGTCAGAAGAATTTCTCTACGAAACGGGCCAATATAATACCTTAAATATCAGATTTGCTAACCCTATAACCACATATTGAAAGAGTAAATCTTACATCATCTTCCCTACTTGTATTAGTAGGCAAACCTACTCACTGGACTAGTTAATTTCAAGGGTTAATTTCTTATATACCCTCCAAGAGTTCTTGAATTTCTTATTTACCCCTAAACAGTTGAGTATATCTAATTTGTCCCTTAACTCTTAAACCTCTTTCTTTTTTACCCATTACACAATAATTCTAAAGTTAACCATAGTTAAATCTATAGTTAAAAACATAAATGGCAAAAATATCCTTTCTTAAATTAAAAAAATAAATAAATAAAGGGAAAACCACACAAGCCTTCTAATTTCTTCACAATATTCAAATAACAGTGTTAAAACTATAAAATTGCAACTTGTACCTCTAGACACCACCAGAAAGCAATTAAAGCAACTGATTCCTTGCTGTAGAAGTTGGGAAGTGAAAAGGAGGATATAAGACGAAATAAAACCAGGAGGTTTTCGTTTAGGAATTCAAAAATTAGACGACAAAATGCACCAAAATAACACAGAGATGCTTAAATTGGGACCATGTTTGCATCCGAGCATTGAAGAAATCAAGATAAATGGAAGATAATGAGAGGGCATGAACTTTTATTTGGTGTTCTTTTGGTTAGAAATGCAAGCGAACATAAAATTAACTTTTACTGGTACGGGCAGCACAAGACAGACCCAGCATGAGCTGTCTATCAGCCTTGATCTCATTTCCACTGTAATTATTTCATAATTATTTTTTGAATTGGAAGCAAGGTGAAATTAATTTTGTAAACGCATAGATCATGAAGCTAATCGACAGTTCCGAGTGGGCATCGAACCAATTTGTATCTGATGTCCATCGGACGTGCCCCACTCCCATAAAAAGTCTACTTTTAGAATACCAGTACAAGTACAGACACCAAGTTATCAACCAATCTGTAACAAAAATTATTTGTCTGGTACATATACCATACCAGTAATAATTGGGGCATGCATAAGAAACTTTATCAAATCATTTCCTAATTCTTAGTATAGCTGGTATTTGGACATTTTCAAAGAGAGAGGGTAGCAAACAGGAGCTCCAACTTCTCTTCTTGGAAAACAATATTTTGTTAATCACAAAGAAAATTACAAAGTCAGAAAAAATCAGAAGTTGTTTGGATGAATAGGAGATGAAGCAGCTTGAACTGTAACACGGTGATGGTGAGGAAGTATCATATGCATTTGGGAAGGGTTAAGGGTATGATGGGAAATTATTAAATTAAACAATATTCTATTGTGAATAACTAACTCTATGGTTAAATAGAAAAAGAAAATCAGAGTTGAGGGGTATATTAGATATAACAAAGAGTAGAAGGATAAATAGAAAACCAAAGAAGTTTTGGAGGATAAATAGAAAATTAACCCTAATTTCAATTACTTGTTTTCACAAGACAGCTCAATTACAATAAGTCAGTAACCCTATGCTGTCAAAGAATGGCATAGGAAATTTTGAGTTCAGACATAATCAGACCCACAATCTTTGAGTTCAGAAATTTTGAGTTGGTCGGCTCCAATTTGTCATCTAACTCTTAACTAAGACCCACAACCTGTTAACCCATTAGAGACAATGAAGGAGAGGGAGGAAGGAGGCGCTTACCAAGAATGGAGAGGAGCAGAGAAAGCGTCAGGGAGAGGGGTCGGCGCCAATATTTTGTTTTGTTTTAGGCTTGTCCTATGATTTAACATTTCTGGAACAAATTGTAATGGCAAATTATTTCAAGGGGCGATCCATATATTATCTATTAAAGATGAACTAAGATAAAAAAAATTAACAATTCTGACTGCTTCCTGATATTAATTGATGATTGGGCATTTATCCTACCACAGAGATAAAAAGGGTTTTGTCTTCAAATTGAAGGCAACTATTTGTTCAAATAACTTGCAATTAGACAACTTTTAAAAAACATGGACACAAATCACATGAATTATGAGTTTTTGTATATTTCGACCACATTGAAACTCTTTAACTAATAATCGGGCTCCTAGAGATTATTGGTTTTTCTAAGAAGCAAGGAGCAAAATTCTAAGCATATTACACATTCCAAATTGCAGTTAATTGAAATGTTGCATCAGATTCATTAACCACTTCTAAAACACGATAAGAGTACACAACAAATAACCCAAAAGCCAAAATTTGTAACTAAGACACAACAGTGTAGGCATGTGGTGTGTTAGCAATTCATTGGACATGAGATTAGAATCACTATACTTTGCCAAGGATGATTGATGCTAAAATTGGATCAAAATTGACGCTTAACCACAGAAAAGAGACGTGATTTGGGTGCTTACCAAGAACGCGCCAAGCTAGGTTTGTCTGGGAGAGAGAGAAGAGAAAGACGCGCGGATGAGAGATGGGGCTTTGAGATTCGGAAAGAAGAACAAGTATCCTCGAAAATGTCTCCGATATGTGTAAATATCTCCCATTCACTTTAAGCTTTGAGATTCGGGCTACCGCAGTGGGCAGTATTGTTGGGCTTTAATAGTCGAACTTTAGAGACTAAAGTAAATAAGAAACATATATATATATATATATATATATATATATTATTGTAGTCACCAGCAGATGAGGAACAGATGAACAATAATTATTTTGATATATATGAAAATAAAAATTAAATTAAAAATTAAAAAACTAACAGGTATTCTACGAAATATATAGATAATCAAACAATAAAATTTAAGGGTCATCAATTTTGGACCGTAAAATATTTTAAGTCACTTGATAAATCATATATTAAATATAATCATATTTATGACATAGAACGTATGTAATATAGATTATACCTAAAATGTTGAATTTTATTTAAAATTCCAAAATATAAAAATAGAGACTTATTAGGGGTCGTCCCTCTTTTATTTTAAGAATAATAGAAAATTACTCAGTTGTACGACGTCCTTACTTTCAAGTTTCAACTTCTTTTCAACATAAAATAATAGTATATATATATGCATTACAGAGGTGCTAACTATTATCAAATAATTGTATTTTATCTCATCTAGCTAGTAGAAGATTCGTTTTCTTAAAAAAAATCATCCATAGTTTACTTTTTCAAATAAATAGAATTTATTCCTGATATTATGAGAGTTTCTAATATGATGTGGCAGTTTCTAATTCAATTTTAGAAATGTGTGAAAGTTTCTTATTTAGAAATTATGTATTAAAGTTTTTTATTAAGAAACTGTTTATATATAACAAAACTGCATGCCATGTGAATTAGACAAGTTATGTGAATTAGACAAAACTGCATGGGTAATATATATATAACATGTCCCATGCTATGTGAATGGATTGTATAATTCTTAATTTAAACATTTGTACCAATTCATTCCACTAGGGTTTTCAATTGCACAGCCTACCTCTTTCAAGGGATCTAAATATCAACCTTCTCTATATAGTTCATGCTTTAGGAGCTTTGGGAATGGATTGTATAATTCTTAATTATTTAAACATTTGGTTTATGTTTTATGAATGTAGAGAAGGTTGAGTGAATTATGCTATCCACTACTGAAGAAACTGATAGGCTACAAATATTTAGAGCACATCTAAATGAAGATAGAAGCTTTGCCGATGCTGTAAAAGATTGTGTGGGACTGTTTCATGTTGAGCTTTGATGGAATTTTGTACTACATGATTTCACTGCAACGCATTGTAAAAAACATATCACAACAAATTTATCCATAATACACAACTTAAATGACATATAAATGTCATACTATTTAGGCACTAATTAAAGTTGATGAAAAACACACAACAATTAAGAAAATCAATACACCAACTAACATCAATATATCACAGCAACAACATACCAACCACAAAGTTCATAGTTAAAATAGAAAAGACATGCAAAGCATTCTACATTAAATCCACATTACATGCCATACTAGCTAATTAAGACTAATTGAAGTTTATGAGAAACACAACAGTTAACAAATTACATGCTCCGCATTTGGTTGCCATTGCAAAAGAGCCGTGGTTCTTATCCTGCAAGCTCTTTTTTAGTCGGCCATATTTGTAGGGCCCCCCTGTGCACCTTCCACTTCACCAGAGTTGATCTGTGTGAATTACAAACCATATAAGTCTGGAAATAATAGATGATGTGCTTGTTTTATCTAATGAGCAGTATATAATTATAGAGAAATTGGTATATATACACATCATAACTCGATGATTTTATTAATATTCCCATTTCTTAATTTGATCATTTAAAATACAGTATTATAATAGTAACACATTAAATGGACATTCTTGCCCATTATTTTTAATAGTGTCCTAACTTCTCCTTCCCACAGCCCTACACCCTTCTCCTTTGGAAGTTGCACACTACTCAGAAGTTCTCTAACAAAGGAATTGAAAACCTAATGCGTCAGGTTTGTCTGCTACTATTCAAGTAACTATGCCTTCAGTAGAATCAAACCCTTTCTCCTCTTTATAAAATGATATGATATTTTTAGTTGTCTCAATCCATAAGATAAGTGACAAAGGTATAGGAATAAATTTTATTTGAAAATGGTGGCTGAGAAATGCAATCGTTTAATGGAATTGTTAAGAAGTTACTCACAGCTGCAAGGGACGCAGGTGGCTCGTAACCAGTCTTAACATAGAGGTCCTTGATGAGTAAGGAATGTTCAGCATCTCTCTTTTCAGTTCTCCGCTTTACCGAATCCAAATCAGCCAGATGTTTTGCCTCTATCCTGGCCAGTGCCTCAGTCATCTTCCTCTCCTGAAGCTTTCGCTCCTCAGCCAACAATCTATCTGCCTCTTCTGCTGTGTAAATGGGAATGCTTGGGGTTGAAGAAGTTGCTGTGCTCATGTAAGTTCCCGTTTTTGAAAAACTGCTTGTGGCACCCTCGTCAACCAATTTGATGGATCGACCCCCAAGCCCAAAAATTTTACCACGGCGGGGTCCCCCGACAACCTCCGTCCACAACTCCATGTCCGACTTCCCTTCAACTTCAGGTTGTTTCCTGCACTTCTCGAACGATTCCTGCATATACAAGGATGACTTATAAGTTGATGCTGTTTCATGTTCAAAAAATCTTTAACCGCAAAAGTTAATCCTTGCAAGAATAGGAATTACTTACCCCTATCACCTTGCAATATTGTTAACATAAAAATGATAAGGGGACAAATTAATCAAACATCTGCAGATAGTTTCTATTTCATTCTTCATAGCTGCGTATTTTCTATTTCATTCTTTATAGCTTCGTATTTTTCTTTCAAACCTAAACTGTGTGAAGTTGTAATCATTCACATTTCCAGTTCTCAAACAAGACCGAAGCTTCGAAAAATAATCGACACAAAGCAGGAAAGGAACTACTATACAACACACAAACAAAAAGTCACGAACAAATAGGTAAAAAATGTATATAAACATATAATACAACATCTTATATTTGTATTATATACATTTTGCAATACAACATTGATATATATGTCTCCTTACCATAAGATAAAGTTACAGATAATTGATAATATTGCATTACAACTGTACCTGATCTGTTTTTTTCCCATCTGAAATAGAGATGCCGTTTTTTTCTAGATCAATTATTTAGACGTACACCCCCATTGCTTTAGTTCCTTGAAGCTTATATACCGGATTTCATTAACAAAGTAATTTTAACACAAGCATAAACCAAAGCATAAAGTAAAGGAAGATTAATCCTTGCGAGGGTGTTCGGCAGCCCTCCATAAGAGGGTGAGGATTAAAAATTTAATCCTTGCTAAGGAACACTTGTTCAGTAAGATTGCAGGATTAAGAATGAAGATTATAATATGTAAAGACCTAAATGTCCCTCTCTTCTCTCTCTCTTTTTTTGAGAGAGAATGTTGGCAGCTGCCACTCTTTGTATTAAATTGAAATGTTTTACAATTTCATTCTTCAACTACATACATCACCTGACAACTTCATTCCCTCCCTTCTCATACACACATTCTTGCTTTTACAAAAACTAAATCTGCTATCTGATCCAACAAAGAGAAAATTAAAACTAGTATTTTGAAATCTAAAGTCAGTATAAAAATTTAAAAGAAAAAATGAAATCTGATAAATAATAAATCTCTTTGCATCAAGCAATTGGAAAAAAGAAAATTCAATTTACTTCGCAAGACCACATTGTTCCAGCAATTCCAGAAATTCAAAGCAAATACCAGCACAAGAGATTAGTCATAGAAGAATTGGAATCACTTACCCCGAAATCCTTCGCCTTTTTGTTAACATAAACAGGACCTCCTGTTCCCTTTCTCTGGTGGATCTTATCGAAAACTTCCTTCAACCCAACATCACCTCCACGTTCAGCTTTCTGCAAATGCATCGTTTCAAAACATCAATATTTGAGAGAGGAAAGCAGTACATAATTTGCTTTCAATGGGATATACAAGTTACTAAAATCTTACCAGAACCTGAAGGTGGCCGAATGTGCTCCGTGATCCACCGACGTGGTGTATAACACCACCGTCTCTATCTTTATTGGCCTTGTTTTTTAGGGACTGGATTTGCCAGCTCTTTTGTTTCCATATGTCACACAGGCCTCGCCAATAAGCCGGATCGGGGCACCAATGTGGAGGATTCAATTTCCAATCCTCAGGGTTCTTGCTATTAATCTTCAGCGCTAACTCTTGCCTCCTCTCAGTAAGTTCTCGACAGTACACTTCAGCAGCTATTTTCTCAAAGACATCCACACAAACTTTGACATCTTGGTTTTCACCCCACGAATAGATCTTCAAAAAATTTGTCAGGATCTTCGCACGGGTAGTGGTTGAGAATTGGTTGTAGCTGCGGAAGGGACCGGGCATCGCCTTACAGGTTAGAATGCGGATTGTGGTGACAATTTTTTTGCACACAGGCACAGCCTGGAATTCTTTCAAACCAACCACATATAGAAGTGGTCTTTTAGATGGTGGGGCGGGTTTACGTTGTTTGCTCGGGCCGCGTCCTTTCCTTTTCCTGCTCACTCCAGATGTTGATGAATCCTCTCCATCAGAATGCGCAAGTTGATCGTCCTCGCCATCATTGAGGTTGGGCGACTCATTACCCTCCACAGGCACATTTGGGTCTGCCGACGCCTCATCACCAACATTATGCTGAGCAAAACTCTCGCACACCGTTGTTCTCAGGGTCTGACGATGCCTCTTAAGACCGTCATCCTTTATGTTCAACAGCAGGGGGTTCCCCCCAACACGCTGTTTGCCCCCCTCGTTGTGCTCTCCACCATGTGGTTCATCATTCAGTATCTTGTCAGAGTGCTCATCACGATGGTTTGAGTCAGTCTGCCCCTCAGTCTGCTGTTCTGGCCCATCGCCAGTCTGCCCCCCGTCTTCATAATCAACGGCATGCTCATTACACACTGCACGCACATCTGGGTCGGCCGATGGCTCATTACCATTGTCATGCGGAGCATTACTCTCACCCACAGTCGTTGTCAACCTCCGCAGACTGTACCTCTTACAACCATTATCAACCACCACCTTTTTCGTATTTTTGGAGCCTGAGGGGATGACAAACCAGTCCGTTAAGTGTTGTTTCCTGAAGACACGGCGACGACCATCGTCATTTATGTTCAACAGCAAGGAGTTCCCCCCAACACGCTGTTCCGCCCCCTCGTTGTGCTCTCCACTATGTTGTTCCTCATTCAGTATCTCTTCGGGACGGAATGAGTTAGGCAGCTCCTCAGCCTGCTGCTGTTTTTGCTGGACCCCAGTCTGCTCACTAGCGCGTTCTTGCTGGTCCCCTCCATCGACGGTCTGCCCCCCTGGCATGTCGCCGGAATGGTCAGATGCCTGGTGTGACTTCTCTGTCTGGACCCCAGTCTGCAGTACCGGGTTATTGCCGGTCTGATCTTCTGGCTGGTCTGCAAGGTCACCTGTCAGCTGCTCAGCACTTGACTGCTGGTGCTCAACATTACCCTGTGTAATGTACACTATATCAATTATTTATATGCAAGTGACATACTGCTAATTATAGTCAAACATGCTCTAAAGCTTATTTATAGGCATCAATTATATTAGCAAGAGTGCAACGTTATCATATTATAGACATAAATTGAAGGTTTTTCGTGCAAACGATACATCTCAACTCAGTGAATACATAGTCTTTTATATACATGTGAAAGGCAATGAAAATGATAACTAAGGGTACATTTTTGTAATTCATATCAAAGGTCTATGCAATAATAGCCCTTGGTGAGTACTATTCATTAAGAACTTTTCTCCATACTACTAAATCTTTTTTACTGACCAGAACAATATTTATAAGAGAAATTTAGATATATACCCATCATAACTTGTTCAATTAGATATTTCCCCATCAAAACTTCAAAATTAGTTATTTTCCCATCTAAACTCCCTCAAATTATTAATATCCCCATTTCTTACTTTAATTACTTGAAAATTAAAGCTAATATTAATAAACAATTAAAAGGACAAGATTGCCCTTCAAACAATGTACTCTCTCTCCCTATCTCCCTCTCCCTCCCTCGTTTCTTCCTGTGAAAAATGATTCTCTTCTCCAAGAGAACAATGAGCCGACGGCAAGAAAAATATTATGATTTTATAAGTTTACTCAATGACTGGAAGAATCGTAAAACATTACCTATCGAGGAGAGAAATAAAGAATTACATAACTTCCTTGAGACTACCGGGGCAATGCATATGTTGACCTAAAACACACATGTATGTAGAAAAATGAGATGTTTGATGGAAGAGGAACTGTATCAAATTAAAAAGATGCTTTAATTCAAAAAAATGTTCTTATTACAACTTCAGAACTGTATCAAATTTCATAACTTCACAAATGCAAAGCACATGATTTCAGTATAGCATATTTCATATTACAATGAACAAATGGGTTCCTCATATCCTTGTCCGCGTGTATTTCTTAAAACAAATAGCTTATTGTTCAGTAAAAAAAAAACAACAAATCTAAAATTGTTTTCGTTCAATTAAAAGATAATTCCCGTTCCTCATACATTCTTTCTAATTCAATTCAAACTATTGATCCAAAGTCAATAGTACGTAATCAACTGGATAGCCTCTTAAAAATGGCTAGTCATTGGGTTTTGAAAGCTGATACTGGATCTGAAACAGACTAATTGTCGCACTATACTTTGATGTGGTCATTGGCTCAATGTTTCCATGGAGAAGAAAATCCTTTTCACATGAAGAAACGAGGGAGGAAGAAAGAGGGAGACAGTACATTGTTTGAAGGGCAAACTTGTCATTTTAATTGTTTATTAATTTTAGTCCTTATTTTTTAGTAATTGAAGCAAGAAATGGGGATATTAATAATTTAAGGGAGTATAGATGGGTAAATAACTAATTTTAAAGTTTTGATGGGAAAATATCTAATTGAACAAGTTATGATGGGTATATATCTAAATTTCTCTATTTATAAAATAGCACTTCACTTAACATGACAATATGTATAAATTCTTCAATATAATAATAAGCGTGCCCATAAATTGTATAACATTCGAATTGAAAGACAGGTCAGTAAAGTACACATACCACCAATTTGTCTAGCTTGGTTCTTGTACACCTTCTCGTGTACACCCCAACTGTCTTGTGCTTAGCTGAGAAATGGTTAAGCTCCTCCTCAACTTGCTTGTGCTTAGCTGAGAACTGGTTAAGCTCCTCCTCAACTAGCATTGTAGACAGCGGCTGTTCTAAATCCTGCATTACCCGCATCGACTGGTCCTCATCAGTATATTGAAATTCGAAATTTATATACACTGTAAGTGACATACATTTGCCTAATTAGAGCTACTACCACTGATACCTATTGCACTTGTAATAGACTCATATGACCCTGAGAAATATAGTGAAGACAACTTATTAGGAATTTCCCTTACCTTTCGTTGTCGCTTGGCTGCTGCCGCAGATCTCGAAGGCACACCAATAGTTTTGCCAACGATTTTGCCACTTCTTGTACGCGGCATTGTTCACTGCCGTGCAACAATTAGAAGGCGGGTGGTTTGGTTCACCAGAGCCAAACTTTCCGATTAGGTTTTCTACGTCTGGTGGAGGGTTTTAGGGTTTAGTGTTACTTTCCGATTAGGTTTTCTACGTCTGGTGGAGGGTTTTAGGGTTTAGTGTTACTTTCCGATTAGGTTTTCTACGTCTGGTGGAGGGTTTAGGGTTATGGCCGGAGGGTTCCATTCGTGTTTTCTGTTCAAAGTGAATATAAGAAGAAGTTTTGTATTTAATATTCACCCACCCCCTTTTCAACACTGTTATCAACAGTGTTATCAGAACAGGACCGGACCGGTCGGTTGGACCGGAAAAAACCGGAACCGGTCACCTGACCGGTTCGGTTAGCTTAAAGGATCGTCTTTGCAATTGAACCGAAAAAACCATTCAATTAACCGGTTTTACTGAAAAATCCGCAAACCATTTTTAGAAGAAAAAAAACCCGGTTTAACCATACTTTTCTCTCTTTACTTGTCCATATAGGAAAAAAACAAGTCACATGCCAATCTAGAATCTAGTGCCTAGGTCTCAGAGAAATTAACAAGTACAACTTTTTATATCACATGTAAAGATCCTATCATCTACAGACTTATACATTATAGGGTGAATATATTAGTTTATTAGTAGAAAAAAGGTTATTACGTACGAGGAATGATTATTTGTATTTCACTAATGTAATACTCTATTTGATCAATGAACTATGCCTACAGGTTTGAACTTAAAAAAAAATAAAAAAACATATCAACATATATGGAGTTATTTTTTATCTCATTTAATTTTAGATGACCTTGATATTTTAGATATTATAAAATAGTCAATTAAATATAGTATACACAACAACTATTTATATACATATTTTGAAATATAGTATACACATTTTGAAACAACAATTATTTTTATTATTTTTATTTTTATGAAATTTGTTATCGGGAATCTTTTTTATTAAAGATTGCCTTGATTTGAGCTTTTGTATGAACTTAAACTTATCTATATATACATTTTCATAAAATTTACTATGGAAGCTCTCAATTCATATATCTTGATAGTTGTAGTAAATTTATCGTACAGAAATTTAAAATGTTGGGATGCTATATTTTTCCTTCCTAAGAAAATATTTTGTCATCTTGATAATATAAGAAGTTTTATTATATTTGGGTGATTTTTTTTAATTAATCTATAAATTTATTTTTATAATATAATATGTATGTGAGAATTTTATTGTATAAAAACATGATTAATTTAAAATAGTACTCATATTTCACAAATATAAGTTTTTAAAAAATCAGCAATCGAACCGGTTAACTCGCTGGTTGAACCAGTGAACCGTTGATCCGGAACTTTACTAGTTCGACGTCCGGTCCGGTTATGATAACATTGGTTATCAAAATCGGACCGGACCGGGCGGTCCGGCCGGAATAAACCGGAACCGGACTTATTTCCGGTTTGGTTTGTTGTTAAGACCGGATGTGCAATGAAACCGGATATTTTTAATTGAACCGGCCGTTTTTATCTAAAAACCAGGCCCAGTGAACCACAGAACCTACGGTTCGGTTTAAATGTGTCAACAAAAAAGAAAAACACTAAGTCACATGTGCTCTGTAGTAGGAAACTAGACTGTAGTCTAGATGTTCACATGTCAGGAAAAAAGAAATGCATACTTTTCTCTCATCTAATATATTTTTTATAGAAGACCCTATTATTTTAGATATTATAACAAAGTCACTTAAGAATTATATACACCACAATTATTTATATACAAATAATAATGTGTACCTTGAAACAATATTTGCTATTATCTTATTATTAACATTTTTATGAAATTTGTCACTGAAAGTCCAATTTGTTTATTCAAGAACTTGAACTTATCTATATATTTATATTTTTGCGATACTTGGTATTGAAAGCACTAAATTTATATATCTTTAATATTTTAGTAAACTTATCGTACAAAAATTTAAAATATCGGAATGCTATATGTTTCTCCCACAAAAAAAAATTGCGGTTATGGAATTCTAAAACCGCAAAAAAATTGTTTATGAAATTTGCAGTTTTTTATTTAAATAGTAATATATATAATTTATTTATTTTTTGTATTAAAATATTAGAAATATTTAATATATTTCTTTGAAAATAGATGAAATACTATATAATTTGATTTATTACAAAGACTGCTACAAATAACACGGATCAACATTTTTCATACCTGATTTTTTGCGGCTGTAAAAAAAATTAATATATTTCATTATGAGTTATTGGAAAAAAAAAATGCTTGGATTCTGAGTTATTGATCCCGGTTTAAAAATCAATTATAGGTAATATAGAAAATATTGTGATCCTTCTAGTACATTTAATTTATAAGAAGTTGTATCTATTTTGAGAATTCTTTTTAATAACAATCATTAAATAACTCAAAAAAATTGTTTTTTTTCAAAAATAGATACAACTTTTTAGAAATTAAATGTACTAGAAGGATGACAATATTTTCTATATTACCTAGAATTGACTTTTAAACCGGGATCAATAACTCAAAATCCAAGTATTTTTTTTTTTTTGCAATAACTCATAAAAAATATATTAATTATTTTTACAGCTGCAAAAAATTCTGCATGAAAAATATTGCAATAACTCAAATTCTGCAAAAAATATATAGTATTCCATCTATTTTCAAAGAAATATATTAAATATTTCCAGTATTTCAATACAAAAAATAAATAAATTATAAATATTTCTATTTAAATAAAAAAATCTGAAAAATGAAAAAAAAAAAAGGTTTAAACAGCAAAAAAATTTGCGGTTTTAGATTGAATTACAGCAAAAAAAATTTGCAATTTGGATAGATTTCGAAAAAATAACAAAACTTGGATAGTTTCTGAAATTTCATATATTTTTTTGGATATTAATAAAAATTTTGGCTAAAGCGGCAATTCCGCAAATTAAGTCGGAATATAATTGTTTTTAAAAAAAAAATCAATCAAGTTTTGGTTCCTAAATTTACTTTATCCAGTTATGGTTTTTAAAATAAATTTCTACACTGAACTATCTGTACTGGATTGCTTGTACTGAATGAATTTCAATTTTCAAGTCAGTGACGGACTCATGAGCATCTGTACCTTGGAGATGATATGACAACTCGACAGTATATTCAGTCCGTTTTTAATTTGCCAACAAATTAAAGACTTCAATATAAAAATAAAACTTACATATATAAAGAAAAGAAAAGAGTACTGGCAATTGCAAAACATTCGTATTTTTCTTATTTGCATTATTTATAGTTTTTAATGTATTTACCTGAGATTAAAACTATTAACTTTTGAATATTTGAAAACGAATATTAATTTTTGACCTTTTCAAATCCCCTGTCAATTAACAGAAAAGTTGCTTTTTGCCTAATTAATTAATTGCTTTTGCATATATTATATATATGTTCAACTATTGAGAATTCATATCCTCTGCATTAACTCAAAAGAGAATCTTTTGAGTTAATAGATCTGGACTGTCCAATCTATTTTAAGATTTGTGTGAACTAGATTTGCACTAATATTATTAAAGGACCCTTATGTTATAGACACGAGCCGGATTGGCTCCTTGTAAAATCACACGGTTGAAATTCATTAACTCAAAAGATTCTCTTTTGAGTTAATGCAGAGGATACGGATCCAACTATTGAAGGACAATTAATATAATTAATTCATCTAACATGTATTGTTGTATATATAATTTCAATGTCTAATGTTCTCTGTCTAGTGGGACCCACAGAAGCAACTTAATTTCAACGTGCCAATAATTAACTTAATTTCAGCGAGTGCAAATCAATTTACTGTGCATGCGTAGTTGATGATATTTGAAAAATATGTATTAACTTAATTTCAATTTGTGATGGTATAATTAACTTCACAACTGAAGTTGCCAACTAAAATATATAGTAGCTAGGCAATCCTATCTCTATACGTTACATACATACGTACGTTGATTTAGTAATTTCAAATATTTTCATGTATAATTAGCTCTAGACAAAACTAAAAGAAATCACGCCAGAGTCCAGGTCTATATATCGGTATTTGTATTTGCAACTATAATTCAAATATTGCATTTTTGGCGATTTAGTAATTTTTATAAAATGACAAAAATTGCTCATTAATTGCATTAAATTTTGGTGCAAGTATGTATTAGAAATTAGCAATTCTTAATTAATTAGGCATATAATCAATATCTCATTTGCAATTGTGAATATCAAGAATCTCATTTGCCATGATAAACAAAAAAATTGCTACAAATAACAACATAATTAATTTAGAGTTCCAATTAATTAATAGAGGCGCATGATCAGTTCCTCTATAAGCATTCTATCACAGAAATGCTAATTAAATTCACAAATAATTCGACATTTTTCAGTATATATATTAATTTGTCGGTATAAAAATAACTTGCTAATCAAATTATCTAATAGTTCAACAATTTCAGTATGCATACCTCCATCTTAATTTTTCTCTAAAATAAAAGTATAATCGCATCCGAAATACGTGTAAATCATGCAGAAAAAAAATGCAGGTATCACTTTTGAATTCAATTCAAAGAATTTTTTTACTCCTGAAGGCTAAGTGTTTACTTCGTACTATTTTCTACAGTGTGAGCTGTGAAGCACGAGCGTATCTGCTCTGCACTGGGAAGACCATAAAATAATGTTAGACAACTTGCAAATTCTGATTGCTATCCCGAGACAATATACTGGAATCTCTATGATCACAAGTCAATTATCTGCATGTTGGCTTTGTAAATCACATATTTTGCAGGACCACTTGTATCCTATCAGTTAATTTATCACACCCAAGCTTTGAACCGTGCTCATTTTTACAAGCAAAAGAAACGAAATGGTGCGCACTTTAATAATATTTTCTTGACAAACGGGTAAAGACAATTAATAACGATCGATCGATGCAGTATAAAAAGGAGTTGTGTCTTTGAAATTATCAATCAACATTTATTCATTTAATTTCCTCATGCCTAATTACGTACGGACGTACGGTTAAGAAGTCAATAACGCTGTCTAACAAAGCGACAAAGTTTCACAAAACCCGAAGAGATAGATTAACCATACACTCCATAGATAAATAGATTACTGTGTCCGTGTGCTAATTTTTAGGTGGGTTGTTTGTCTCTGTGCAATTGAAGCCGCTAATTTTGACATTTTCACCCCTGTGAGGATGGAATTAATATCATCTAATGTAATTTAAAATTTTGAGTTTATATTCGAATAGTCTAATCTGTTTTTGCACGAATATTAACACTATATATTTCACTTTGAACAGAATTGATCGGATGATTCAGATTTAAACTAAAAATTTAAGCTACCTCATAGGATCCGGACTCGTAAAGATGTCTCTCAAAATATATCAAAAATAAATTAACATAAACTAAATCTAACAAAATATAATAACCTATTTAAAATAAACCAAATCTAAAGATTACGCGTTAAGCGAGAAAAATGCTCAGATGCTCGACATCTAAACCTGGTACTGATTCAAGTGATTATGCGTTACGTGAGAAAAATAATTTGATAGAGGATACAAATATCCCATCAATTGTGAAGATGGAATAAACTATCTTCTCCTAAAAAAATATTTTTAGAAAAAGTAAAAGATTTTTTTAATGAACTAGATAGATGGATTTTTTTTTAATTCCATAGAAGGGAGTTAATGAAAATTGCTTCCATAAATTCGGGCTACAAAATTTAGGCAGCTACAAAATTAGTCTGGATCCCCCCTTATTAAGGCTCTGATCGGAAAGGTGAAGGGAGCAACAAATGCGAAATATAATTAGAATTCGCTGTCGCGTTTGTTTGATCAGAAGCGAAGGAGAAGCTAGAGAAGAGTTCACTTCACGTGACTTTCCGACCCTCAAATCGCGTCAGCAAATCTCCGCCAAAACGTAGGTATTTGACGAGAATTGATTGTTCGCTCGTGAGAAGACCTATCTACCCTCTTCGTTCTTCTCTTCTTTCGTCAAATGCACGGTGAAATCGATCTCTTTTCTTCACATCTAGAGGTCCGACAAGGTATTGAGTTTGCTTTCTTCAAACTTCTATTGTTCTCCAGTAACTTTCTTTTTTCAATTTAACATCCATTTTCTGAGTTCTGTGAAACTCTAACAATGGCAATTTCTGTAAATTCATTAAATATGATGGATGGTTTTTTAACTCTTGAAAATGAATTCTACTCACTTGTAAATAGTTTCCAATCAGAAAATTTCAAATCAGAATCATTTCTATTCATCTCTTTTTAATGAAATGAACTCATTTCTCATGCTCCAGTGTTTCCGATCAAAGTGTAATTCACGCTCTTGGCTACTGTATTGAAAATTTGAAACATCACAAAATTACTTCTTTCCTCGTATTCGCTTCGCTTCTGCTCCTGCTAGGCCGCTACCCACTAAACCTCAATTTCTTCCAAATGGCGCAGGATTTCTCAGGTACGAACGCTCCCTTCCTCTTTGCGACCACCATCACTCAAATTTTCTCCACTCACTATTTTTTCTTCTTCTTGTTTTCTCCGAGTAAAGTGTGTTTTTGTTTAATTTCAGGCGTAATTCAAATAATGTTGCAATCAGGTCGAAGTAAAAAAAAGGAAAAAATAGTTTCTTAGAATACACATAGACAAGAAAATATAGTTTACGAACGGATTCTCGATTCCAGCCCTTTTCTGACACAATGTTTTTTGAAATTCTAAGAGTTGTATAATAAATATATATAATTCCATTATTTTGGCGTAGTAAGGTCATAAGGTGGAATTTTTTTTGTACGTTGAAAATAACTTAAATATTTCCCATCTTATACTCGAATCAAAGTTGGGTTACTTTAGGGGATCCGAACCCCTTATTACTCGGGCTCTTGGCTACTGTACTGAAACATACTTTACAAAATTATTTTTTCCTCTTATTCGCTTCTCTCTGCTCCCGCTACCCACTAAACCCCCTCAATTTCTTCCAATGACGCAAGATTTCTCAGGTACAAACGCTCCATTCCTCTCCGCCACCACCATCACTCCTCAAATTTTATCCTCCCACTCTTTCTTCTTCTTCTTGTTTCTCCGAGTAAAGTGTGTTTTCGTCTAATTTCAGGCGTAATTCAAATAATGTTGCAAAATATATTTTTGGAGGCTGCTGCGTTGGAAAATCTCTCCGTTCTCAAAAGTATTTTCAACTTTTCTTTTCAACAAAAAAAATCCATTCTATGGAATTAAAAAAAAAACTCCATTCTATGGAATTAAAAAAAACTCCATTATTTGGAATTAAAAAAACTCCATTCTATGGAATTTAAAAAAAAAATTCATTCTATGAAATTAAAAACTTCATTATATGGAATTAAAAAAAAAACTTCATTCTATGGAATTAAAAACTATATTCTATGGAATTAAAAAAAATCACACTGTTATTTACAACACTGGTGGTGAGTATTTTGAACTCATTTTGTCACTTTGATAAATATAAATATTTTTACCAAACTGACCACAAAAATATTTAAAACCCAATTCAAGACCCAATTATGTCATTCATGTCGTTTCACAGCCTGAAGGAGACCCTCCTTCGCCCATGCTCCGCTTCCACTTCCACCTTATCATCTCTTTCCGATTTCCAGCCCTCATTTCCTCTCCGCAAACCTCCTAAATCCTCTCTCGCTCATGAACTCCTCCGTCTCGATCCGATCCCATCTCTTTTGCTTCGGAATGAACCAACCCCAACCCCAACCCCAACCCCAGACGATGGCGTACGTGATTCTCCATCTATGGAATTAAAAAGATTTTTTTTTAATTCCATAGAATAGAGTTTTTAATTCCATAGAATGAAGTTTTTTTTTTTAATTTCATAGAATGGAGTTTTTTTTAATTCCAAATAATGGAGTTTTTTTTTTAATTCCATAGAATGGAGTTTTTTTTTAATTCCATAGAATTGATTTTTTATGTTGAAAAGAAAAGTTAAAAATACTTTTGAGAACGGAGAGATTTCCCAACGCAACAATCTCCAAAAATATCTTTTGCAACGTTATTTGAATTACGCCTGAAATTAGACAAAAACACACTTTACTCGGAGAACACAAGAAGAAGAAAAAATAGTGAGTGGAGAAAATTTGAGGAACATATTCCAATAAAATAGAGACTCTCCTCCGCCCATGCTCCGCTTCCACTTCCACTTCCACCTCCACCTCATCATCCCTCTCCGATTCCCAGCCCTCATTTTCTCTCCGCAAACCCCCTAAATCCTCTCTCGCTCATCAACTCCTCTGTCTCGATCCGATCCCATCTCTTTTGCTTCGGAATGAACCAACCCCAACCCCAACCCCAGACGATGGCGTATGTGATTCTCCATCTATGGAATTAAAAAGATTTTTTTTAATTCCATAGAATGGAGTTTTTTTTTAATTCCATAGGTTATATTTATTTTTAAAAATTGCATTAGATTTATTTGTTAATATATTTTGTTTAATTCCATAGGTTATAGCCTAAGTTATATTTATTTTTAAAAATTGCATTAGATTTTTTTTTTTTAATTCCATAGGTTATATTTTTTTTTAATATATTTTGTTAGATTTATTTGTTAGATTCAGTTTATGTTAGATTTATTTTTATTAAATTTTGTTGAGTAATTTAAATTGCATTAGATTTAGTTTATGTTCAATCTCAATTTTGATATAAAGGCATTAATATTGACCTGTTAAATTAAGTAATTAGTAGATTTAGTACAAACTTTGAACATTAATTATATATAATAAAATAATATATAAATTTTAATTTTGCAGGATTCATTTTTTCACTAATTTTTTTGTGTTAAATGTTAATTAAGTTTAACTTTATGCAGAACCGACACTTTTGTTAAGTACTTAATTATATGTGGAAATAATGTACATTTTTCCATTATAAATCATAAATCATAAATCATAGACAATTTTAAATTTATATCAAGTTTACACTTTTTTGCTATTTCGTGTATGCGTATCAATATTTTTGGTCGGCAATGGGGTGATGGGTTCTTCTTTTTTATATTTATGTTTAATTATCAAAAAAAAAAAAACAAATATCAAACTATTATGTCAATATTGATAATGATGTTTATTCGTGCAATTTTTTTTCTTCTTTTAAAGTATGTTTAGATATTTTTTCCACCGTTTTTTATGCACCATCAGATCCTTAATTCGAAACCAACATATTAATTTGAAACAAAAAAAAAAGTTGGATGGAATAACAGTAAATTGAATAACTAAGAAATCAGGTTTTGAGCTCTCCCACTATTCTATTATTATTAAACTAAATTTTACTGTTCAAAAACCGCTTTTAATGCTAATAGGCTATTCCTTAAATTTTGTTAAGATTTTAGTGCTCTTAATCTGATTGCAACCAAATATACTGAAAAAAGAAAATGACATCTAAACTTGAAGCAATTAAAAATTGAAGTACAATAACTTGTCTTTTGCTCTGTCCTCATACACCGCTCTGGCTGCCTTCCAATATTGTCAAAGTCAGGTGATGGCATATTGGAAACATTAGGTGGTACCACGTGCCTCTTCATTTTTTTAATACCTTTCGTTATTATATGTATAGTTGCAAAATCTTGAAACAGAGGTTAACACATAACTACCTTTCACTTTTTTAAGCTTTTTAATCCTTGTAAATTTTACCACAACTCGATCGCGGTGCAGATTTACTGTTGGTTAAACATAACGACAAAAGTCTGGCAGTACGTACGGCCGTTTTTTTGTGCATTTATAAATATGTATAATTTAAAAATAATCTGTCTTTCAATGCAAATGAAATATTCAATTACTAATATTTTTAGCAATTCGATCAACGCCGAAATATAAGAAACAGATTGTCGCAAGTGTTCTCCATTAATTGCCATTTGACCTACCTTTGGAGCTTTCTATTTCCATTTCTACGCTTCCTGAATTTTTTTTTATTTCGATACCACTGCATGTCAATTAACATATTTTAGTCAAACACGCATCGATCACAATTCACAAGTTCACAACTGTGATATATGTATTTTTTTATTAAGAAAAGTATCGATTCCATGCCAAATCTAGCATAACTTGTTGTCATTTTTTTTCTTCTCAATTTTAATGAAAATGACAGTACGAATCAAATTGATTTAAAATATTATCTATCATCGAACTTTAGAGATTAATATGAACATTGGACAATAGTCTTTACATAAATATATATAAGTTCTAAAAATGATAAAACATGAAATTATAATTTACTCGATGAATATAAAACAAATACTTCAAATTTTAATGCATTGTTTTTTCTTAATTTGTTACAAACTGAGCTCTAGAAATAATAACATTTTACGTGACCCATCTTTTATACAAAAATAAATGTTTTCGAATTTTAACATTTAAACTTCAAACTAAAAATATAAATGTAAAATTGAACATTGTACTTTTTTTTTTTTAGTAAGAAAAAAATGAACATTGTACTTGCTCCTCGTGTGAGTTGTCGCCTCTGACTGCATGCCTCCCAGCTAACAAAACAAAAAAGTAAGAACTCCGCCTATGTTATTTACATAGCCGGTCCCAATTAAGCCCGGAAATTAGGAGGAGGGTAACTTTAAAATTTGTTAGATTTATTTTTAATGTGTTAGATTTATTTTTAATGTGTTAGATTTATTTTTAATGTGTTAGATTTATTTTTGAATATGTTAGATTTATTTTAAAAATTATGTTAGATTTATTTTTAATGTGTTACAAAAACTAGTCAATTTCTTAGAATAATAACATTGAATTTCTTTAAAATTGTTAAATTTCTTTAAAATATATGTAACATTGAATGTGTTACAAAAACTAGTCAATTTCTTTAAAATTGTTAAATTTTACATTTTTTTGAATTTTTTTTACTATTTATTAGGTATTTTACAAAAACTAGTCAATTTCAGACCATTGAATTTTGTACCCATCTTAATAAATAGTAAAAAAATTCCAAAAAGTGTAAAATTTGATCTGGAAGCACATTTTATTGTGGAGATCATGTTGAACGGTTTGGATCGACGATTTGGACTTTGAAAATGTAGAAAATGATTGTGGTAACTTTGTTGTAACTCAAAATATGCTTCCAGATCAAATTTTATATTTTTGGAATTTTTTTTACTATTAATTACGTATTTTACAAAAACTAGTCAATTTCAACATTCAATTTCAGACCTTTAAATATAAAAATCATCGCATAACAAACAAAATAATTAATGAAAAAAAGTAAATACTATTACAAAATATATATATTATGTGCTGTTGAAAGTTGCATGTAAATTTTCAATATTTATCATTAATCTCTTTAAATATGAACAAAATCAATGAAAATAAGTTCTTAAAAAAAAATACTACAAATGCGTATCGCAAATTATTGAATGTAAATACAAGATTTGTTGGATTAGATGTTTCATCAAATTAAACTTTGACCTTAGAACGTTAGATAATAAGAATCCTGAAAATTATAAATATTAATAATATTACTTGTATTAACATAAGTTAATTGAAAATTTAAAAACTATTCAACTTAAATAAAAAAAGAGGAGGGATCCAATTACACATTTTTTGGTGACACATCATGACACTGTTTTTTATATAGGTCAATTTTGCGATTTCAAAATCCAAACAGTCGATCCGAACCGTTCAACATGATCACCATATTAAAATGTGCTTGGAGATCAAATTTTACATTTTTTTGAATTTTTTTACTATTTATTAAGATGGTTACAAAATCGCTGTTTTTCAATGGTCTGAAAACAACGATTTTTGTAACCATCTTAATAAATAGCAAAAAAAAAATCAAAAAAATGTAAAATTTGATCTCCAAGCATATTTTAATATATCCATCATGTTGAACGGTTTGAATCGACTATTTGGACTTTGAAAATGGTAGGTGTCAAAGTGTGTCACCAAAAAAGATGTAATTGGATCGATCCCTCCTCGTAAAAAAATTATAGAACTAATAATAAAGCGAGTGCGAGTAAACTATTAAAGTTTTAATAAATTTATTATGTTAATCAACAACGTTAAATAATAATATGAACTCCAAACTTTATTCGTCAAAAGAAAAAAAAAACTGATGTGAGATACCCACAAAAATTTAATCAGTAGATCGTGGACAATTAATTCATCTTCTCTTCACATACACTAAAAGAAATAAACAACAAATAATTTTTTTTTTAACCAAACTTAGCTACTATTTCATAGCTAACTCTTTTTTTTTTCCCACGATTTCATATGCAAACATTTTGTTTTTTTTTTTCTGGATAACTAACGAGTTAAATGTATTAATTAGAATAATTTTTATATCAACATAAATTCTTGGATACAATGTAAGTTGTACATTTTAAAATTCTAAATTTGTAAAGATAGATAAGGAAGGACGTATCTCATTTATGAGAAAAATTAGGATCTTAAAGTTCTTAATTTGCAATACATTAATTACCCATAGATCTTAGCATATATTCAAAGTCTTAATCAAGAGCAAAACTGGTACAAAGAAGAATATTTCGGAGCCCTTAATATTGTATTTTGAGCTCAAAATAGCGTCTCCCCTTCGATAATATACTCAAGGGTTAGGCGAATTCGTATCCTCTGAGATATCTCAAACTTTGCGTGATTTTATGGAAAATCCCAACCGTTTAAAGACGTTCTGCACGAATCTCAACGCACACAAAAATACTGACCCCCTACATCACCCCGAATAGGCACCGGAAACGTCGGTCACGCAAAAGTTGAGATATCTCAGGAGGATACGCACTCGGTTTGCAATTTTATCAATTTCACTGAGAGAAGGAGAGCTTTCAAAACCCATCGCGTGCTAGCTAGCTGTGCCCTAGAAACCATTGCCGCGCGATCTTGTCAAACTCACTGTTGCTCACCCACCGTACTCCAGCCATTATGGCGATCGACTACAGAGCTTATCCCAAATTTCAATCAAAGCTTCTCCCCAAATATACTCTCCATCTACAAAGCTTCTCCCCAAATATACTCTCCGGTTACAAAAATCCTTCTCCCCAACTCCATCGGCTCCCCGAAAAGGCATCAACTTCTCCCCAAAAGTAAGCATTCTAAATTAATAGGTTTTATTGTATCTCTGGTTGGAAAACTGCTGAGGTTCAAGTGCGTTTTTGTTTTTGCTAAAAAGGCTGGGTTCATCTTCTTCAGTTTTTGTTTTTATTCTGTTTTTTGAGCCGCCTGGGCAATTGCTCTGGGAAGGTGTTTAGTGTTTTTCATGAATAATGGTAAAACATCACAAGCATTAAGCCTTAAATCTAGTTGTGTTTTTCAAAATTGGGCTGTTACAAAACACTAATTTAATTAAGAATTATTTGTATAAGGCGCTAAATTATTAGAACAGTGTCATGATTATCATCCTATCATCCTGGAAGTATATCGATCTGTAGCAATTTTATCTAATTATAAAAATATAATACAAGTAGTCCCCTATATAGATGATATGCATCCACCTGCTAATGATATCACATATATGTGTATTTCCTCTTCATTTTTGAAATTATATGAAGCTGAGATAATTCTCCTCCTAATATTATATTTCAATTTTAATTTTCATGGCTACAAGATATATACCAGTGGACCCAGCAGTATGTCTTTTCATCAAACAAAAAAAATTATTGTCTCTTTCTGTTGTTTGTTGATTTTAATTTTTTCCAAGAGGTAGATGATACATGACAGAAAAGGAAAAGTGAAAGCCCACTAGCATTCAAGTCACCCTATATAAATATATGCCTTCTCACTTGCTCATGAGACTCTTGTTGGGTCTTCACAAAATAAAACACAAAGGAGAGGCAACATAGAGATAAACACTAACAAGACCTAGAGAAAGAAAGAGAGATTGATGAGTTGAACAGAAATATATGATGCCATCTTGGAAAAAATGAAAATCAACAAACAACACAATGCTATAATAATTTATTTTGTTTGATGAAAGAGAATAATTGGTAGTCTTTACATTTTCACTTTCAATATAGATATTAATTACCATTGACTGTACATTGATAGGTTACATGGCTGGAAATGGCAAAATGACAAGGTCACGTGGCACTACTTACCAAGCCAGTACGAGTGCTGGCGTACAGGAGGATGATGCTGAATTTATCCCCTTTGATATAGTTGAGCAAGCACCAGCACCAAGAGGCAATCCCAAAGGGCGAGGCCCTACCAAATCTAAACAACCCCCAAAGGATCATGAAGAGAAACCACTCCTATGGCCTGCTGGACCCAAAGAAATCCACACTACAGGACTGAAAGGCCAACTGATGTCGACCTACCGAACGCTAATACAACAGCACATGAAAGATCAACCCTCATTAACCTTTAATGGAATTCATAAAGATATAAAAAACGCGATTTACCTCGATTTCTTGGTGATGTCTCATTACAAACTTCACTTTATTAATATGTTCTTGTTCAATTTAAATTAATCAGTACAATTTTTGACACAATCTAAATTTAAAATTGTTTATTTTTTTTTCGAGTAGACACGGTACCAGTGGGCTTCATCGGTGGATGACATTCCTACAGCTCGCAGGATCTTGGAGGACTGTGCTAATAAGATGTGGTCTAATTTTACAAGCAGACTTCGAGTAAAATTAATTAAGGACAGTGGTAGTGAAAAACCAGAAGATTGGAGGGACTACGCGCCGCCTTGGTGCCTCCACCAACAGCGTTGGGATCAATATATTGCCCTTTGGAGTCAAGAAATCTGGCAGGAGATGTGTATTCAAAACAGAGGTAACCGGAAAAAGTCGAAAGTGGTCCATCATTTGGGCAGCAAGTCCATTAAACTCACCGCAGCTGACATGGTTCTTTCTTCAACTCAAACTACTATTGTTATTTAATAATCGGTCTTGATTTTCACAATTGGTATATATATATATCAGGTATAGCACATCTAATACTTTCATACTAAAATCATAATATATATATCTGGGTCTTTTTAGAATTCTTGAAAAGTTGAAATGTTTGACATATATAGAATATATAAATGAAGTCATGAAGACACAAGTAGTACCTGTTACCTAGCAATGATTGCAGATGAATATATAATAATCCCTTTTTCATGTGGGGTGAAATTCCCTCGTTTGATTCCTGGCCTAAGGTAATTGGTCCATCTCAGTCTATAACTCTTGCTACACCTCATCAAACCTACAATAAAGACAGTACTGATCATCACTCATTTATACAGTGCACAAGATAATATAATTAAAGAGCCATTGCCCCAAAGGTTGGTATATATATTGCCTCCATTAAAGCACCTCTCATCCCAGAAAAAAAAATGGTCAGAAAATTAGGATAGTAATAAAAAGAATGTCAAGAATTATTAGTTTTGATATGATAAGTGTTCTTTCTCATTGTAATATATATGTGTCAGTGTGAGCGAACTATTGTGCGCTCGCACGTGTGTACTGAGACAAGTAGGGAAACATGAAACATGTATATACAAATTACCAGTGTTAGTAGGAACAGATCTCCAATTGCCAGGTCCATGCTCTTGTATATATGACACCAAAATTATATCTTCTTCAGGAGTCCAAGGTCCCTTCTTTATCCCTACCTTGTCACAACATGGAGGCCTCCCCATGGATCCAGTTATCTAGCTATAACCTCAATTCAATCTTTCTTTCTCTCTCTGTAGGTCTTGTTAGTGTTTATCTCTATGTTGCCTCTCCTTTGTGTTTTATTTTGTGAAGACCCTACAAGAGTCTCATGAGCAAGTGAGAAGACATATATTTATATAGGGTGACTTGAATGCTAGTGGGCTTTCACTTTTCCTTTTCTGTCATGTATCATCTACCTCTGTGACCCTTTTGCACCTTTTCTATTACAGTTCCTTTCACAAAGTCATCTTACAAAAGGATGAAAAAAAATATATCTTTTCCAAAAGTCAGCTGTATTTTATTTTATTGTCTTTAAAGGATTTACATTGGTAAATATATTTGGATTTATTGACAGAGACTGATCAGATAGTGAAGGAGTTGAGATTTCCACAGTGTCAACAAGAGAATTTTTAAAATTTGTTTAATAAAACTTGAAAAAAAATAATAAAGGAGAAAATAGAGTACTTGATGGGTTTTTTGTTTCCCCCTTTTTGTATTAGTATGATACATCAGACTGCTTATTTTTTTATTTATTATAGTTTTACATTATTTTTCGAGCCATTCTATTTAATTTTTTGGTCATTTGTTTAGACTTATGATTCATAATATCCAATGTCTTAATCAGTTATAAACATATATTATGTAGGAAAACAAAAATGGTGGACGGCCCCCATCCCCTACCTCCATCTTTCTCCGTAGTAGGCTTGGTGAGAAAAAATGTAAGGAATTGGAATCCACCTTACAAGTCCATGATGAATCAAGTGATGAGCAAACAACTCGGCAAATTACATGCAATGACATTGATGCCATAGAGTTTCCTGATAATAAATCCTCCGATGTTTTGGTAATTTCTTTTAAATTTAAGATTAATTTGAAACTATCAAAGCAAGTAAAGATTGCATAGTAATAGAGATACTCATGACACTGACTAGGATCAGTTAGTTATTAGTCAACAATTGTATAGTTAGTCAAAGCTATTATAGAATTAGTTAGTTAGTTGAGACAGATTCTAGAAATGTCTAGATGAGATTATATTGTCTTTATATACAGCAGCAACCATTGTACAATTAACCATTGTACAATTCAATTCAAGAATACAAATAAAGAATTCATCTCTCAGTTCTATCTTCTCTCGCTTTATGGTATAGAGATACTCATGACACTGACTAGGATCAGTTAGTTATTAGTCAACAATTGTATAGTTAGTCAAAGCTATTATAGAATTAGTTAGTTAGTTGAGACAGATTCTAGAAATGTCTAGATGAGATTATATTGTCTTTATATACAGCAGCAACCATTGTACAATTAAAATTCAAGAATAGAAATAAAGAATTAATCTCTCAGTTCTATCTTCTCTTGCTTTACATAGGGTTTGATAACCATTATGTCGTAATTATCCTTTTCCAATTTTAAATATAGAAAAACTATCTCCAGCGCCGAAATAATCCAGAATATAATAGTGTACCCGATGACCTTCTATTTCAACAAGTCAGCGGACCAACCTCTCATCATAAACCTTATGGGTTAGGCAACACATCTGTGAAACAAAGAAAGTCAACACTTCGTGGAAGATCAACTATATATGTTGGGCCAGATAGTTCTAGCAATACTACAAATACGGAAAAAATGTACAGCAGCAAAGAGGTTGATGAAATTGTTAGAGCTGCTACTTTGGCTTCTAACACAGAGGTCGAAAAGAAGATGGCTAGCATGAATAAGGAGATCGTGGATAGAATGGCCACCGAGATCAGTAATTTTTATAAGATAGCGGGCATTCCACAGACAAATTTATCGGTATGTACTATGTTTTTGATAATTACAATGTGTTTATTAATGACAATGTACATTTAATCAGCTGTAGTTTAGGTCTAAACTTGTGGTGGCGAAAAATGAAGCAAATCTGCATACCATAGTCATCCTTTGGTCTTTGACCATGATCGCCAAGTACAGCAGTGACCAGCTCCATTGAAATGGACATGTGGTTTTTCTAGCACATATTAAAAAAAAACTCAGTCCATAAGACAAACCTTGGTTAGAAGTATCCTAATACCAGAAAATATCCTAACAACTGGGATGGTACTGCACTGGCTGATCCAATGCATACAGAAACCAAAGTGATTTTTTTGGATTTCAATCAAACTATAGATATTGATATATGAAAAAAAAAACATAGAATAAATCACACCTGCACAAAAGCTACTTAAAAAGATTATAGTACCTCTAAGAAATTGTTAAACTCTGCTTGCATTCTTGGTGCCTCTTTGCCCCAAGCCATACGAAACATGCAGCCTAATACAAACACTCCAACAGGTAAGATGAGACAAAAGGTATAAAAAGTGACTTGCTAACTTATTTCCAAAGCTATTCTTGGCATAGGCACCACCCTCGTGACCCGCATACATAAAAAGCGATCCAGAGTGCTTGAGTGACACCTGTTAGGGAAAAATTAACAAATTTCAAAGTATCATAATATGTAGATAAGTGATGTCATGAACTATGTAAATATCCTCCCACATCATAATATCCAGAGTACCACACTTATTTATTTTTTTCTACATATTTTAGGTGGATGCAACCACATCTCATCCGGTCGATCATGCTGATCCGGCCGAGAATGTCAATAATGCTAACAATGAGTTCTTTAATGGTAATAACAGTTGGTGTTATGGTAACAACCAAAACAATTGGTACTGATGGGGCTATTGATGTCACATATGCTTCTTTTGTTGTTGAAAACTATATAATATGTTGGTTGTAAGGCAAATGTAGAGTGCAATTTATTTGAGTACTCGTGTAACAATTAACAATATCAGTTGGGCATTACACATGCTCTACTGATGGGGCTACAGTTAGGGTTTAGGGTTTAATTAATTTGTTGTTGAATCACATGTTGTGTAAATATGTTGGCATTTGTTAGATTTAATTAATTGTCCTCAATTTCTATATGTTGATTGTTTGTGTTTTTAATAATTTATGTTTGTTGCAAATATAATTGAGGGACGATAATTACCATACCATTTCTGTGGATGTTTTAATGGTAGAAGTCCAACTGAGTAACCACGATAATAATCAGACTATTACTGTGGACTGAATAACCACGATAATAATAATCAGACTATTACTGTGGACTCTATGGTAGAAGTGGTGTAACCACGGTAATAATTAGACTATCGTTGTGGACTGAATAACCACGATAATAATCAGACTATTACTGTAGACTGAATAACCACGATAATAATAATCAGACTATTACTGTGGACTCTATGGTAGAAGTGGTGTAACCACGGTAATAATTAGACTATCGCTGTGGACTGAATAACAACGATAATAATCAGACTATTACTGTGGACTGAATAACAACGATAATAATCAAACTATTACTGTGGACTATTCAATGGTATCAGTACAACTAACCACGATAATAATCAGATTATTACTGTGGACTATTCAATGGTATCAGTACAGCACAATGCACGGCAATACAGATTATTGCCGTGGACTATTCAATGGTAAAAGTATAACACAATTTCAGATTGCAAACATCGCCACGTGGCAAGCATATTTTTAGAGAGAAACTAGCCTCGCAAATACTTTCCCCAGCCTCGCAAATACTTCCCCCTTAACCTCCCTAAAACTATTCGCGAGGATATGTATCTTTAGCGACGGCTGTTTTTAAGAGGATACTTTTCGCAAGGAGCTATCCTCGCAAATAGTTTTCTGAGAGGAATTAGCCTCGCGATTGCCAAAAAGCTATCCTCGCGAAAGCCCAGCTGTTGTTGTTGTGATCTCCAAGCACATTTTAATATGGATATCATGTTGAGCAGTTCAGATCGTCTGTTTAGACTTTGAAATTGGAGATAAAAATGTGGATATATTTAGAGGAGAGATCGGATGACACCATTTTTGGTGACATCGAATGACATCGTACATTTTTAATGTTCTCAAAGTAGCAGTCGATCCAAATCGTTCAATATGATAGATATATTAAAATGTGCTTGCAGATCAAATTTTACATTTTTTTAATTTCTTTACTATTTATTAAGTATTTTACAAAATCGTTGTTTTTAGACCATTGAATTTTTGTACCATCTTAATAAATAGGAAAAAAATTCAAAAAATATATAAAAATTGATCTGCAAGCACATTTTAATATATCCATTCTATTGAACGGTTTGGATCGACTATTTGGACTTTGAAAATACACAGTATCATTCGATGTCACAAAAAAAGAGTGTCATCCGAACCCTCCTCATATATATATATATAGAGAGAGAGAGAGAGAGAGAGAGAGAATGGCTAATATCAAGTTTGTTCCTGCACTCAGGAACAAACGATTCAGTTCTCTAATTTCCAAAGTTCAAACAACAAATCCAAACCGTTAGATGTTCAATCTATATTAAACTGTGCTTGGAGACCAAATTTTACATTTTTTAGAATTTTTTTACTATTTATTAAGCTGGTTTGAAAACCGCTGTTTTTCAATGCTGCAGAAATTTAATAAAAACAGCGGTTTTCAAACCAGCTTAATAAATAGTAAAAAAATTCCAAAAAATGTAAAATTTGGTCTCCAAGCACATTTTAATATAGATTGAACATCTAACCGTTTGGATTTATTGTTTGAACTTTGGAAATTGGAGAACTGAATCGTTTGTTCCTGAGTCCAGGAACAAACGTTTTGATATTAGCCATTCTCTCTCTGTATATATATATATAGAGAGAGAGAGAGAGAGTGGCTAAGCTACAAACATTTGCACCAAGGCTTTGGTGCAAACGAATGGTTTTCAGATTTTCAAAGTTCAAACGGTCGATCCAAACCGTTAGATATTTAATCTATATTAAAATCTGCTTGGAGACCAAATTTTACATTTTTTGGAATTTTTTTGCTATTTATTAAGCCACTTTGAAAATTGCTGATCACATGGTCCAGAATTTGATTGCACTGTTTTTATTGTTCACCCGGATCAGCAATTTTCAAAGTGGCTTAATAAATAGTAAAAAAATTCCAAAAAATGTAAAATTTGGTCTCCAAGCACATTTTAATATGGATTAAATATCTAACGGTTTGGATCAACCGTTTGAACTTTAAAAGTCGGAGAACCAAATCGTTTGCACCAAGGGCTTGGTGCAAACATTTTGAGCTTAGCCACTCTCTCTCTCTCTCTCTCTATATATATATATATAGAGAGAGAGAGAGATAGGCTACTATGCTTTTAGTAGCATATGGGCCGATATGCTTCCAACTCAAAATTGGATTTTCAAAGTCCAAATGGTCGATCCGAACCGTTCAAGTTGATCTACATATTGAAATCTGCTTGGAGACCAAATTTTACATTTTTTGGAATTTTTTTACTATTTATTAAGCCACTTTGAAAATTGCTGATCACATGGTCCAGAATTTGGTTGCACTGTTTTTACTGTTCACCTGGATTAGCAATTTTCAATGTGGCTTAATAAATAGTAAAAAAATTCCAAAAAATGTAAAATTTGGTCTCCAAGCAGATTTCAATATGTAGATCAATTTGAACGGTTCGGATCGACCGTTTGGACTTTGAAAATCTGATTTTGAGTTTGAAGCATATCGGCCCATATGCTACTAAAAGCATATTAGCCTATCTCATATATATATATATATATATATATATATATATATATATATATATATATATATATATATATATAAATTCATATGGATTAAAATAAATTTGTTGTGACACTAATTCTTGTCAATAGATTAATTTAAAATTGGAATTAATTGTCAACAAATTAATTTATATTGAATAATGAAATGTTTGTGGTATATGAAATGAGATTTGAAAAATTCATACAAGAATACTGATTTTTTTTTTAAATATTATGAATAAAAAAATCGATCGAACTTAGAATTTTTTTTAAGATGCCTACGGGCTAAGTGCTAATTGGGCTAATTGGGCCGAAATTGTCAGTTCTAACTGTGAAGGAGAGACTCCAGTCAGTGGGACATCAATATCTCCTTTTATCGAGTTAAGAGAGTAAAAAAACTTGTTTTAATTAATGAGAAATATGTCCTACTTGGTACCACTATTTAAAATAAAATAAAAGGCAAGTTAATAAAAAAAAAAAAGTTGTACCAAAATCTTCACTAGTTCATGATTTGAGTTGCGATTATTTTAAGTAGAGTCTTCAACATCTGTTTGGACACATCTAAGATTATTTACATTGTTTATTTTCTTATTGCAAGTATATATGTATCACATCTAAGATATATTATACATGGAATATATATTATCCTTACTATATTTATATATTATCATACACCAACTACAGTCAAGCCATACCCATGCACAGTTTCACCACTTCTTACTTTGGCAATCACATTCTTAATTTGCATCCATTTCTGTGGCAGCAAGATGATTTCGGTTTCCAATTGTGGTCATTGCAATGAGGAGATGTCCTTTCATCAGGGGGTCTGTAATTTGAAAATTTGTATAAGAGTCAGTAAAATAATGAAACTCTTTAACCTCTAAACTACAAACACACATTTGTCATTTTATGAGAGGAACTAGACTATATAAAAACTTAAAAGAATGAAAATTTAATTAAATTTTAATATACATAATTAAAAAAAAAAAATTATGAGGGTGGCTTAGCATCTGCTAACATACTCATAGTGTTTCACCCGCTTATCTCCATCAATTTGGAAGGCTTTTTCGGATACCGTTTTTCCGGTCAAGAAATTCTGAGGTTGGTCTTTTATTATCTTCCTCTGAGCTTCTGCGCAAGAAGAGCTCATCACCAGAACCAACACAATGGATATTATGACAACCTTCATTCTGTGAAGCAAAGTAATGTTAACTTCTGGAATAAATTAATTGTTGGTACAGACACATGAAGAAAATAATAAGGATTTCTTGAACTGCATGCATGCTTATACAAATTGTTTTTACATTAGAAGTACTTCCGAAGGATCAAGAGCTCGTCTTATTAATTCTATTTCACTGATGTCAGAAATGGGAACTACGCATGCTATTTATGTGGAGCATTGAAGAGATGAATTGCGTGCTTGGTTACATGAACCATGATAATTAATGAGTAGACAGAAAATTCTTACCTATTTGTAGCTAGCTTCAAATTAATCGTGGTACACTTGTAACATTGATTGATATCCACTTATGAATCCACTTGTGAATCCACTTTTGAATCTGAAATTATCTTAAATTTATTACACAAACTTCATTTACTCGGCAATTTCGCAATTTAGAAATAGTAAGGATAACAATTTTTACATGGCATTGCGCTATGTAACATCGTCACAAAAGTCATTTTTAAGAAATTAAAAGAGTAAATGCTTGTATGTGAGGTGTTCACCAACTTAAAAAATCTATCAGATTGACTTCAAACACAAATCTAAAGAGTTGAAACAGATATACTTCACAAGTGAGACATGTACATGCAAAATTTTGAAATTTTAGGATTCATTTAGTACAAAGTCAAGCTGTAAAAAAAAATTAAGTTTTATAAGTGATTTTAATGCATTAATTTTTCATCGTTGTTCTATAAGTTATTTAGTCTTTATGTGTTTGGCATTGGTCCTCACTCTCACCATGGCAGCCTAGCGAACACCACTGATCCCTTTGTTGCCTAGGAACGAAAATTTTGATATTAGCATCTCTATATATAGAGAGGTGAGTCTCTTTTTCTCACTTGTAAATTTTGAAAGGAAGAATTTGAATCTCAAAAAAAAAAAAAAACAGCCTAGTATAGACCAAGACTAGGCATTATCCTGAGTCAGGGTTGGCACAACTCTCAAATTATATTGGGCTTAAAAAAAATTCACAAATCAGGAGTAAGCACTTGCCGGATCCGTATCTTCCCAGGTACCTGACTCAACACAATTGCCTGAGGGGATGTGAATTAGTTAGGTAACCTGAGTAAAATTCAACCAGGTACCTAGGAAGATACGGATCCGTTTCAATTGTACTTAGTCAAGTAACCTGAGGGGATGTGAATTCGGCACTTGCCTAATCCTCAACCTTTTTGGATTTGCCCCTGTCTGCACTTAACAATATTAAATGAGTGATAGACAAGAAGAGTGATAAAGATTTTTTTTATTTATATGAAAATAAAAATATAAAGTTATATGACTTTTTTTTATGATTTACAAAAAATAAATATGATATTTGCAATTTCAAAAAAGTACATGAACAAATTTTGCACTATAGCCTATTTATATTATTTACTTAAAAATTTGTATATTTGGTATGATATTGGGAGCATCTATATATACAAGTAATTATAGGATTCGTCATTACTATGTGCAAAACATTTTTTCTTTTAAAACTGGAGTAGACTGATTTTGTATCACTTGAAATATTATTTCTTTATTTAGAGATGTTATGAAAAATTTAAATATTGAAATACTTCTCTAAATATTTTCGAGAATGGCTCAGGTTCTTTCTTCTTGTCTTAGCTTGGTTCAACAAAAAAAAAATACACTGAGAATAAACTTATGAAATAATTATGATGATAAAAGGTATTTATCAAGGCTTACTTAGTCAATAAATAAATTGTAAAAACGTTAGGTATTGATCTTACTCATGTTCTTCTCCCTCGCTGTCTAAATACTCGCTGTGTAAAAAAATTGTAAAAACGTTATGTGTGGCTCTTTATCTTTATAAAAAGAAAAAATCCTATTAATTTTAATTAATATTAGCATTATTTAAAAAATCCTTTTTTTTTAAGAAAAAGAAGGAATCAAAATTTTCATAAAACCCTATTAGGTGTTGGGTTTCTTATTTATTGTTCACATTTCCGATATTTATCTTTATAAAAAAAATTAAAATCCTATTTATTTTATTTAATATTAGCATTATTAAAACAATCTTTCTTTTCTTTTTAGGAAAAGAAGGAATCAAAATTTTCATAAAACCCTGTTAGGTGTTGGGTTTCTGATTTATTGTTCACATTTTCAGGGCCTTTTAATATTTCAAGAGATTCAAAGTATTTTAAAATAAACAAATAGTACAGTATTACACTATACATGCAGAGAACCGTAGTGCAACGCTCGCTATAAAATAATAAAGAGTGAGGCTATGGTACTTCGGCTAGTGTACTATCACTAGTGGAAAAACTGGAATCAGGATCGGCCTAATAGTATCGGCTATATGAAACAACCGATTCTAATATCTATCTGGATCGCTTTTTTTTAGAAAACCGATCCTAAAAATTATTCAGATCGGGTTTTATGGTTAACCGATCCTAATTTATGAACAATTAGAATCGGTTTTTTATTAGAACCGATCCTGATACTATCAGGATCGGTTTTTACAAACAACCGATCCTAATGGAACACATATTAGGATCAGTTATTTCTTAAAAACCGATCCTGATAGTATCAGGATCGGTTCTAACAAACAACCGATTCTAATTCTTTTTTTTTTTAATGTTGGTTCTGAAAAAAAAAAAATCAGGATCGGTTGTTACAACACAACCGATCCTGATACTTATTTTTTTATTTTTATTTTTTTTAATGTTGGTTCTGAAAAAAAAAAAAAGTATCAGGATCGGTTCTGTAAACAAAACCGATCCTGATAATTTTTTTTTTTTTTTTTCAGAACCAAAAAAAAAAAAAAAAAAAAAAAAAGAGTATCAGAATCGGTTCTGTGGACAGAACCGATCCTGATACTGTTTTTTTTTTTTTTTTCCAGATCCAAAATTTAAAAAAAAAAAAAAAAAAAAAAAAAAAAAAAAACAGTATCAGGATCGGTTCTGTTCACAGAACCGATCCTGATACTGTTTTTTTTTTTTTTTCAGATCCAAAATTAAAAAAAAAAAAAAAAAAAAAAAAAAAAAAAAAAAAAACAGTATCAGGATCGGTTCTGTCCACAGAACCGATCCTGATACTGTTTTTTTTTTTTTTTTTTCAGATCCAAAATTTAAAAAAAAAAAAAAAAAAAAAAAAAAAAAAAAAAAAAAAACAGTATCAGGATCGGTTCTGTCCACAGAACCGATCCTGATACTGTTTTTTTTTTTTTTTTTCAGATCCAAAATTAAAAAAAAAAAAAAAAAAAGAGTATCAGAATCGGTTCTGTGGACAGAACCGATCCTGATACTTTTTTTTTTTTTTTTTCCAGAACCAACATTAAAAAAAAAAAGTATCAGGATCGGTTTTTTCAACACAACCGATCCTGATTTTTTTTCCCTTTCAGAAACAACTTAAAAAAAGGTATCAGGATCGGTTTTTTTGAAATAACCGATCCTAATGCTAATTTGACGCTAGGGTTTAATTCTGTTTCGCGCCTTTGTACTTACAAAAACAATCAGGATCGGTTATTTCGAAATAACCGATCCTGATAACTCCTGCTTAGTTCTTATTTTAATTTCGCGCCTCTCATTTTCAACTTAGCATTTTTCTCTCTCTCTGTGTCTCCGTCTCTCCCTCTCAAATTCTCAGACCTCCGTGTCTCTGCTCTCTCTGTCTCCGTCTCGTCTCTCCCTCTCCTCCGTGTCTCTCTCTCTCTGTCTCCGTCTCTCCCTCTCAAAGCCAAGCCTCTCGAACCTCTCGAACCTCCGTGTCAATTTTTAATTTTTTGTATTGTTTCAAAAATTAATTAATGGTGTTTGTATATTGTTTTTCAGTTTTGAGGACATCTCGCTCAAGTTACTTAATCATCCGGCCGATCAACTATCACGGTATTAGCTTTATCTAATTTTCTCATTATTATACTTCTAAAACACATTTTTTTTGTTGTATTTTCAATTTATTTATTTGTCTTTTTTCATTTGAGCAAGGCTTTTTGAAACTATCTTTTTATTTATCTTAATTATCCGACCGATCAACTATATTTTTTCATTTGTATTTTCAATTTTATTTTGCTATTGTACCAAATTTCTTCAACTATTGTACTTCTTTTTGTATTTCATGAATTTTATTTTGTGTTCTTAATTGGTTTTGGGCTCCAATAAATCAATGGTAAATAAAAAAAAAAAATTTATGCTGGCCAGCAAATATATATGGAAGCTGGCCAAATAAAAAAAAATATTTTTTTTAGATCCAATATAACATCAGGATCGGTTGTTTGAAACAACCGATCCTGATAGTATAACATCAGGATCGGTTGTTTCAAAAAAACTGATCCTGATTCTTTTTTTTTTTTTTCAGAACCAACATTAAAAAAAAAAAAAAAGGTATCAGGATCGGTTATTTCAAAACAACCGATCCTGATTTTTTTTTTTTTTCAGAACCAACATTATTAAAAAAAAAAAAAAAAAAAAAAAAAAAAAAAAAAAAAAAAAAAAAAAAAAAAAAAAAGAGTATCAGGATCGGTTTTTTCAACAAAACCGATCCTGATAGTAACTATCAGGGTCGGTTGTTTCAAACAAACTGATCTTGATAGTTACTATCAGGATCAGTTGTTTTGAAACAACCGACCCTGATAGTTACTATCAGGATCGGTTTTGTTGAAACAACCGATCCTGATAGTAACTATCAGGATCGGTTATTTAACCGATCCAGATTATTGTAAGTATCAGTATCGCCTCCATCAGGATCGGTTGCATTCCGATACTAATATGCATATATAACCGATCCTGATTCCATATTTTCCACTAGTGTATGGCTAGTGTACTACAGCTCAATATGCACTACAGGAGAAACACTCATCTGCGACCGGGCAAATCGGTCGCAGATAAGTATGTCGCCGGTCGCAGATGACAAAAATCGGTCGCAGAAGACAGAAATCGGTCTCAGATGTAACGGTCGCAGTTGGCTCCGTCGCTAATACCTTCCTGCTGACGTCACCGGTCGCAGATGGTTGTGGCGCCGGTCGCAGATGACTCATCTGCGACCAATCAGGTCGGTCTCTGATGGTATATGTTGACGTGGCAGGAAGACCATCAGAGACCGAATAAACGGTCGCTGATGAGACCATAATCGGTCGCAGAAGTTTTTTTTTTTTTTTTTTTTGCTGTTTTTTTTTTGCTGTTCTTTGTTTTATTATCCTCATTCTGTTCATTTTTATTTCTCATTGCACAAACAATTATTCAATCTGGGCCGTACATACAAATCACAAATTAGGCTAATCTGGGCTGTCGGATAAAAGGATTCATATGCAATTGACTTTTCAAAAATAATTTTCGTCGGGCTCGACAGAGCGGTGCTTCGTAACCTCAGACACCGCTCGCAGGGGGCTGCCGCCCCCCTGCCACCCCCTGCATAATCCTGAATCAGGCCCACATACATAACAAAACCCAGTTAAGAAAATTACCAATTTTACACACAAGTCCCTCTAACAAGGGTTTATTTACTAAGTCCATATAATTTAACATACATCACCTAACTTTTTAAAACATTGAATGACAATAATTTTTGTTTCTACTCTATACTAACAGAGACAAGTTCCCATAAGAGAATATACTAAGTACTTTGCACTTACAAGCAAGTTCATCATATTCATCTTTGCCAACAACATATATGCAAACATCTCCAAGTATGGTATATACAATATAGACGGACCTGCAAATTATAAATATACACATATTTTATATGAATGAACTTAAAATTAAGCAATGCGAAGAACAGACGAATCATTAATTGGACAGTAAATTCATAGTTAAATTTTTTATTCTGGAGTAATTTTGCACACTGTTAAAGTCTTAAAATCTTCATACAAATGGAGATGTGCAAGTACCATTAGAATTAGCATTGAAAAAAAAAAATACATTTTAAGGGAAAAGATCTGCGTACTTGTGAGAAGCTACAAAAGGCTCTTTGTTTTTAGTCCCTTTGAGATTCTCAATGCCTAATTTGACAAGGAAAGAGCGCCAGTGCAATCTCTCCTCAGCGGGAACTCCGTGGAATCTGCATCAAATTGGCATCCTATTTCAGTACTTCCAATTTACAATCCAAAACATTGAATGACATCAAGGATATGCATCAATACAGAGATAATTTTTACAGCACAAATAAATTCATTTCCACAAACCCGTACCAGTACTCCAAGCTCACTGGTACTAGTAAATGACAAGGGAAAATTATTAAGGACCCACATAAATTAACAAGTCAGTCCCTTAAATTCATGAAAGTAAAAAACAACAGCTCATGCAACGCATGCACACATATCCCCATCTAAACTCTATATTCAAAGTCAAGAGATTGACAAATAAAATTCACAAGCAAAAAGGCACAAAACAGAAAATCAACACATTTCACAGCAAAGAACGAAATCAGCGGGGATGATGCAGAGTTGTAAATCCATCGACAGAAAATCAACACATTTCACAGCAAACCAGAAATTTCACAGAAAATCAAGGATTATCGGGTTGTAAATCCATCGACAGTGCAAATAATGCAAGGTCCAACAATCCAAGTAAACTTCACTTTTCTTATTAATTTTGCATCAAGGCCCCTCTGACAGTTTCAATTTACCAAATCATGGACATTTTGCATGTAACACCTTCAACCTTACCTTTTCTTTACAAGTCCTTGGTAGTTTAAGTAGGTGTACCAGTAACCATAAGTAAACTGGTACCGATAGGTACCAATGTTTAGATTTCATCTACTACCCTAAAATCACATGTCAACCCCTGAATAATCTAAAATAACAAAGAAAATGTTATAAATACACCCCCCCCGGGTAAACCATTTGAGCTTGATACCGAAAGGTACGGCCAAAGTTTAATCTCAGGAATTCAACACATCTCACAAACCCCCTACATCCCATCAATTTAAGTTCGGCCATCACAAACAAGAAAACGAGGTAACATAATAAAATAAGTTATTTGGTCCAAATCTGATTATAAGATTAAAAGGTTGAAGAGAGGCCCCAAGCAAATTTAATTCATTTACACACTTAGACAAGGTTGAAGAGAGCCTCATGTCGTGACCTATAAAACTCTTTTAGATGGGCTGTGCTAGAATAGTGAAATCGAGAAGGCAATGAATCTGGTACCAGCATAGGTACCAGTACAGCCCAAAATCCTTACCCAAGATAGGCGAGGCAGAGAGAATCAGCATACACCAACGAATCATATGTATAGAGCTGCCTAATAATACAATGCCAAGTAGAAGAATCGGACAAGGAGGAGAATAATAGTGAACTCAAAATCATGGGTGTTACCTTAGTCAGCGCGGGGTGGTCAGCGAGGCCAGTAGGCGGGGGTCGGGCTGCGAGGCAGAGAGAGTTGGCAAGGCGGGGGTCGGGCGGCAGGGGGTCGGCCTGGGCGAGTGGGGAGCGGCCTGATCAGCGGGGTCGGCCCTAGGGTCGGGGTCAGCGGAGCAGGGGGGAGGAGTCGGGAGAACAGAGAAAGGAGGCGAGGAGCGGTGAGTCGGGGGCGGTCTGCGTTTTTGTTTTTTTGGCTAAACCTAAAACGCGGGGAAACAGAGAAAGGAGGGGTACTCGCGCGGGGTTTTCTCAGGGGCACCCTTCTGCGTCCGGGCTTTATCGGTCTCTGAAGGCTGTGGCGCCGGTCTCTGAAGGGTTTCGTCTCCGATGTCTTTATTTTTTTTATTTTTTTTTTATTTTTGGGGGGTCTTCAGCGACCGGCGACAGAACCGGTCTCTGATGCCGGTCGCTGAAAACAGGTTTTGCTGTAGTGATGGTACTTTTTAAAATCCTAACGGTCGATCCGAACCGTTCAATGTGATATTCATATGAATATGTACTTGCAAACTAAATTTTATATTTTTTCGAATTTTTTTACTATTTTTTTAGATAGGTAGAATTTTCAGTGTTTTATACAAATTCTGGACCATCAAAATTCTATCTATCTAAAAAAATAGTAAAAAAATTCGAAAAAATATAAAATTTAGTTTGCAAGTACATATTCATATGGATATCACATTGAACGGTTCGGATCGACCGTTAGAATTTTAAAAAGTACCATATTGAGCCGTAGTACACTAGTCATAGTACACTAGCCGAAGTACCATAGCCTCACTCAATAATAAATTATATTATCTCTACTCTATAATTCTATTTTTTGGTGGACAAAAGAGTGCATATTGGTAGGATGACAATCTACTATTTTTGGAAAAAAGAAATAAAGATGAATTGACGGTTCATCATTACTTTTGACTTATTGTGACGTTTCTTATAAATTTTGACTGAATTGTTCCGTCTACCTCTGAAGACTAATAATTTCATGATAATTTTTTAGGTTTTATTTTAAGTCGAGTTGTAAATCAATTAACTTCAAATCGATATAACTTTGAGTTGTCTATAGTTAATTTGAATTGTATTTATGTCAATGTAATTTTTTTTCAAATTAATTGGTCCAGTTATATTCGGTTCTTGAGTTGGAATAAAAATCATGTCAGAATTGTCGTCTATGTATTTTCTATATCTGCATTTAATAATATGATTGAGTGATAGACAGGTAGAAGAGTAGAATTTTTTTTATTTAGAATAAAAATAAATAGATTAACCGTAGAAAAATTGGGAGTTCGCTACACGAAATTGGGAGGATATATATATAGTTGACCATAGGACTCATGGTTACATGATTAGTCACGCTGTGATTTAGATCACCTATCATGGCTTATCGTAATTAATTCAAGTTTTTACGTGATGTACTATATTGTGATCAAAATTATGAGAAATAGTCACGTCGTAGTGCACTGGTCATGATTAACTAATTTTTAGTAATTTAAGTGAGTTTAGTTAAAAAAATTGAAAATATACGTAGGAAATTAAGAACCGAGTAACACGGATAAAAAATTTACTTTGTGACACCCATGTGATTTCACTTAATCAAAATCCTTACTCGGCCACTTCTCTGAGACAGGGATTGACTTTTGAACAGTTATAAACTTCACGTAATTACGATTTATATATAAACAATCAAAATTTATTAAAAGAAGTGGGTGCAGTTTTGAAGGTTTATAAAGTTTGAACATATATATTTCTTTGTCACTATTATACGCCTTCTTCCCACTTCTTGCAATCTAGTACAAGGAGTATGGAATTCGTTTTCTCTGCATTAACTGAAAATGAAATCTTTTAAGTTAATGCATCTCGACCATCCGATATGTCTTAAGATTCGTGCAGTTTAGATCCACACGAATATTAAAAGACCCTTTATGTTATAAACAGAGCTGAATTGGCTCCGTTTAAAATCAAACGGTTGAAATTCATTAACTCAAAAGATTTCCTTTTGAGTTAATACAGAGGATATGCGTTCAGGAGTATGATATCCTAATTATTATAAGAGTAAAGCTAAGGTGCTATGGATAGCATAAGGCCTTCCGTGCTATGGTCTCAAAAACCTATCGTATAAATATCAAACTTTGATTTAAGTAGCTCAGTAAATTTTTTATATAATGAACTTGTAGAATATTAATTTTTATTATATTTGAAATTTTTTTACTATTTTTTTATGATTTATGAAAGATAGCAAAAATAACTTAAAACATTGGCAACTTTCTTTTATTTTTAAGACATTTTTTGTCATCTTTCATAAATTATAAAAAATAGTACAAGAATTTCAAAAATAGTAAAAATTAATATTTTACAAGTTTATTATATAACTAATTTACTGAGCTACTTGCTCGAAATTGCACCTAAATCTTTTAATAAGCACAGAGATGACTCAAAATTGCACGATCTGGATTTGAACCTCTGTAATCATCGGAAAATATTAATTGTGAAGCGAGTCATTTACACAAAGAGATCAACTGATATTTTTCTTGCTTTTCAATGTGCCACATACGATGGACAATCATTTTCTTTTGGTACTAGAGTAGGCTTTTCTATGAGCATCGTCACATTGCACTTGGTCAGCCCAACCGACTTGACTACAGTCAAGGTGGTCACTTCACAGTTCACTCCACTTAATTTTTTTTTTAATTTGTTTAATAGCCGGACGAATAAAATATAACGGTCTTGATTAAGTGTGATTCACATCGTGGCAGATATGAGATGAGAGATCCTTTCATTTCCCGACTGTAAATTGCGTGCAATCCGACCAATTCTTGCTCTAATTAATTATAAACTACTACCAAGAAAGTAGAAAGCATTGCAAATGGTCCCAGAAATGAGCCCGATCCCATGTGAGACAATACGATAGCCGCTCGTGAGAACCAATAAGCGTTAAACACGTCGGCAACCTCGATCCCAACCCACAAGTCTCCCCACCAGCTGCCACAACGGACCGGTTTGGGACCACGGATCGGGTCCAGACGAACCGCTCGGTTCACTCTCCGCGCAGTAAATGCGAGCCGGTTCTGGCCGCGAGTGACGTCAGTGGATGAAACAGAAATGGAAATTGAAGCCAAAATTGCGGGACCCGCGCTACGGGACGCTTTGGCAGGGATCCCCACCAATCATTGATCATGGGAGGGTCCCACACGCCTGCAACAGAACTGGGTCCCTTTTACTTTCTGGTTTTTTTTTTTTAAATAGTGTTATATATTAAGATATATATTTTGATAAGATATATATTTTTATAAGGAAATGTATATTGATATATATTTTTTTAATTGTAATTTTCATATAAAATGAAGGAAATATACTTGTGCTTAATTATTTTTATTGTAATTTTCAATAGAATTGAGTTGAGTTTGGATGCGTCGCTTGATATTAGAATTGTCGATTCTTTTATAATAATTGTCGATTATACGGCTGTTGTATGGATTGTCGATTGGGCTAACGTGGTAAACAGTGGAAAATATGTAATTTAAATGGTAAGTCCACAAAATAACATCAAAGCTATGTAATCTAAATGATAAGTCCACAAAATCAAACAAAACAATACAAACCGAATATACAATACTAGAAATCCATCAAACTACAAAATATAAAAAATCTAATGACGAGGACGAGGGCGACGACTAGAGAGATCCAACCTATGAGGTGGTTGGCCTCGTCGTCGTGTTGTCTGGTCTATGGATATGGTGGTCTGTAGAGGCTCAGTACCTCATCCCCGGCATCATCTCCAGAAAGTCAGCCATAGTGAACTCCGGAATAGCTTGCCATAGGGGAACTTCATCCTTAATGTAAACAATATTATATTTGCTACATACAAAATAACTAGTAAGTTGATTAAATAATAAGTTTTTGCTACCTCATCAATCTGCACCGGAACTCCATACTTGTTGTAGTAAGCGTTCCACGCATTGTTATTCAACACACATTGGTGGAACGCCCAACCTGAGTCATCCACTGCAGAATTGAAGATAACTTAATGAGAATAGGTTTTTAACGAGAAATGATTGTGTATGACAAAATCAAATTACCTGTAGGAGGTGGCGGTATCTCATCAGCGTAGATAGCGACTCGGGGCTGATCCGGATCTCAAGGCTCCGGCTTTATCTCGCACTAGTTTATGTTCTCTCCACTGTCGTGCAACATGCCAATGAGGCGCCCGTCAAAGCTGGAGTCCTCCACCATAGGAGCACTATGCTGGAGCATTACACATCCCACTGCTCGTCAACCTTCTTTTGCCATGCACACCAAGCTGTGTGTCACTCCTCTAATACCGGTCAGAATCTGCACAAAGTATTTTTTTATTATTATTATTATAGGAAAAAATAAATAAACATTTAATATTTTAAATATGTCAGTTTCATTTATATTTACCTGGAGAGTCTGGATCTGTCCGAAAGACAAATAACCTCTTAACCCTTGACCCGTGAGCCTCCATCGAGGGGTCTCACCCCAGTGCCACAGTAGATATACTGAGGGCATGCCATACCTCTGGTACCAAACTAAATACCTCAAAGTCCAAGGCCCTGCGCCCAGTGTGATATCATCCGCCGTAGGAGGGGACCATAAGTAATCCTGCGGATAAAAAGCTCGGAGGTAATAGTCCACGAGACGCGAGCTCCAGTCGACTTTGGGCTTATTATATTTAGTCCTGCAGTACATTTAAATTAAAACAGAATGTTAATAACGTGTAACACTGAACAAGTAACAAAATATACAAGCAATTAAGGATTGGGTACTTACTGGTGCAGCTTAGTGGTCTGATGCTCGTCCAGCTCTCGGAAGTCCGGGACAATTGCATCCAAACCAAACTGTTGGGGCATGCGATTTGGATATATGTACTCAATAATCCAGTAACATACGCACGGCCCTCGATAAAACCAGAGGTCTCTCTGCTCCAATGACAGCCGACAAAGAAGGTTCTTGTCGTAGAACGCACAGTAGGGGAACCAGTTGACACTAGACTCATGAAGCATCTGGAGCTGACCCCGGACATAGGAAATCCCCACAGTTCTCCCCTTGCCCGTATTCTCATACGTGTGGTGACTACCCCATATGGCACCGTATGCGGAACACCTCTCGGCATCATGTCTCGTCCAGAATGGGGCCTGAGACGGAGGAACTGGCCGACATACTGGCAAATACGACCACGACTAGTGCTGGAGTAGAAGAAGTGGTCCGGCAATCTGCTTATTCTTCACCTATATTTTGGACATGAGGTGCAATGTTGGTAATTATTAAACCCTAATATTTGCAATAAAAATCTCGAAATATTTGTAAAGACTTACCACGCAAGCATGGCACAAACTCCGGTATAAGTGGGCGATCACAGCTCCACCCCAGTTCCACCTTGATGGCCTCTCAATGTCTCTCAGCAAAGAGAGGAACATAATTGGAACTGCGTCACCGCTGAAGTCCACGAACATGACACTGCCACACAGATCCATCATAAACGCCCTCACATACCTAACATTATAAAATAGTCAAGATAAATAATTGTTGAGTTCATACCATATTTTAATTTCAAGATGTTAATGATTACCTCCTAACGGCCTCCAAATCAGTGGTCTCGGCGGTGATCCGATTATGAAAGAAGTAAATGCGGAGCGCCGCTTGGCTAATGCAGTACCCAGAATACCGGAACTGCTCATCTTTTCTCTTCTTCTTCTTCTTCTGCAGCGCCTTTGGATCAGCCCCCAAAAGCTCCTGTATCATCCTCACGTGATCTGGACTATCCACCTATGGGGTCGCCATCGATCCGTAAATCCCATAAAGCGCTTACATCACCTAAGGTACAGTCATCTCCCCAATGGGAAGGTGAAACGAATGAGTCTCCGGTCGCCATCTCTCTCCTAGCCCGCAAATGAGAGCCTGGTCGATCTTACTCTGAGGCATGGTAGTCAGCAGATACAACCCGAGATTCATAATGCACCTCTCCATCAAAGGATGAGCGACATACGGTATCTCAGGAGTGCGATGTCTCACTGTCAACATCGTCTCGTCCTGCATTTAACAATGATTTCAATTTAAGCGACTTACTGTATGCCATATTAAAAAACTGTTATTTGAACTAAATATATAAAAACCAATGTACCTCCATAGATGCGAGCGCGACCCGGTGCTTAACATGTGGAATCCACAAAAGATGACTGACCGTGTCAGCAGCATGAGCAGGGTACTCTACACCGAGATCCTCTGCACCGAGAGCCTCTGCACAACATATACATACGCACTGGGAGCCTCTGCACTAGATGAACTATGCCCCCTCTCCATAGTATCTGTACTGCATAATTTTCAAATAATGTAAATTTCACAATTTTGAACCGAAATAGTATAATTTACAAATATTGGACCGAAACACCAATTTTGGACCCTAAACCCTAATTTATAACCCCTTACCCCTAATTTATAATGTTAAACCATAGTGCGTAAACTATAAACACTAAATCATAATTTTGATCAATTCAATTGTATCTGTAAAATCAACAACCCGCACACGGTAATTAACAATTCAATTTCTAAACTAAACACTAAACCTTAAACCCTAAATCCTAAATCCTAAACCCTAAACCCTAAACCCAAATTTTAATCAATTCAATCGCGTCGGGAAAATCAACAACCCGCACAGGTTAACAATTCAATTTCTACAAAAAATAAATTAATAAGTTGGGTGGGCGGGTTCGGGTAGGGTGGAGAGTGGGGTTAGAGGGGGGGATGAGGTGAGGGTGGTGGTGGGGGGGTTCAGGTGGTGGGGGGTGGGTTGGGAGGTTGGGAGGTTCGGCTAGAGAGAGAGAGATAAATGAGGGGTTGGGGATGCGGGGTCTCAGCAGAAAGGGGCGAGGGTAGGGAGGGGGGCGATTGGGTAGAGAAGGGTTTTGGGGTGTAAGGGCGGGGGGGTGCGGGATTTGGGGGTATTTTAAAAAATATATATATATATAAACCCAACCGCCCCATGGTGGGGCGGTTCGCTAGGGACAGTGGACCGCCCCCAAACTGGGCGATTGGCTGGGGATAGTGGACCGCCCCACCCCTGGGCAGTTAGGGCAGTTTAAAAAAAAATCGAGGGCATATTTGATATTTCTTTATTTTTTTGAGGGTATTAATAAAAAAATCGGTAAACACGATGGACGATTATTTTGCTGTTGTAGAGTAGGGCCTCCATAGTTCCGACATTTTTATTTATACCCAAGTTAATTACAAATTAATAAAAATACCCAGACCAGCCAACTTTTATTAAAAATACCCAAACCGGCCATTTAATGGCCGATCCCTATTTAAAAGGGAAACTGGCCATTAAATGGCCGGTCCCCTGATTTAATTTTTTTCTTAGAAGTTATGCTAAATTACGCTAAATTAGGCCGATTTTTTGTCATCTTTCATAAATAAAAAAATAGTAAAAAAATCCCTAAAATAGTAAAAATTAGTATTCTACAAGCTCATTATGTAACTAATTTACTAAGCTACTTAGATTGAACAATGAAAATGAAAATCTTAATTGGAAGTTTCAACTAAAGTATTGAGGCTCTTCTATTTGTTTTTTGGCAAATCTGAATTTTGAAATCCAATATTGTTCACACCGATGCATGCGTATTTTTGCAAGCTTTCCGAAAGTGGTCATTTGCTGAAATAGGACACTCGAGCACCGTTTTATGACCGTTTGAAGTTTTGTCGTCGTTTTTCGCCTTTTAAGTGAAGATATCGTCCTTATCCATATATAATTTAGCGTAAAATAGCATAACTTAGTGTATTTTAGTATAAATATGCTAATTATACATCAAAAGAAGTAATCTAACAAAACACTTAGCTAACGTGGGTATATTTATTAATAAAAATGTCGAAAACTAGGGTTTAGAAATTAGAGTTTAGGGTTTAGAGTTTCTTTAAAATATCACTAATTTTTATAAATATGTAATGTGAAAATTGTAAATCATTTAATGTACGGCAATTTTTAGGGTTTAGAATTTAGCGTAGTTTACCGTTATTTAACATAATTTAAAGTAATTTACCGTATTTTAGTATAAATATGTTAATTATACATTAAAAGAAGTAATCCAGCAAGTATTAAAAATAAAATTTGAATTTCTATTGTTAAATATCAGCATATTGCTCTTCATATTGTCTCTCAAAATCTCAAACAAAAAAAAACCTAACCGCCCCACAGTGGGACATTTTAGTATGCATATATAGGTGACCGCTCCCCTGTGAAGCGGTTTGGTTTGAACAGTGGACCGCCCCACAAGAGGCGGTTAGGACATTTAAAAATAAAAAAATCAAGGGCAAATTTGATATTTTTTTTTTAGGTATTAATAAAAATCTCGGTCTCATCTCATGCATGTACACTCTTTTTGTCAGAAGCATAAAATATGAAAATAGGGTAGTGAGAAATGATACAGCGCCACTCTTCGTGCACACACCTTGTATTAGATTACAAGTAGTGAGAACAATCCTTGTAATCACGAGACATAAAAAGAGTAACAAGGAAATATGAATGTTCAAATTTTATAAACCTTCCAAATTTCACACACTTCATTTAATAAATTTTAGTAGTTTATAAAGTGTAATCGCATGAGGTTTATATCCGTTGAAGTCAAAGTATGTTCGAAAAAAAAGGGCCGACTCAGAATTTTTATTAATTGAAATCACATGAGCTGTCAAAAGGTAAATTTTATGCACATAAAGAAAACAAATATTTTTTCATGCTACTCAATTCACAATTAATAAATTTACTTATTTTAAACATAATATTTTTTGAACGTTATTTCTTTATTTTATTATATTTCTACAATTTCTCTACATTCATTTTAGGGGGAATTTCATGTATATCCTTCAAAAGTTTCAATATTACATATATATCCCTCTAAAATCAATAATTACATATTTATCCTTAAAAATTATAAAAACTCACATATTTATCCAATCTAACTCTATTATATATCAAATATCTCCAAAAATAATTAAATAATATTTTTTTAAACATTAAAATTTATTTTACAATATTAATTAATATTGTAATGACCACTATACCCTTTCTTCCTCTCTCCCTTTAATCTGTTGAGTCTTGAGAGCGCCAAAACATCTTGACTCTTCTCTCCAATGGTACTGGTATTGTAATGACTGGTACTGTACGGTTCAGCAATGGTACTGGTACGGTTTCAGTGCTGGTACTGGCACGGTACGGTTCAGTACTGGTGCTGGTACGATTCTATGTTGGTACTGGTACGGTTCAGTTTTGGTACTAGTACGGTTCAGTGTTGGTACTGGTACGGTACTGCTCAATATTGGTACTGGTACGATTTAATACTGTTTTCTAACAATGGCCTTAGAAGGGTAAAATGGGAATACGTAGAAAATTAATATTAAATATAATGGATTGGATAAATATGTGAGTTTTTATAATTTTTAAGGATAAATATGTAATTATTGATTTTAGAGGGATAAATACGTAATATTGAAACTTTTGAGGGATATACATGAATTCCCCCTTCATTTTATAATTTCTAAATTGTTTTTAATAAACTAACTCTAATTACTAAAAACTAATTAAACGTAACTAGTAACGTTACGTGTGGTCACGATGTGACTAACGTACCGTGACTATTCATTGTTGTAATTATTTCGAATTTTTTTTAAAAACCATAATTAGAAAAAACCAAGGTTCTAAATAGCGTTTATAGCGTCGTAGCGGGAAGGCTAAAAAAAAAGCTATAGCGAATAGCGTCGCTATAGCGGAAGCTATTCCAAATAGCGTTTTTTTTTTTACATTTCGTATATTCAATATTTGTACTAAATATCAACATTATCTAAGGTCTCATAGAACAATAAATAACACCAAAGTAATTAAGAAATTATAATATTCATATTGAACCCGTACAAAGTCCAAATTGCGGTTCAAAATATCCATAGTAATATCATAAACTATCGATTTTCCTATTAAAAATATCTTAAGTATCATGATTCATGACATAATCTATTTTTTTTTCTATTCAAATTTTAATTCCGGTTTGGACTTTTTTTCTATTCAAATTTCAATTTATATTCCCAATTTCAAATTGATTTATTTGTAGCAAGTAGCAACAAATTCAATTTCGGTTTGAGATTTTTTTTATCTTTATTTAAAACCTATATAAATTGCTTAAAAATAAAAAATAAAAAAAAACCCATATTGTATAGCACAAATAGCTCTGTAGCGGACCGCTATAGCGTTGTAGCGGCCGCTATAGCGGCCGTAGCGCAAATAGCGCATTTTGATGTCGTAGCGTAGCGTTTGGGGTCCAAAAACGCTATAGCGGCGCTATAGCGCGCTATTTAGAACACTGGAAAAAACAAAATTACACTACTACAAAAAAAAAAGATTATCCACAGACAATAAAGGAGGAGCTACACGGATTTCCTACCGTGTTTAAATCGAGGGTGTACGATTAGTTCAATAACTACACACGGACTTTTGCCCGTGTGCAATTTTAAAGATTCTACACGGATAACTTCACAAACAGCCGTGTACAAAGACCAGAATGTGTCGCTCTCATTTTACCGAGCTACACGGATATTACCTAAACAACCGTGTACGATTCTTTTTGTACACGGACTTTTAACTAAAAAACCGTGTAGCTTGCCTCTTTCTACACGGACATTTAGTTAAATGTCCGTGTAGCTCTCCTCTTTCTACACGGACATTTAACTAAATGTCCGTGTAGCTCTCTTTTTTCTACACGGACTTTAGTTAAATGTCCGTGTAGAAAGAACATTTTTTTTTGTATTTTTTGTTTTTGGGCTAGCCTCCAGTTTTGCTAGCCAGTTTTGTTACAGAACTATTCCAGATTTTCCAGATTTTCCAGATTTTCCAGATTTCATATAACAAGAAATCCATATTTTCCAGATTAGCAATAAATCCATATTTTCCAGATTAGCAAGAAATTCATATTTTTCAGATTAGCCAGAAATCCATATGCAATAAATTATACAATATTCATATATACCAAATTATACAAAATTATGGAAATCCATGTTGAGCATTGCAAAATTCCGTTAGAAACCACCTTGCCCACACACACCTGATATCGTCGATCTGCTCCTTGGTGTAATGCAGTTCCTTTGGCACATTCTACAATTACAATTTGGTATTAGTTAGTAACAAGAAAAGGTAGATGAAATACAGTTGCAAATATCAATTGCTATTATATAGGAACAATTAATATGAATTACATACCGCTTTTGGGAATTGGAATTGTATTCTTTCGACAAAGTCAAACATGAAAATCATCGTGTAATAACCGCATTCCCAACTCTCCAACTATTGAGGGCCCTGAAATTTGCATTTAGCGGCCTATGTTAGAATGATAATATTTTTTTGGACAATATATGAAATTATAAATTTATAGTGTGCTCACCAGCAACCACTTCCAACTCAACTTGTTTTTCTTGCTCTTGTTATGCAATCCTCCATCTTTAACATATTTCGCAAAAGCCCTTACAAAATTGAGTGAATGTTTATATCAATTTTATAATTTGATATAATTGAAAAAAAATTCAAACCAATTAAATTATTATTGCTTACTTGTTGACATAAGGGAATATATCTTTGCACTTGTTAGCTGGGATATTTCCTTCGGGCTTACAAGAATCAACAATTATGCTCGTATTTAGGTAAGGCACAATGATTATCAGACACCAGTGTTTGCTGTGGGAGGATAAAAATTAAAGTACTTTAGCATATAATAGTGACACGAGTGTTTGCTAATATGAACAATACATAAGCTAAGGTTAGAATTAACCTCTGGTGGTACGGCACGATAATGAATTTCTTCTCCTCCTCCACAGCACGATGCAGCGCTGAACACAGGTACTCGATAGCCATATCCGAATAACATCTCAGGGACGTGGCACTCACTCTCTCGGGGTCCAGAAATATGCACAAGTTCTTCCTTTGTACCATCTCATTACAGTTTCGGATTAGCTTCCTGAAAACTCATAATTTTACATTAGAATATATATTTGAGTTGTATACAATAATGAAAATAATTTTGAGTCACTAACATGAGAAAAATGGTGATGAACGACACATCGAGCCATCTATCGGATGACGAGTGGTGGAGAATGTCCTTGAAGTCTTTGAACGACATACTGATAATACTGCCTTCATGTAAAAACATCCCAGGTGGGACAGGGATGATGATATCATTCATGCTCTTCTGTGGACTTCAGAGCTTGAAACTCCTCCCACACCTCTTGTGTTAGCCATGAATAGTACCCTACTGGATTTCTCCCTGTCTCCATGAAATCTGTCTTCAGCGTGCTCTTGAATTGCTTCCAACCTTCGTTCATGATGCTCAGAGTCTAAGTCTTTGAGGTATCGCTCTCGATGTTCCACTGAGCCTGATTGACACCAAATTCACTGTATTTAATTTCATGTACAACAATGAAAATAAAGTAAAGGGTTGTTCGGTACTTTACCTTCACCATGTTCCACCAGTCGTTCTTCTCCTCTTTATCAAACTTATTCCAACTCTCTACAATGATACTTGCCTTTCGCTTCACCAAATTGCAACACCAATTTGAGTACGCCATTCGGTTTGGACCTTGCGCACGCCCGTCTTCCGTGAACCGGATTTCCAACTGCTTCTTCTCAGACGTGCTTGTGCACATTGTCGGACCTCTTTTCCTTCTTTCTGATGAGGCAGTAGCTTGCTGATCCTCTTCTGCCATCACATCTATGTGCTCACCCTCATCCGACATGGTTCTGCCATACAAAGAAATATTAAAAGAAAGTAATGGACCTATGTGTAAAATGCAAAATGAACACCACAATTAAATGGAAGACTTCAAAACACACAACATGGACATTAATTTCATATTTTTCTGATTTTTTTTCGATTTTATATAAATTTCCAAAGTTCAGCCTCTCAAAATGAAAATTCTGCACCTTTAAATAGCAGAAAATAAGAATTAAAAAGCTGAACTTTGAAAAATCATATAAAATTGAAATATAATCTGAAAAATATGAAATTTGTGTCCATTTTGTGTGTTTTGGAGTCCTCTATCGGTTGGTCAATTCATAAATCTGTTTTGGCCCCCGCATTGATCTGCACTGATCAATTTACCAGCAGAGGTCATTTTGGCCGTTTGGAGTACTTTTACAAGATCAATGTCTATAATCAATTTACCAGCTAGGTGATAAGCTTACAGAATATGGTATTATCTCTAATCAATTTAGTTAATAGGTTTTGCATACATCCACCATAATTTAGATAGATTGAGCATCAAATTTAATAGAAATCCATACAGACCAAAAAAAACAATCTCTTTTAGTCAGAAATTTAAACATGGTGCAAGCTGTTTTTTTTTTGTATTAGGGACAGTAAAGTGGCACCCACAAAAACTGATTTTAATTCAAACCGAAAAACTGATTTCGATTTAAATTAAAAACAGAAAAACCTTCCTCTTTCTTCTAAAAAAAAAAAATTTGGTTAACTCGATCTAAACGAACCGAGCTCTAGCTTTACTGGCCTGATTAAGAGAATCTCCCAAATGAAATTACTTCCAACGAGTTGGTCAGGAAAATCAACAACCCGAACTCGGCCAAAATCAGAGAAGTGAAGAGTACTTTACCGAGAAAGGAGAGGGTGGACCGTAGAGGTGGCAGAGGACCGACAATGGCGGAGTACACCGGAGTGGTGGCAGTGGCCGGAGAGAATTTGGAGGTTTTGGAACTCAAACGGCGCGCGGCTAATGAAAATTTAGAAGAGAAAAGTCTTTTGAATTATATTTTTAACTCTTTCTACACGGATTATTAAGTTCACGACCGTGTACAATATGTCTTTTTACACGGACAACCAAGTAAACGTCCGTGTACAATTCCCCTTTGTACACGGACTTTTAGTTAATAGTCCGTGTAGCTCTCTTCCCCTTTATACACGGTTTTATAGTTAAATCCGTGTGCAATGACTATTTATACACGGACTATTAACTAAAAGTCCGTGTACAAAAAGTTCAAACATATTCAATTATGTTTCTTTTTATTTTTTATATTATTTAAAGTAATAATAAATTAACTAAAATATATAGTATATCACATCTAATATTTAAAACTTATACTAATATTAACTAATACACGATTTTTTTTTTATTATTAATATTTGTACTATAGACAATTAAAATTTTGTACTAATATTAACTAATATTTCATACTAATATTAACTAATACTAATATTTTATTTTTTATTTCATTATTTAAGAATTCACTAATATTTAAAATCTAATACTAATATTTGAACTAGAAATGTTTTATTATTATTAAAAAAATGAACTAATATTTGAAATAGAGTAATATAATATTTGATATTTGAACTACAAATATTTTATTCTTAAAGTTTAATATTCCTCCTAATATTTAAAATCTAATACTAATATTTGAACTATAAATGTTTTATTATTACAAAGTCGTGTCTAAAAAAGAAATATTACAAGTTTAAATTTTAAACAAAAAATAAATATTACACACCGGCTTTTTTTTTCCTTTTTCTCTTTTTTTTCTCCTTTTCAACAGTACTCCCGGCCCATAATCCTTCATTGTGGTCGGATCGCATGTAGTTTGCTCCGTCGTTTTCTTCAATTGTTGCTACCTCAGGTTGCATGTCGGCACAAAATGGAGGTATTTCGTCGAACTGGTCATACTCTTCTTCATCGACGACATTTTCTACCCCGACAATTCTTCTTTTTCCGGATAGGACGACGCTCCACCTATCATCACTCGGGTCAGTGACATAAAAGACTTGGGTGGCTTGCTTGGCGAGTATAAACGGATCATCAACATACCCAACTTTGTTAAAATCAACGAGTGTGAACCCGTCGTTATCAACTTTAACACCCCGGTCTTCGACCCATTGACACCGAAACAAGGGAATGCTCAGGCGAGGATTGTAAACGAGCTCCCAAATTTCTTCAATGACTCCATAATATGACCTCGATGCTATTACAGCCCGGCCATCTCCAGATCTACTGAATTCTTGAGACGTCGCCACCAACGTCACCCCACTATTTTGCATTGTACTCTTCTCACTTTGCCGTTTAGTGTAAAAAGTATAACCGTTAATTTCGTATCCTTGGAATGTTTTGACAACAATTTGGGGTCCTTTGCCCAGCAGTTTAACAATTTCAGGTACGGGGTGTGACTTCACTCTTTCTTTCAGCCATCCTATAAAAGAATGATTATCCTCGTTAGTAAGCCACTTCTGACTTCTCGTGTAGTTCTGTTGTTTAAGGATTGTCATGTGCTCATCTATGTAGGGAGCAACATCTGTCATGTGCTGTAGTACAATAAAATGTGCCTTCTATAGATCATTTATATCAGCAACTACGGCTCTCAATCCAATTGTCCCGACTCCTTGGAGCCTTCCCTCGTATCGAGATTTCGGAACGCCAATAAGATCCACACCGGCCATGTAGTTGGTGCAAAACTCAATGACCTCTTCTGTGGAATATCCTTCTATAATGCTACCTTCTGGCCGATGTCGGTTCCTCACATACTTTTTCAAGATGCCCATGTATCTCTCGAATGGATACATATACCGCAGGAACACAGAACCACAGATCTGAATTTCTCTCACAAGATACAACTGCTTTTTGGAATCATTAGACAAATTTTGGAATTTATCATAATTTTTATCACTAATTTCATCTTCCGCGTCACGAAACATTTCCTCCAGATTTTCAATAAACTCGTGTTCTACATTTTCACCAGAATTCATCTCCAGCTCATCATCGTCGTTTCCGGGTTCAATATTATCAAAAATTTCGACATCCTCATAATTCTCGTTCCAATCAAGTTCAAAATTATCAGAAATTTCTACATTCTCATCATTCAATTCACAACGATTAAAATCTTTATTGGTACTACTACTTTCAACAAATTTCTCACCGTGCATGATCCAACATGTATATCTCTTCTTAAATCCCCGACAAATTAAATGACCTCTAATTTCTTCGGAGTCCACAAATCTTAAAATATTTTTACAATCTCTACAAGGACACAAAATGTCTTTTTCTTTTTTCTTCACTCTATACCTCTCAGCAAATTTTATAAACTCATCAACGCGAACCAAATATTCTTCACTGTCACGTCGCAATTCATACATCCAACTTCGATCCATCTATAAATTAAATTATAAAAATGATTTGATCAATTAATCAAGCATGGTCAACATATAAATTGTACCAAATTTTGGGCTTACAAAGGGCCGGTTTACAATCCTAACCCACTCTTTGAATATTATGTCCCATATGTGAACACATATTAGCGAGTTTTAATTAGTATTTGAGAAAAATTCGGTAGCATTTCCCCTTAACACCAAGTATGCGTACGAACCACATACTCGTAGGAGCAATAAGGGAAAATACCGTCGAACTTTCGTCAAATACTAATTAAAACCCACTAATATGTGTTCACATCCTAAATGAGACACAATATTCAAAGAGCAGTCCCAAAACGGGGACTGTCCAAAATTAATCCCTATTGGATTAATTTTGAACGGGCATGGACCTAAAAATCATTATAGGTCGGTTATTGGACCACAATACACTAATTATATATTTACATTATCTAATTAATAATTAAATCAAGCATGCATGAATATATTACACACCTAATTAAATAAGCAATAATAATTACTAAACAGAAAATTAGAGAGGAAAAAGGAAAATATGTATATACTAACCTTCGAAATTTAGAGAGGAGAAAATAAAAACTTCAAAGATGACAGATTCCAGCTGCTAGCCTTTAATTTGCGGAAATCAGATCTCAGTTCAAAACAGAGAGAGGGCGTATTAATTACTTGATCAAAACGGCGCTGGAAGGAGAAGTCTCTGGAAGAGAAGGGGCCCTTTTATATTGCATAAAACCCTACACGCCTTTTCTACACGGATTTATACTTAACAATCCGTGTAGCTCTGTCACAATTTATACACGGTTATTTATTAAAAAAGCCGTGTAGCATTACCCTTTATACACGGATATTTGATAAGAAAACCGTGTAGCTCTCTAACTATTCTACACGGACATGTAACTAAAAACCGTGTAGCTCTCTTAATATTTCTACACGGTTATTTAATCAAATATCCGTGTAGCTATTCATACACGGATTTTTGTATAATATCCGTGTAACTCTCTCAATCTTTTCCACACGGTTTCTTTCCACACGGATTTTTGATCCCTAATAAACCGTGTAGCTCTCTCAAACAATTATACACTGATTTATAACTAAGTGTCCGTGTATAATTCCCCAATATTTTTTAGCCTTTCACAATTTCATATTTGACACACGGTTTTTATATAAAATTAGAAAAACCGTGTACAATGTGCAGTGTAGAATTAGCTTTTTTGTAGTAGTGTTAGCAAACCAACATGATTAGCCGGGTTTTTACAAAAACCATAATAACCGAATTGGCAATTCGGGTCCGACTTTTTTTTTCCCTGGACCCAAAATGCCAATTCGGGTTCCCCCCTTTTCCCAGTTTTTCCGCAGCGCAGAAACGGTGTAGCTTTTGGTGTAATGCCTTGGACCCGAATTGGAATTTCGGGTCCCATTACTTTTTTTTTTTAGAGACAAATAACTAAAATGATGAAATATAATACTAAAAAATTGAATTTTTTTTCCCTTTGTCAAATTACTTTTTTGATAGCATATTTATACTAAAATACTATAAATTACTTGAAATTATATTAATTTATGTTGATTTACACTAAATTACTTCAAATTACTTCAAATTATGTAGAATTATGCTAAAATACGGTAAATTACGCTAAATTACGTATGAATAGGGATGATATCTTCACTGAGAAGGCGAAAAACGACGACGAAACTTCAAACGGCCATAAAACGGCGCTCGAGTGTCCGATTTCAGCAAATGACCACTTTTTGGAAAGCTAGTGAAAATACGCATGCGTCAGAACTAGTGATCTGACAAGGCCGAATTTCCAAATTCAGAATCGCCAAAAAATAAAGGGAAGAGCCCCAAAACTTCAGTTGAAGTTTTCGATTAAGATTTTCATTTCTATTCTCCAATCTACGTAGCTCAGTAAATTAGGTATATAATGAACTTGTTGAAGGATGTGTGTTTTGAAAGTTATTTCTTTTAGTTATAATTTATATGTAGTTCATGATTTTATTACGAATATTATTATTCATGCTCCTTGAGATTTATATGTTATATCTTTGGAAGAGTTCAGGAAGATGCTCTTGGTCTTGAACCATATAACTCCTAAGATGAGAAACATTTAATCACTAAATATGTTCACAATCGTGGTAATTAAGGAGAAACATTAATTACCGAGAAAGATTGTCATGTTAATTAAAGTACATTGAAGTTCTATAAATGTTGATAAAGGATTATCATTTAATAACATGAATATATAAAGAGTAGGGTTCCAATGCCTCATCTCCTCATACCTCATCCATACCTCATGTTATATATCTTCATTTTCAAAGTCTAAACTATCGATCTGACCGTTCAACATGATATTCATACTAAAATATGCTTTAGGATGAAATTTTATAATTTTTGCAATTTTTTTACTATTTTTTAAGATAGGTACAAAATCACTGTTTTTTGAATGGTCCAGATACAGTGATTTTGTACCTATCTTAAAAAATAGTAAAAAAATTGCAAAAATTATAAAATTTAATCCCCAAGCATATTTTAGTATGAATATCATGTTGAACGGTCGGATCGATAGTTTAGACTTTCAAAATGGAGATATATAACATGAGGTATGGATGAGGTATAAGGAGATGAGGCATTGGAACCCTCCTCATATATAAATATGCATTTGATATATTGAACAAGACCTAACTGAATGAAACATTATATGGATTGTGTTTTGTGTCATTAATGTTTTCATTGTGTCTTTAGAATCTAAGATATGAGATGTGTAGGTTTTTCACATGAGAAGTATATAATGTGATTGCTATTTAAATACTATCTTCAGATAGGAATAAAATAGTAGTTCGTTGTGCACAACTTGCGCGGGAAAAATCTATATGTTAATATTATCATTGTCCCTCAATTTGAGTTATGATATTACTGGGCCCCTTGGTAAAGTGGAATTATATCGCATGCAATATAACTGATGTAGTTATAATTATAATTCACTTGAGAAACCAATAAAAGAATATAATGCAAGAATGACACGATCCTATTTTGCATATTATTCATAATATCATGAGACAAGGATAGACACGAAATTAGTGGATTGAGTGAATGATTATTATGTCGTTTGGATAACTATAATGTAATGATAGAACCTCTTATAGTCAATAATATAAAGTTTTATATTATTGCCAATATAACATAAATCCTCTATACGGTCACACCAACTGAAGAGAAACAACAAGTATTTTATATTTCATAATGATGTATAAGATAAAATACATGAGATGAAATGATAAAATAAAATGTCATAATATGACATGCTTAGATCATAAATAAATTTGTGAAGTTATGCAAATATTATTTGGTATAATGTTTGATGCATTATAAGACTAATAAGAATATTGCATAATAGAATAATATGATTAATATTATTTATTCATAAATTAATTTATTAAACCAATCACAATATGAGATTAAAGAGATCATAAAATGGCTAAACAAGGCTAGTGACATTTGTATAATTAATTTAAACATTACACAAATACAAGGTTCTAAATAGCGTTTATAGCGTCGTAGCGGGAAGGCTAAAAAAAAAGCTATAGCGAATAACGTCGCTATAGCGGAAGCTATTCCAAATAGCATTTTTTTTTTACATTTCGTATATTCAATATTTGTACTAAATATCAACATTATCTAAGGTCTCATAGAACAATAAATAACACCAAAGTAATTAAGAAATTATAATATTCATATTGAACCCGTACAAAGTCCAAATTGCGGTTCAAAATATCCATAGTAATATCATAAACTATCGATTTTTTCCTATTAAAAATATCTGAAGTATCATGATTCATGACATAATCTATTTTTTTTTCTATTCAAATTTTAATTCCGGTTTGGACTTTTTTTCTATTCAAATTTCAATTTATATTCTCAATTTCAAATTGATTTATTTGTAGCAAGTAGCAACAAATTCAATTTCAGTTTGAGATTTTTTTTTATCTTTATTTAAAACCCATATAAATTGCTTAAAAAAAAAAAAAAAAAAACCATATTGTATAGCGCAAATAGCGCTGTAGCGGCCGTAGCGCAAATAGCGCATTTTGATGTCGTAGCGTAGCGTTTGGGGTCCAAAAACGCTATAGCGCGCTATTTAGAACACTGCACAAATAGTTGCCCTAACCCTTGCCTATTTAAAGGGGTGTAATTAAGGAAAAGAGAGAGAATTTTTCTGCTCATTTTCTTGGACGAAATTACTGTAGCAGTGGCCGAAATTACTGTAGCAATCCCCTTTGCTCAAGGCTAAAAACCCTAGTGGTTCAATCTCTTCTCTAATCTCTTCTTGATAGGTTTAGCCACCAAGAAATCAAATAGGTTGTTAATTTGAAGATCAAGAGGTGGTTGGATCTAAGCCTTGAACTTCAATTCCATCTATCTAAGAGGTGTGTTAGTTCGTTGTTTAGGTTCAAGGTGAACCAAAAGGCGCTTCCAAGAAGGACACGAGAAAGAGAAAGGAAACCGGCTTCTCTCCATCAAGAGATTTGACAATCTCTTTAGGTAAATGTTTTAATCCTCTTTAGTAATAAATTAGATGAGATTAATTTATTTTAATTTAGTACACATTAGTTTATTGAAAATCTTGTTTGCTTTTGTCGTATAAATAAGATCTTTTGTGTATTGAGCCAAGTGGTGATAGGAAAATTTTAAATTCTCACCATATAGGCATACACGTGAAATCCCAACACTTGTAGAATACCAATTTTTATTTTTTTGGAATTTTTTTACTATTTTTTTATGATTTATGAAAGATGGCACAAAATAGGCCCTATTCATACGTAATTTAGCATAATTTACCGTATTTTAGCATTAATTCTACATAATTATTGTAATTTCAAGTAATTTAGTGTAATTCAGCATAAATTAATATAATTTCAAGTAATTTATAGTATTTTAGTATAAATATGCTATCAAAAAAGTAATTTGACAAAGGGAAAAAAATTCAATTTTTTAGTATTATATTTCATCATTTTAGTTATTTGTCTCTTAAAAAAAAAGAAAAAGTAATGGGACCCGAAATCCCAATTCGGGTCCAAGGCATTACACCAAAAGCTACACCGTTTCTGCGCTGCGGAAAAACTGTGAAAAAGGGGAACCCGAATTGGCATTTCGGGTCCAGGGAAAAAAAAAGTCGGACCCGAATTGCCAATTTGGTTCTTATGGTTTTTGTAAAAACCCAGCTAATCATGTTGGTTTGCTAATTTTGTTTTTTCTAATTATGGTTTTTAAAAAAAATTCAATTATTTCGGTATGACACATCACGTAAAAACTAAACTTAATCATGGCACGACATGTAATTCACGTTATGGCGTGACTAGCCACGTAACAAAATGTCATATAATTAACTATGCTCCCAAATTCGTGTAGCAAACTATATTATTCTTAATATGTACAAATTTGTATGAAAATAATACAAATGACATACTTTTTGCGCGTATTTTATCTAACATTGTAAAATTTATATTTATTGTTGTAGAACATAAAAATACTCTTAAAAATTATCTATTTATTTTGATTCTAAAGAAAAGGGAATTCTACCCTTCTCCATGTCTATCACTCATTAATATTATCCAGTGTTGTAAAAAACGGCCGATTATTCCGTTTATCCCCGTTTAATCGTATGTTTATTCTCATTTATTCACGTTTAGTTCCATTTATTGATGTTTATTCCCGTTTATTTTCGTTTATCTCAGTGCATATTTATTTTCACATTGTTTTTTTTTTTTGTGTGACTGTGTGATACTGCATTATAGTTTTATTTGTACTCGGATATACATCCAATAATTAAAGTTTGAATCTAATTACCCGTAAAAAAGTGAATTGTTTTATAAACCATAATTAAAAAATTAATTTTTAAGAAACCAACATGATTACTTTTTTTTTACAAAAATCATAAGAATCGAAATGCTATTTCGGTCCCGAATTTTTTTTTTTTTTTTGGGAAAAAAAGCTGTAAAACTAGTTGGAACCGAAATGTCATTTCGGTCAAAAAAATTCCGGAACTGAAATGGTATTTCGGTTCTGATGTTTTTTGTAAAAAGAAAAATAATCACGTTGGTTTTCTAAAAAACAATTTTTTAATTATGGTTTATAAAAAAAATTCTAAAAAAGTTATCTCAAATATCTTGAAATGATTAATTTCCGATTTGAGTTAGATGGGACAGTTCGGTCTAAATTCAAAGAGACGTCACATTTCCAGTAAGAAAAGGAAAGACAATTACCGAGGCTTTTCTTAAATTTCTTGGAGCCGTACACCGGAAATAATACTATCACCGGAAATAATACAGCACCATCTCTGTGCACCCACCTTTGCTAAATTACAAGCAGTGACAAAAAATATTGTAATCATATGAGGCGTATAATAGTAAAAAAAAAAAAGCATGTTCAAATTTTATAACCCTTCAAAACTTCACATACTTCATTTAATAAATTTTAGTGCTTTATAAATTTTTCGCATGAGGTTTATACTTATTAAAGTCATGATTTTAATTCTAGAAAGTCTCATAATAAAATTGGAACTGGAGAAAATTGGGTGTACTTTAGTATTAATATTTTGAATATATTTATATTTTTTTATTGTGTGTTTTTAATATATGAGAGAGCACTGTATAGTCATACCACTGTTGGAGCATATATTAATTTCCAAAGGCATCAGTGCAAGGCAAACAGAACGTTCAGAAAAAAAACAGACCATGTAACCACTTTGATATTAGCGCATGATGGTGCATGAACTTTCAAATTAAATATTTTAACCTGAAGTATATAAACACTTACTTGCACTAAAGGGATTTGAATAATTTCAAAAAATCCTAATCATAAATCAATTTGGTCTGCTTGTCAAACTCTAATTTCATTAGCAGATAAGATAAAATACTAAATCATAGTTTAAATTTGGTATGTATAATTTTCAAATTTACTAACTATTTACAGAATAAACAATATATAATTTTCAACAGGTGCAAAGAGTAATTACATTCACGTCTAACCTTTATTAATCCCTAGAAACACAAATACAGCCTAATTAATAGAAAGCAATATATTAAGACATCCAGAAATTATAATTAAATCAATTAGAAATGGCAAATAAATTTCATAACTTTACAAAACAAAAAAAAATTGGGTCAAGTATTAGCACTTGAAATTATTGAATATGCAATATGTTACACTTAGGGGCACCTCAAATTGCTCAAAAACTGAAATTAAATTGCAATTGAAAGTAAAGATATGAGTTTAGAGAAATTTGACACGCGGGGTGATAACGGAGTTCGGCAAATCAAAGGCCTACGTCTCCGGGGCTTCGCAACCTAGTGAGGTGCGCCTTCCTATTACCCAATACGAAAGGATTACAACTTGTGAACCGTTGAGCCCTTACACACCTAGCGGGAAATCAAACGGCCAACTCAAAGAGATGAGAACAAGGTCTCGATTGTTTAGGAACTCAAGAGAAACACTCAATAGATCTCTCTAACCTAATCTATAGCTAGATTAGTGAAGTAGGTTGAGGTTGCTTGAGGGATTTTGAAGTTTTAGGGTCTCACAACAATGGAGTAGGCTAAGCTCTCAGAAAATCAAGTTTTGAATAATTAGGGTCGGCTGAGGTGATTTTGAAAGTGATCCCCTCAATCTATTTATAGTGGCAGCTCAAAAATGAGCTGTTTGATGTAAAACGTTACCAACGTTGTATAAAACGTTACCAACGTTTTATTCAAATGCGATTTAGGGTTTTAATTCTCTGACAGCTTAGAGAAACGTTACAACGTTTTATAAACGTTATAACGTTTCTAGTTTGTACTGAACACCTGTTCTTCAGTTGTTCTGAGTCTGTTAACCGTTACAACGTTTCATTAACCGTTATAACGTTTGTAAAATGTTACAACGTTTTATAAAACGTTATAACGTTATACCTTGGTTTTCTTTTGATATTTTTGAAGCTTCTGATCATTGTAAAACGTTACAACGTTTTATAAACGTTCATAACGTTTTATCCCACTTTGAACAACCACACACATACTTTATCAATCTTTTGAATTTACATTTTATATTCTTGATAAATGTCTTCATGATTTCTTCAGTCCAGGCATATTACATCGCAGTTCTTTATTCTTCTTGGACCTATATGTTCTCAAAATAGAAGAAATCGTAAAATTCAATAATTGTATGTTTTTGCAAATTAGTCAAATAGACGTAAAAGATTATTGTACGAACAACAATCTCCCCCTTTTGGCGATTTGCAAAAACATACAATGTGAGTGAGTGCATAAATCGAAAATTTTCAAACATTAGTTAATCCAGTTTTGATTTTGCATTTCAATCCATTTGTACCAATTTCTCCCCCTTTTGGAAATCGACGAAAGGGTGAAAAATTAGCACTAATTTAAAGTGCTCCCCCTCAAATTATGCACTCCCCCTCAATTTAGTAATATAGCAACAATAATTTACAAACAAAAAATAAAGTTGAGGGCATAACTATTACATGCAAAACAATTCAATTTCAATTCACCATATCAAGTTGTATATATCCATGTGCATAGCTCATGCATATACAACATTTCAACTTATGCAATCCAAGTAATTCAATAAAACTTGTCAAGGCGCCAAGATATCCAATTTTTGCAATGTTGCAAAGTAGGCCCTTACAAGTTAGCAATTCATACACCATTTTTAAGATATCAATATCTCATACATATCTCCACCAAATTTCAAATACCACAATTCAATCAAATCATGCAATTCAATCAAATTAAACTAGTTGAAATTCACCAATTTAACAATTCACAACATTTCAAAACAACAACACATTTCAAAAATCAAAGCAATTCAAACAAGTCAAATTAAACATGCAATCAACAAACAATTCATGCAAATAACACACAATTTAAGTTAGAAAGTTTTGATTCTCTAAAACTAGTACGATTTAGTCGTCATTCATGGGGTCGTTTGGTTCTTCGGCCATTTCTTCTTGAGCTTCAACTGGGATGTCTTCTTCTTCATCATCCAGGTCTTCTTCTTCAACCAGACGCTCACGTGCTCGTGCCGGGCTTCCAGAGGGACCATATTGCTTGATAAAGCGATTAGAGAGGCTTGATTGTGCTTCATCAAGCGTATTGAGAGCTCGAGCATGTGCGCGCAGTTGTTGCCTTATCTTCATTTGCCCCTTTTCAAGCTTGTCGAACCTCATTTCCGTTGCTTGATGATTCTGTTGAATTTGCAGACTTTGGGCATGCATTTGTTGACAAAGCCACAACATTTGCGCTTCTTGACCTACTGGAGGGACAAACGCACCTCCTTGTTGCACAAATTGTGGTTGAAGTGGAGGTTGAGGTTGAGCCAGTACCACTTCTTCTTCCGGATCCCAATATTGATTGGGTTGTGCCTCTATATGGTTTATCCATTGGTTGATTGGTCTTGCATCGGGTTGAAAACGCCTCAGACTCGAGTCTGAATGTCCATGGACCCACCCGATTCTTGTGAGGTGGTCGACCAAGTTGGTCGGAAAGGATACTTCTTCTTCTTGAGGAATTGCGATACCGTTGAGGCGGATGATTTTGTGAATGAGATGGGCATATGGCAGAGAATGGACTGTGGTTGTAAAGGCACCATTGATGTGGCGAAGAAAGAAGTAGGGTATGTTGATCCTTTTCTCGTCCAATTGAATGAGATGACGAAGAAAGTACATGGGTCCCCATTCAAGATTGGTTTTGATTGTAGCTTTGGGCATGAGGATGTTGTTGATGAGAAGAAAGAGTACCCGATGTAGAGACGGAAGATGAGACACATAGATTTTAGCCCCGGATATGTAGTTTCGGTCAAACCATTTCTTATAATCAAGATTGGTTCCATCGGCATAGAAAGGCCAACTTCTTTTGGGGTAGGTTTCCTCCCCGTTATTCTCAACCCCAAGCCATTGTGCCACATTATCCATTGACAGGACAATTTCTTTCCCGCCAATCCAAGATGTGATCTTGAAGGGTTCTTCACTCGTTTGGATGTTTGCATAGAATATTCGGGTAAGGAGTTCAGTGTATGGTTCGAAACAAGTGACAATAGGTTCCCATCCCCAATGTTTCACATAAGAAATGATTTTGTCATCCTCGGGTTGGGAGAAGGTAACCACGGCTTTGTTGAACACGTAGCAATCGGTTATTTTCCTATGCATAAAAGAACCCACATAGTTCTCATATGCAACAATATCCCGGAATATGTATCTATTTGACCGGTGAATGTTCCAATTTGGTTCTATATTTCCCCTACTTCCTTGACCAACCTCCGAATCCACACGTCTTTTCTTACTACCCTTAGGCAAGGCATCTTTCTTTGGAGCCATTAGATTAGGGTTAAAGAAAAAGTTCACCGATTGAGAGATGACATGCTAAACCGAGAAGAGGAGAGCCCTAGAAGTGCAGTGGTGAAGTCGGATCGTCAAATTTGCGTCTAGGGTTTTGGCTAGGGTTTTGGAGAGAGAGAGAGATTGAGAGAGGGAAAGGAGATTTGGAGAAGAGAATTGAGTAGAGAGAAGAGAGGAGAAGAGAAATCAAGAAAAATTTCTTGATTTGGTGGAGTAAGATGGCCGGAATGAGTAGAGAGAGAGAGAACGGCGAAGTAGAGGGAGAAGGAGAGAAATGGAGGAAGGAGAAGAGAGAAGAGATAAAATAAGGTGAAAGGTCGGGTCTGGAGCTAAAATAACCTCTTTTCGCTATAAAACGTTACCAACGTTTGTTTAAAATGCATTGTTTTTACCTACAACGTTATAACGTTTGTGTAACGTTTATCCAACGTTTTTGTGAAGCTTTCGGACTTTTTGAAGTCTAGGAAAACGTTAGGAACGTTTTCAGAAACGTTATAACGTTTTATTTCTTTAGAACACTCCTTAAATGACCTATTTTGATTGCAAATATTAATTTTGAAACAAGTTATGAATATGATTATTCTCTAAGCTCAAGCATGCCTAATTTAAATCTCAATTCATTGTGTTGTTGTGTATTTAAGGGTTTTGTGAATATATCGGCAATTTGTTCTTTGGTGTCGATATGTATGAGTTCAATTTTACCTTTTTCTATATGATCTCTAATAAAATGATGCCTTATCTCTATGTGCTTGGTTCTAGAATGAAGGACCGGATTTTTGGATATCATAATGGCACTAGTATTGTCACACATAATTGGTACGTTGCGGAAGCGAATTTCATAATCATTTAGGGATTGAATCATCCAAAGAATTTGTGTGCAACAACTACCGGCCGCTACATACTCGGCTTCCGTTGTGGAAAGGGCAACCGAGGTTTGTTTGCGACTTGACCAAGATATAAGTGAACCACCAAGAAATTGGCATGTACCACTTGTGCTTTTTCTATCCATACGGTCTCCGGCAAAATCGGCATCGGCATATCCTATCAAGTCTAAATCCGATTGTTTGCCATACCATAATCTCAAATTTAAACTACCCTTGACATATTTAAGAATTCTTTTAACGGCTTTCAAGTGCAATTCTTTGGGATTTGCTTGATACCTAGCACATAGACATACCGCAAACATTATATCGGGTCTACTAGCAGTTAAATAGAGTAGGCTACCTATCATAGCTCGGTATTGAGTGATGTCCACCGATGTGCCATTTGGATCCGAGTCAAGATTTGCATTTGTAGCCATTGGAGTTTTGCTTGTATTGCTTTCGGTCATCCCAAATTTCTTGATCAATTCCTTCGCATACTTGGTTTGACTCACAAATGTGCCATCCATGAGTTGCTTGATTTGAAGCCCCAAGAAGAAGTTCAATTCACCCATCATGCTCATCTCAAATTCACTACTCATAAGAGAAGAAAATTCCTCGGCAAGTGCCGCATTAGGTGAACCAAAAATTATGTCATCTACATAGATTTGCACCACCAATAGTGATCCATCTCTTTTCTTAGTGAAAAGAGTTGTATCATTATTGCCTCTAATGAACTCATTGTCAATTAGAAAGGAACTTAACCTACCATACCATGCCCTAGGGGCTTGTTTGAGTCCATAGAGTGCTTTGGTGAGTCTATACACATGATTAGGAAATGTTGGATCAACAAAGCCTTGAGGTTGATTAACATACACCTCCTCATCTATGAATCCATTCAAAAATGCACTTTTAACATCCATTTGAAATAATTTGAAATTTTTGTTTGAGGCATATGCTAAAAGCATTCTAATGGATTCAAGACGAGCTACGGGTGCAAAAGTTTCTTCAAAGTCAATACCCTCTTGTTGTTTGTACCCTTGAGCTACCAACCTAGCTTTGTTGCGAATCACATTTCCATCTTCATCCTTTTTATTTCTAAAGACCCATTTGGTTCCAATAATCATTCTATCATTTGGCTTAGGTACAAGTTCTCAAACTTTGTTCCTTTCAAATTGTGCAAGTTCATCTTGCATGGCACAAATCCAATTTGGGTGTACATTTGCATCTTTAAAATTTTTAGGTTCTATATGAGATACAAATGCACAATGACTAATCATTTGATTTAATTCGGATCTTGTTTTAACTCTTTCTCTAGGATCACCAATTACATTAGAAAGAGGATGAGAAGATACTTCCCTTAGGTCTTGAGGAATTTGATACTCAACTCGTGAAGGTTGTATCTCTTCGGTTTGCATTCCTTCAACTATTGGATCCATCTCATTATTGATTGCATCTTCAATTGTTTGATCCGTTTCAATAATGTTGGTTGTATCCATTTCGGGTTGAGTTTGCTCGGGTTGATTCTCAATTGTGTCGGTTCTTGTCTCAATTTCATCTTGATCAAGAATTGGCACTTCAACACCTACAATCTCAATACCTTTCTCGACCTTTTGATTAGCATTTTCATCAAATTTAACGTGCACGGATTCAATTACAATTCTTTGAGATGGAATGTAAATTCTATAGGCTTTACTTGAATTTGAATATCCTACAAACATTCCCTCAATAGATTTAGAATCAAATTTAGTTACTTTGGGAGATTCATCAAGAACAAAGCATTTTGAACCAAATACTCTAAAATGAGATATCTTAGGCTTGTACCCTTTCCATAGCTCATAAGGTGTTTTATTCAATATGGTCCTTACGCTTACGCGATTTACCACGTAGCATGCCGTATTTACCGCCTCGGCCCACAAATGTTTGGGTAAGGAGTATTCATTTAGCATGGTTCGGGCAAGCTCAACTAAGGTTCGGTTCTTCCTCTCAACTACCCCATTTTGTTGAGGTGTGCGAGGAGCCGAATACTCATGTTTGTATCCTCTTTTAGAGCAAAGTTGATCAAATTTTGCATTTTCAAATTCCCCCCCATGGTCGCTTCTAATCCTAATGATTTTTGACCCCTTTTCATTTTCAACACGTTTGCAAAATTCAATGAAGTTGCTAATTGCATCATCCTTGTGTTGTAGGAATAAAACCCAAGTAAAGCGACTATAGTCATCTACAATTACATATGCATATTTCTTTTTGGCCAAACTTGGTACACTAATTGGTCCGAATAAATCCATATGTAACAATTGCAAAGGTTGATCGGTTGAAATCATGTCTTTGGATTTAAAACTACTCTTGGTTTGTTTACCTTGAACACATGCATCACATAATCCTTCAAGTTCTAATTTATGTGTTGGTAAACCACGCACAAGATTTAGTTTGACCAATTTCTTAATGGTATCAATTGAAACATGACCTAACCTACGATGCCATAACCATGATCCACTAGATACGGCACTTAGACAAGTTTCACCGGAATCAAAATGAGTAAAATACAAGTAATAAACATTTTTCTTTCGTTTACCCGAATAGATTAGAGCATCATCCGAAGATCTAACTAGGTGACAAGCATTAGCATCAAATTTGGCATAGTATCCCGAATCACATAACTTACTTACACTAAGTAAGTTATAGTCTAAGCCATCAACTAGATATACATTGGATATGGTCAAGTGTTGGTTACCAATTGAGCCTATACCAATAATAGAGCTCTTTCTATGATTGTTTCCAAAGGTAACCGTACCTCCATCATATGGTTCTAAGAATTTAAAATTAGATTTGTCACCGGTCATATGGTGTGAGCATCCACTATCAATGATCCAAGCACTTTCCTTTTGAGATGAAATCAAACACACCTACAAAGTATATATTAGTTATTATTGAGTTAGTAACTAACATATACCTTGCTTTTAATCTCCCCCTTTGTATTTGGCAATTTTAAAACTTTTAGGGGAGATTAAGTGTGAACCTAAGATAGAATAGATTTAGGAACCCAAACAACATTATATTTGTTGTTTACATTCCTAAATCCACATTCTAAGGAAGTGTGGCCAAGTTTACAACAATAGTTGCATATTGTAGTTGATTGCTTAAGTGTAGTAGAACCTTGTTTGAGAATGGATTGGTACTTCACTTCACACACACTACTCTTATTACTATCATGTGACCTATTTGCAACTTTGAATGCAACACTTTTGATTTTGTTAGAATTAAATCTATTGTGATGTTGGGGAACATCTCTAGCTACACCATTTCTTTGAGTTTGATTTTGTAAAGCATTTTTATTTTTAAGTTCATAAAACCATCCATCGGGTCCTTTGAAATAAGTTTTGTTTGACCCCTTTGGATTAAGCATGTTATTATCACTATTTTGAAAAGTATTTTTGTTCTTGAAATTTCTTTTATTGTACTTATATCTAAGTGCATAATTAGGTGACTTTTTATCTTGATTAGCATTTGAGGCATGAGAGGACTTCAATTTGGATGACTCCTTATTTAAGGGAGTTAAACCATTTTTGGTAAAGAATTGATAATTTGAATATTGTTCACAATTAAACTTTAGTTTTTCATTCGGAATACTTGAAGTTTGAGAATGTTCCCCTTTTTCTTTAGGGCTTAGCATGTGATTAGATTTAAGTGAGGATTTACCCTTCTCAAATCCAAGACCAACTCTATCATTTTTATAGTAGGATTGATCATTTATCAACTTGCTCACATAGTAGGGATCTAGACTAGTGACTTTTGATAATTCACTAGGAGATCTCAATGCCCGAATTTCGGTTTCCAAAGTTTGAACTTTAACTTTTAAAATGTCTATTTCACCTAAGTGAGATACTTTTAATTTTTTATTTTCAAGTTCTAGCATGTCATTTTTTGCAATTAATTTTTGGATAATACCTTCCTTCTCAACCAAGGTTCTATTGGACTCATCAAGGAGTGATTTCAACCTAGATTCATTATCATAGTGCATTAGAATTTCACTATTGAAAGTGCTTGCATCATTGGTATTTAACCGATTCATATTCAAGTCATTGTTGGTCTCATTTGTGATGATACAATTTTCAATATCAATTTCACCACTATATTTTTCACCACCTTCATTTACAAATTCAAGTTCGGTCTCATAACCATCAAGACTAAGAGTTGAATGTACCTCACTAGCAAAGTTTGTTGAGGTGTTGACTCCTTCATCTCCCTCCTTGGCATTCCTTGATTTAACAAGCTCCATGAGAAAGTTAATGGTTGTTTCATCGGTGATGTTCTTGCTAGCTATAATTGAGGCTATGTCAATTTTTGAGGAATCTTCATCTACACTTGCCATCAATGCAAGGTTGATCTCCTCTTCATTCTCCGATTCCGTGTCGGATTGTTCCGTCTCACTATCCGAGAACAAAGCTTGCATAGCTTTGGCCTTCTTCTTCTTATACCCATCATACTTTTGCCTTGGTTTTCGATCTTGTTGTGTTTCGCCATCCGTGTTTTTCAATTGTGGAAATAGCTTGAAACATGTTTGAATGGAATGCCCTTCTCTATGGCATGCGAAACACATTACCCTTTTGTTCTTCTCTTCTCGTTCCTTGTTGTATTTTCTTTCAAAATCAAGCATTCCTTGAAACATCTTGGATAAGAGAAGAGCATCCTTGGATGTTTCATGATCAATTTTGTTGATAAATTGATCATTTGAGAGACGGGTGTTTGAGGAGCTTGGAAAGTTACGGTTTTGTGCCGGAAAAGCTACGGTTTTGGATTTAGAGTTTTGCTTCAAATCACCGGATTGTCGAAGTTTTTCTTCAAAACTTCTAAAGTGGGCATAGAGGTCATCCGGTGTGAATGTGTCATGCGTGCCTTGGATTGCCTCTAGAGCACTCACCAACCCGGACCATTTATCCCTCATGAGCATCACCCTTAATAGCTTTCCTACAATTTTATTGTTAGAAAGTGGTTCTCCCAATTCGGTAAACTCATTTTGGATATGCATAAGTCTATTATACATATCCTCAATGCTTTCACCATCTTCAACCTTAAAGGTTTCAAATCTTGCTTCTAAACCGGTTATTTTGGTTCGTTTGATTTGGGTATTTCCTTCATACCGGTTTACAAGAGCATCCCACATTTCTTTTGCACTTGATGCACTACCAAAGAGTGAGGCTACCGATTCACTAACCAAATTGAATATGGCATTGGTTGCTAGGTCATTGTCTTTCTTGGTTTGTTTGGAATCGACGGTCTCAATTTTGGCATCAATTGAACCCTCGGTAGGAACATTTGTGTATGTTGGTGTATACCCCCTTTCAACCACATACCATACCTCAAGGATACTCAAGTAATTAATCATGGTTTTCTTCCAATGCATGAAGTTTTTGGTAGTAGTACCAAAAACTAGGGGTTCTTTCACGGATCTATAGGGTGCCATTTGTCAAGTTGATCTAATCTCCAATTAAGTGTGTCTTAATTCGAGTAACTTGCTCTGATACCACTTTGTTACACTTAGGGGCACCTCAAATTGCTCAAAAACTGAAATTAAATTGCAATTGAAAGTAAAGAGATGAGTTTAGAGAAATTTGACACGCGGGGTGATAACGGAGTTCGGCAAATCAAAGGCCTACGTCTCCGGGGCTTCGCAACCTAGTGAGGTGCGCCTTCCTATTACCCAATACGAAAGGATTACAACTTGTGAACCGTTGAGCCCTTACACACCTAGCGGGAAATCAAACGGCCAACTCAAAGAGATGAGAACAAGGTCTCGATTGTTTAGGAACTCAAGAGAAACACTCAATAGATCTCTCTAACCTAATCTATAGCTAGATTAGTGAAGTAGGTTGAGGTTGCTTGAGGGATTTTGAAGTTTTAGGGTCTCACAACAATGGAGTAGGCTAAGCTCTCAGAAAATCAAGTTTTGAATAATTAGGGTCGGCTGAGGTGATTTTGAAAGTGATCCCCTCAATCTATTTATAGTGGCAGCTCAAAAATGAGCTGTTTGATGTAAAACGTTACCAACGTTGTATAAAACGTTACCAACGTTTTATTCAAATGCGATTTAGGGTTTTAATTCTCTGACAGCTTAGAGAAACGTTACAACGTTTTATAAACGTTATAACGTTTCTAGTTTGTACTGAACACCTGTTCTTCAGTTGTTCTGAGTCTGTTAACCGTTACAACGTTTCATTAACCGTTATAACGTTTGTAAAACGTTACAACATTTTATAAAACGTTATAACGTTATACCTTGGTTTTCTTTTGATATTTTTGAAGCTTCTGATCATTGTAAAACGTTACAACGTTTTATAAACGTTCATAACGTTTTATCCCACTTTGAACAACCACACACATACTTTATCAATCTTTTGAATTTACATTTTATATTCTTGATAAATGTCTTCATGATTTCTTCAGTCCAGGCATATTACATCGCAGTTCTTTATTCTTCTTGGACCTATATGTTCTCAAAATAGAAGAAATCGTAAAATTCAATAATTGTATGTTTTTGCAAATTAGTCAAATAGACGTAAAAGATTATTGTACAAACAACACAATATACCTAGGCTCCACATCTGATTGAATTTTCATTTTTGCTGCCATTTAAGAGTTTGAGTTTCGTTGAAAAACTAAATGTGGTTTTAAGTTAGTTTGCTAAAAAAATTATAAAATAATGTAAAATAATTGACATATGATAGTGTTGAAAAAGTTATGTTTTAAAAAGATAAATAAATTAAGTGTGAACTAAGTAGCATGCATAATTGTTTATTTTTTTATATATGTAATTTATTTTAACCTTTTGAGTCTTGACATGCCATGTTATTTCACCGAATCAATCGTGATTCAGCATGTTGTTTAAGACTTGCTTTGACTTGAACAGTTATAAACCTCACGTGATCACACTTTATAAATCATTAAAAATTAATTAAAAGAACCATGTGCAGTTTTGAAGGTTTATAAAATTTGAACATATTTCTTTGTCACTATTTTATACACCTCATGTTATTTCAAGGTTTCTTCCCATTTTTTGCAATCTAGTACAAGTTGTGTGCACTGAGAGTGGTGCTGTATCATTGCCGAGCTTGGGTGAGAGTTTGAGAGAGAGATAGTACTGTTCAAAAAATTTAATTGAATGACTCAATTTTAAATTAAATCTTTGTCAAACACAAACAACCATACTAAACTCACAAACATGTCCATTTTCGTTCTAGTGTTTAAAATAAATAAAAAAAAATTAAAATGTGGTATATCGTTCTAATATTAGAACGATGTCCATCGGACCTACTCTATCTCTTTTGCGTGATATCTACTGGCTTTTCTCAACCCCTTATTCAGAATAGGAAATGATACAGCGCCACTCTTCGTGCACACACCTTGTACTAGATTACTAGTAGGGAGAACAATCCTTGTAATCACGAGACGTAAACAGAGTAACAAAGAAATATGAATGTTCAAATTTTATAAACCTTCCAAATTTCACACACTTCATTTAATATATTTTAGTGGTTTATAAAGTGTAATCGCATGAGGTTTATATCCGTTGAAGTCAAAATATATCCCAAAAGGGGCCGACTTAGAATTTTTATTAATTGAAATCACATGAGCTGTCAAAAAGTAAATTTTTTGCACATAAAAAAATCAAACATTTTTTTCATGCTACTCAATTCACAATTAATATATTTACTTATTTTAAACATAATATTTTTTAAACATTATTTCTTTATTTTATAATGTTTTTACAATTTTTCTACATTCATTTTATAATTTCTAATTTTTTTCAATAAACTAACTCTAATTACTCAAATAAAATTAAACATGACAAGTAATTTCATGTGTGGTCACAACGTGACTAATGTATCATGATCATTCACATGTTGTAATTATTTCGGTACTACACATTACGTGAAAACTTAACTTGATTATGACACAATACCTAATTCACGTCACGGCGTGACTAGCCACGTAACAACAAGTCATACAATTAACTATGCTCCCAAATTCGTGTAGCAAACTATATTATTCATAATATATACAAATTTGTAAGAAAATAATACAAATGACATAATTTATGCACGTATTTTATCTAACATTGTAAGATTTATATTTATTGTTGTAGAACAGAAAAATACTCTTATAAATTATATCTATTTATTTTGATTCTAAACAAAAGGGAATTCTACCCTTCTCCATGTCTATCATTCATTAATATTATCAAGTGCAGGTATAAAATTCATAGACAATTATGATAATTTTTTTTTTTGGAACTCAGATCTGATACAACTTAAATTGACCTATTAATATTGAAAAATAGTTGTAGTGTAAGAGATGGTGTAAACTACTTATTTTACACTAATGTTGTCAAAACGAGAAATAAAATAGGAGTATGAAAAGGAGTAAGAGATCAGTTAATCTGGATAAATTATTCCACCTCTTCATACAAATTAACTTATTATGCCCGTAAGCCAGTTATAGGTGGAGAGAGATTCATTTTTCAACATCTTATTTCCGAGGTAAATTAATTAAACCATAATTTAAGTCACTAAACGAGATATAAAATATGGGAAGAATAAAGCAACTTAATTCTAAGAACCAAAGATTATTGTATAATTTTGTTTCTCTCTCAAAAATTATTCTAAGAACCAAAGATTGTATAATTTAGTATATCTCTCAAAAATTATTTTCTAGTGACTGAATAGAAATCAATATAACAATTTGAAAAAAAATTAAAGAAAAATGTATAAATCTGAATAATAACATTTTTTTTATCCTGAAATTATTAGTCTTGGGTAGACGGAACGGTTCAGGAATTCGTATCCTCTGCATTAACTCAAAAATACAATATTTTGAGTTAATGTATCTGGGCCGTCCGATTTACTTTAAAATTCGTGCGAATTAGATCTAAAGAACCTCTAAATTACAGGCTATGACCGGATCATCTTCCCCAAACCCTAGACGTCACATTTACCGAGGTAGCGGCACCGGATCGTCTTCCCACAGTTTCTTTTATCGTCAAGTTACGAAGAACTCGCTTCATATCCCATTCTCTCGCCTCTCTCTCTCTCTCACTCTCCGAACAGGAGACAGCGAAGGGATAGGCAGCCATGGCGCCGAAGCGGAGAAAGACACAAACTCCTCAAAAAGTGACTTCTAATCCTCCTCAAAATGAGACTGGAGCAGGAAAAGAGATTCAAGTCACGATCGATCCTCCTCGTCAAAAGGAAACTGTAGGAAGAGAAGAGATTGTAGTCACCATCGATCCCCATTCACTGGAGTGCTCCATTTGCTTCGAACCGCTGTGCCGTCCAGTTTATCAAGTTCGTTTGTTTTTTCAATATTATTCTCTGGAAATTAATATTTGTTTTTTCTTTAAGTACGACCTAGACTTAAGTGCGATCTTTTTAATCTCATTTTGTAAGGATTATGACCTAATTTATCATCAGATAATTAAGGCAGCGAACTTCACCTTAGTTTCTCAGAAATCAACAAACAATGACCTATTGATCCAAGTACAATTTTGTTCACCTTAGTTTATTGCCTAATACGGACTCGTTTCATGTGCTGGATTTTGAGTTATTTTACACTTGTTAGAAAGTAATAAGGTTGCTAAAAAGATGACACTTGATATTTACTTTGAAAGAATGATGAGTGTTTAGTCTCCTTTTTTTGGCCCTCATCTCTAACATTTGATGATAGATACAAACATAAGATATTTGTGATCGAGAGTCTGAGACTGTAAATCCGGTAAAATCCAAGTTTAATTCACAAGCAATGATATAGTGCGGTTGAAATATTTAATTCATTTTTGTACAACTTCAAGCATTTTTTTTATATTGCAAATGCAACAACTGAACAAATTCACATACTTTTGGCAGTGCATATTAGGTCACGTCGCGTGTCTGTTGTGCTGGGAAAAATTACAAAACAAGTGTCCCACCTGCAGGGCCGGTCCTAAGGATTTTGGGGTCCGGGGCGGGAGAAAATTTTGAACCTTTATGTAAACAATTTTTTTTTATTAATATGCCATATCATACAAAATAGAGAGGGACATAAAACCAATACCCTTCAAAATAAAACATATACAATGATGAACATACCCACACCTTGCTTCTTGCTTGCTTCTTGATAAACCAATTTTGAACACTTGTATGTTGTACCTGCACAAAAAACACATCTAAATCACATCTCATCTGAAATGACTCCTTCTTGCATTTTTAGAAGCAAAATCATCAATTATATGTTCAACATCAATAGTTTTTAACATATTTTTTTCAATACTTAATATTGTTAATCCATTTAACCTTTCTTGAGTCATAGTTGTCCGTAAATAAGATTTTATCAACTTTAATTTTGAAAAACTTCTTTCTGCAGATGCCACAGTAATAGGTACAGTTAGTAAAACTCTATAAGCAACTAAAATATTTGGAAACATGTCCATCCTTTTTACAAACTCCATAATTTTAATGGAGTTCCATGCATTTCCATCTTGACACGCTTCATTTGGTAGCATTACCTGCAATATTTGTAATTCTGCAAATAAACGTTGTGCATCAATATCACAGTTCTCACCATGTGTCAATGCATTTTCAAGTTTCAAACAACAATTTTTCATTCCTTCATCATCTAATGAAATTAACCGTGATGCATCAAACAAGAAACCAAATATAGATTCAAAAAGTTCAATTTGTTCAAATCTGATTTTCAATTGAGAAATTGCCATATCAACTAAAACAAGAAAATAGTCTGTTCTAAAATTTTCTTGAGCAGATTGTTGCTCTCTATCTGTATCAGGATTTTCATCAAAATGTTTCTTTCTTATAGCCCTACGTTTTACCTGAAACACTGGTTCAATTTCCATTTCATCAGCAATCTCTTTAGCATCAATCATAGCAGAAGTAAACCCATTTTCTCTATATTTTTGAAAAAAAGAAACTAACACTTTCAAACTTTCAATAGCTACATCAAGATGCATATTTTCAGATTATAAGTTTTTGCTCACCAAGTTTATTTTGAACAATATTTCATGCCATATAACCAAACTCAAAATAAATTCAAAGTTGGACAATTCACTTGATACTAATTTTTCAGCATCCCAACTTATTTTTGGATCATCAGAAACTTCAGCTAATTTTATTAAAGCCTTTTTAATTTTGGGAGCTTGATATTTTATTGCTTTTACACTTTCTATACGACTTTCCCATCTTGTTACACACAAAGACTTCAAAGTTAAATCATCCACATATTGAAGTAAAATGTTCCATCGTTTTGTTGAATTAGCAAACACATTATACAAAGCCTGACATGCTCCAAAAAAGGATTTTGCTTTCAAACAAGAATTTGCCATATCACAAAGTACTAAATTAAGAGAATGACAACCACATGGCATATAAAAAGCTCTAGGATTTAGGGCAAGCAATCTTTTTTGGACACCTTGATGTTTTCCTCTCATATTAGAACCATTATCATACCCTTGTCCCCTTACATCATTAATATCTAAATCAAGAGAATTAAGAGCAGCTTGTAATTCACCAAAAAGACCCAATCCAGATGTGTTTTCAACATTTAAAAACTCTAAAAAGTACTCTTCTATTTTTATTGGGCTGCTTACAACATCAACACATCTAATTACCAAAATCATTTGTTCTGTGTGACTAGCATCAGGAGTGCAATCAAGAATCACAGAAAAATATTTAGCATCTTTTATTTTATTTATTATTGCATTCCTAACACTTGATGCCAACATGGCAATTAATTCATTTTGTATTTTATGACTAAGATAATGATAATGAATTTCTTTATCTTGAATGAGTCGAAAATGATGTTTCATTGTTTGATCAAACTCAGCAATAGATTCTAGAAAGCCTAAAAAATTTCCATTAGAGCCCTCATTAATTTTTTCATTTGTTCCACGAAATGCCAAATTATTCATTGCAATGCGCTTAATAACGGAAATTATTCTAATCATAACTTGTTTCCAATGTTCTGTATCTTTCTTGATTTGTTCTTGTAATTCTTTATCAATAGTTTGATTTGTTCCTAATCTAACTCTTAGTTCAGCCCAAGCTTTAAGATTGGTGAAATGTTCACTACTATCTTCATGTAGTTTAATTTTTTCACTTAGATGTTTCCAATCATCAACACCTATAGTTGCTATTTGACTTTTAGAACGAACATGTCTTACAACTTTACAACAAAAACAAAATACTTTATTTAATTCTTTTGAGTAAACCAACCATTTCCTATCAATAAGTTCTCCATTTCTTAATTTTTGATCAAAATAATATGTGGAGAAACCCCTATTGTAACTATCCTTGGGAAAATTAATATTAGAATCTCTAATAGGGCCATTCTTAATAAGCAAATCTCTTAGTTTTGAATCTAAACCATCCCACACTCTAGGATCATATATATTCATAGATAAAGAAGAATCTAAGCACTCAGACACATGATTAATTTCTTCATTTTTTTCACTAGTCTCATTTTCAAGCATATTTGTTAGTTCTTCATTTACCTCATTCTCATTATCAGACACATTTGTTGTTTCTTCATTTAACTCATCTTCATTTATCTCATTTTCGTTTTCAGATACATATCTTGTGTTTTCGTGTACCTCAGTTTCAACTTGGTTTTCCATAGACTCATTTTGCGGTTTAATTTTTTTCCAAAGTTTTTGAATAGAACCTTTTTGAGGTTTTAGTTTTTCTTCTCCCTCTCTTTTTCTGTTTCTTTTTTCGCTACCTGATGCATATTTTCTAGGAAACATTGTTTAAAAAAAAAAAAGAGGTATAGAAGTATACAACCTTGAGTAATGAGACACAAAGACAGCGCTGAGCCACTGACTTAGATTCAACTATGAGTTATCTAAATTTGATCTTCGCTGGAAAAACAAAAAAGAAATTGCTTTAATAAAAAAATCCTAAATTTGACCAACGGCCGCTGACTCTTTTAAAAGAAGGAATTGATTTAATCAAAAATTGCTTTAATCAAATACCTTTGACCTTCGAGCTTCTCTGATGACTTCAAATTCTCAAGAAAAAAAGTGCTCTATGCCTTTATCAAAAAAGGTTACTTTAATCAAATAAGAAACAGAGAGAAACGGAGAAGTGGAGAGCAGGTAAAATTTGTTTTTACCGTATACACTGAGACAGCTGCGAGCCTAGGGTTTTCTTTTTCTACGGTGTAAATTTTTTTTTTTTTTTTTGGGGGCCCTCTGGGCTTTTGGGGCCCAGGGCCATCGCCCTGGGTACCCTGGGTAAGGGCCGGCCTTGCCCACCTGCAATAAACCGATCGGGGCCCAAAACATCGCACTTGAGGCTGTGTTGGAATCAATGTGTCTCCCTTGCCCTAATGCCAATTTAGGTTGTTGCAAGTCTCTTTCCTACTCAGAGATGCAACTGCACAAAGATAGGTGTGAGTTCACGCAGTCTGTATGCCCAATTCCAGGATGTGCTCACGAGGCCTTTTCAGGTGCACATTTTTGCTTGTCGGTACTTGTTTGTCCCCTTAATAGTACAACTAATCCACTAACATGTAAGAAAAACATTGACCATAAGCACAAAAATGGAGGGATTAATATTGTGGAATGGCCGTGGTACCAAATATTGGTTGGTATAGCACAGTTGTATTGTTGTGGATTGAAATTTAAATTGTATATAGTACAGCTTACTGAAATCATTTGTCTTATTGCGAGTCTTGATAGGAAAATCTTGATTTCCCAAATTTTCTCATGAGAAGTTTGTTTGCAAAATCAAGCCTCATTATTTTGGTTTTAATTTATTTGTTTACGCACAATGTTGTAGGACAATGGCTGGCACATTTTGTGAAAGATCACTGGAACCATGGTTATGACTACAGTGACAACAGTCTTGAAAGATAAGGTCCACCCTGCACCTTAAGCTTACATTCGATATAATTGCGGTCCAGATCAGGCAGATCAATGTAATATAAGGTTAGAGCAATACCAACATTGGAAATGGCTTCCTTCACAAGCAGAAACACATCTTTTCCAGATCTAAGAAAGGTACAATTTGATTTCTAGGATTTTGAAGAGGATCGTTATTGTACCTTTCTTGCACCTGGTAAAGATGTGTGTTTCTGCTTGTGAAGGAAGCCATTCCCAATGTTGGTATTGCTTTCACCTTATATTACATTGATCTACCTGATCTGGGCTGCAATTATGTCGAATGTAAGTTTAGGGTGCAGGGTGGACCTTATCTTTCAAGCTTGTTGCAATCGGAATTGCGAGTCGTTTCAATCAAGGAGTGGAAGAGAGGCGAAGTGCATGGTTCTTCCCTTTTGCTACCATCACAGTTTTTGTTGGAGGGATATATGAAGGTCAATGTTTTATTAATATAAAGAGAAGTGGTAATCTCGTTAGACTGAAGATGCTAGCCTTTTTGTAGGATGGTTCTGGATATATAACTTGTGCCAGTAATCTCCTTATTTTGGTATTCTAAATTGGTTATCTTAGTAACTATGGTTGTCTTTATGTGAAGTTGTTGTCTGTTTTGAGTCTTTTAATGGGCTTTCTTTGTTTGTTATCTGTATGACTGTATTGGCACTTAATGGTGAACTGATGTTGTGATATGCTGCTTGCAGTGAAGTTGTCTAAATTAAGGTCTTTAATTTGAAACTTTAAAGTTTCAGTTTATTTTCTATGACGAGGCATTGTGTCTGTCAGTTTTTCTGTTGCTACTGTTGTCGTGACCGTCCTTGTTGCTGTTGCTAAGATGGGAGTACATATCTGAATATCACCATGTCTGTGTCCTAACAAAAAAGAGTATAAATGATACTCATGACTATGACCTTAGAACTTGAATTTTCTGGCTTATCAAATAAAGTGTCTGTGTTTTCCTATTTTATATTTAAGTTTGCTTCATCCAATTACTGAATGAGGGTGGAATTGATTTCAGAATTTTTAAAAGTAAATGACTGGTTTACTACGTAAGATTTCGAATGTGCCCAAAATAAAGCCTAAAATTGCTTATTTTTTATTGCTTAAAAATTTAATATTTTACAAAATTAAGCAAGTGAAATGCAATAGTTTGCTGAAATGTAACTGCAAGATAATTTTCAAGGATGCTTATTTATTGATTCACTAAATTCATATCTACCTGGTTACTATTGTGACTCTTTTTCCCGACTTTTTAAAAAATATCCACGGTTTGAACCGAATCGCTAAATCTGTCCACGAGTGCTCGGAAATTTTAAATATGCCCAGCCAATAAATGACCGGTCTCGTGATTTTTTTTTTTTTTAGAGAAAAATAGCTAAAATATTGAAATCTAACATTAAAAAATTGAATTGTTTTTTTAAATATTTGTTAGATTATTTTTTTTGATAGCATATTTATACTAAAACACGCTAAATTACTTGAAATTATGTTAATTTATGCTGATTGACACTAGATTACTTTAAATTATGTTAACTTTTTTTTAAGAGACAAATAGCTAAAATGCTGAAATATAACACTAAAAAATCGAATTTATTTTTAAATATTTGCTAGATTACATTTTTTTATATATAATTAGCATATTTATACTAAAACACGCTAAATTACTCGATTTATGCTTAATTACACTAAATTACTTGAAATTACAATAATTATGTAGAATTATGCTAGAATACACTAAATTACGCTAAATTATGTATGAATAGAGATGATATCTTTACTGAGAAAGCGAAAAACGACGACGAAACTTCAAACGGTCATAAAACGGCACTCGAGTGTCTGATTTCAGCAAATGACCACTTTTCGGAAAGCTTGCGAAAATGCGCATGCGTCAAAACTAGCTACGTTAGATTTCCAAATTTAGAATCACCAAAAAACAAAGGGAAGAGCCTCAAAACTTCAGTTGAAGTTTTCGATTAAGATTTTCATTTTTATTCTCCAATCTACGTAGCTCAGTAAATTAGTTATATAATGAACTTGTAGAATACCAATTTTTATTATTTTTGAAATTTTTTTACTATTTTTTATGATTTATGAAAGATGGCACAAAATCGGCCCTATTCATACGTAATTTACCGTATTTTAGCATAATTCTACATAATTATTGTAATTTCAGCATTTTAGTAAATTTACCGTATTTTAGCATAATTATTGTAATTTACCGTATTTTAGCACAAAATCGGCCCAATTTATAGCGTATTTTCAAACAAATATTTAAAAAAACAATTCGATTTTTTAGTGTTAGATTTCAGCATTTTAGCTATTTTTCTCTAAAAAAAAAAAGAAAAAAAAAATCACGGGACCGGCCATTTATTGGCCGGTTTGGGCATATTTAAAATTTCCGAGCAGTCGTGGACATATTTAGCGATTCGGTTCAGACCGTGGGTATTTTTAAAAAAGTCGGCTCTTTTTCATAGTTGAATCAAAAGGAATAAAGAGATTCTCATCTTTTTGGCGAGAGCAGAGGATCCGATGGATGTCCGTTCACTCACATTCCGCTGATATGATATGATCTGGCACGTAAGATGTGAATCGGACGGCTAGCTAGATTGCATGATATATCGAATGCTTTAGTCCTTCAATCCCACTGGTAGGCAGGTGATTCAGTCCCATTAACTAATTAGATTAGCATAACGAATTCCAAATTGATAAATGCAAGTGAACACATTCTCCCCTTTTTTTTCAACCATAAAACTGTCAGGCTCAATCCATAAATCAATTATTAAACCGATTTACTAGCATTAAGTCACTACATACTAAACTCATTTCTTATTGCAAGTATATATGTATGATGTATCACATCTAAGATTTCTTATACATAGAATATATATTCTCTTTACTATATATTATCATACACCAAGTTTCACCACTTCCTACTTTGGCAATCACATTCTTCATTTGCATCCATTTCTGAGGCAGGAAGAACCAGATCCTGACGGGTTCGAATTGTGGTCATCCCGATGAGGAGATGTCTTTTCTCCAGGGTCTCTGTAATTTGAAAATTTGAATAAGAGTCAATAAAATAATAAAACTCTTAACCTCTAGACTACAAGTACACATTTGTCATTTTATGAAAGGAGCTAGACTATATAAAAACTTAAAAGAATGAAAATTTAATTAAATTTTAATAAACATAATTAAAAAAAATTAAAATTATGAGGATGGCTTAGCATCTGCTGACATACTCAGAGTGTTTCACCCACTTATCTCCATCAATTTGGAAAGATTTTTCTGATACCGTTTTTCCGGTCAAGAAATTCTGAGGTTCGTGTTTTATTATTTTCCTCGGAGCTCCTGCGTAAGAAGAGCTCACCACCAGAACCAACACAATGGAGATTATGACAACCTTCATTCTGTGAAGCAAAGTAATGTTAACTTCTGGAACAAATTAATTGTTGGTACAAATACATGAAAAGAAGAATAAGGATTTATACAAATTGCTTTTACCTTAATTAGTACTTCCGAAGGATACAAGATCTCGTCTTATTCTATTTCCCTGATGTGAGAAATGTGAACTACGCATTTTATTTATAATGAATTCGGCAAAGCGCACTAGCTGGCTATGATGTGGAGCATTTAAGAGATCAATTGTGTGCTCAATTGGTTTTAATTGCTACATCAATCATGATAATGAGAAGACCAAAAATTCTTACCTATTAATTTGTAGCTAGGTTCAAATTAGTAGTGGTACACTTGTAACATTGATTGATATCCACTTATGAAATCCACTAGTGGATCCACTTATGAGTCCACTTGTAGATCCATTCTGCTTGTGAAGCAAAGTAATGTTAACTTCTGGAATAAATTAATTGTTGGTACAAACACATGAAAAGAAGAATAAGGATTTCTTGAACCGCTATTACCTTAGAAGTAATTTCGAAAGATCAAGGGTACGTTTGGATGCACTCTAGAATAGCTAGAATAGCTACTATTTGAGAATAGTAAATAAGAATAGCACTAACTTTGATAGTATGAGAATATTGCTAACTCAAAACTATTCAGAATAGTAAAAAAGTTGTTTGGAATGCATATTTGGAATAGAGTTTGGAGGGAATGAATAAATGATCTTTTTTTATTCGGCTGAAAAGAGCAACAATTGCTATTCTAACTTTTTGTTGGGATAACGAAATAACCTATTCTCCCTGTTCCGAATAGTAACTGTGGTTGTTTGGATGAACCTAATTTAGAATAGCAATGCCATTCTAAGAATAGTACTATTCTCAGATGATCAAAACATAGCCCAAGGAGCTCGTCTTATTCTATTTCTCTGATGTCAGAAATGGGAACTACGCATCCTATTTATAATGAACTCGACAAATTGCACTAGCTATCATGATGTGGAGCATTAATAGAAGAGATCAATTGCGTGCTTAATTGGTTTTAATTTCTACATGAATCATGATAATGAGTAGACAGAAAATTCTTACCTATTTGTAGCTAGGTTCAAATTAATCGTGGTACACTGTTGCATTGCAATCTAATGCAAAATTTCAATACACTTGTAACATTGATTGATATCCACTTATGAATCCACTTGTGAATCTGAAATTATCTTAAATTTAGTACACAAATTTCATTTACTCATCAATTTCGCAATTTGGAAATAGTAAGCATAACCATTTTTACATGGTATTGCGCTATGTTACATCGTCACAAAAGTAATTTTTAAGAAAATTAAAAGAGTAAAGCTAGCTTGTGATTGATGTGCTCACCAACTTCAAAAATCTATCGGATTGACTTCAAACGACCAATTCAAATAGTAAAAAACGATATACTTCATGAGTGAGGCGTGTACATGCACAATTTTAAATTTTAAGATTCATTTAATACATAGTCAAGCGCTAAAAAAAATAATGTTTTGTAAGTTATTCTAATGCATTCATTTTTCATCATTATTTTATAAGTTATTTAGTCTTTATGCGTTTGGCAATGGCCCTCACCCTCACTATGGCAGCCTAGTGAACATGCATGTACCACTGATCCATTCGCGTATTGACTTTTGTGACGATGTTACATAGCAAGTGGATTCATAAGTGGATCCACAAGTGGATTTCATAAGTGGATATCAATCAATGTTACAAGTGTACCACTACTAATTTGAACCTAGCTACAAATAGGTAAGAATTTTTGGTCTTCTCATTATCATGATTGATGTAGCAATTAAAACCAATTGAGCACGCAATTAAATGCTCCACATCATAGCTAGCTAGTGCAATTTGCCGAATTCATTATAAATAGGATGCGTAGTTCACATTTCTCACATCAGGGAAATAGAATAAGACGAGCTCTTGGATCCTTTGAATCTCAGAAAAAAAAAAACCATCCTAGTGTTGGATATGAAACGAGTTCAATGCAGATATCTAGTGACTTTATAACTGAAAAGGAAGGAAGAAGATCCAATGCCCGGCCAGGGGCGAACCCAGATGGTTCTAGGGGGGGGCAGCTGCCTCCCTGGATTTTGAGTTTTAGTGGAGATTTATCGGTCCATACCGACTTTGCCCCCCCTGGAATTTGTTTTTGCCCTCCTCTGGATTTGTTGAATTTTGATTGGTAATTAGAATTATAAGTTCGAGCATCAGAAATTACAAGTCAAAACATTGAAAAGCATAAGTTAAAACATTATTTTTTATCGAGTACCCAATTGGTTAATGGATTTAAATTCCATTACGTATTTAAACCTGATTCGATATTTTTTTGCCCCCTTTGACAAAAATCATGGATCCGCCCCTGCGCCCGGCTCGAAAATATTTCAACAAAAATCTTAGTTTTCTTACATCTTTTTATAGGAATTGTCACATCGCTTTAAAATTTACAGAACTGTCCTGCTCAAAATGTTGTTCAAGTGGTACACTAATAATTCCAGGAGGTAGACATTCCGCTGAACCAGGGATAGGCACAACTATCAAATTTTATTGGGCTTAAAAATAATTCACAAATCAAGAGTAAGCAGTTGGCTACCCCTGGACCTTTTTGGATCTGCCCTTGTCTACACTTAACAATATTAAATGAGTGATAAACAAGAAGAGTGATAGGGATTTATTTATTTATAATGACAATAAAAAGATAAAGTTATATGAATTTTTTTATGATTTACAAAGAATAAATATGATATTTGCAATTTCATAAAAGTACATACATAAATTTTGTGCTTTAGCCTATTTATATTATTTACTTAAAAATTTGTATATTTGGTATGATATTGGGAGCATATATATATATATATAGGGATGGGCTATGGTGAGACGTGGAATAAAACAAGTTTTTACTCCACGCAATATTTCCAATTTGAAAATTCAAACAACCGATCCGAACCGCTCAACATGATCTCCATATTGAAATGTGCTTGGAGGCCAAATTTTACATTTTTTGGAATTTTTTTACAATTTATTAAGCCACTTTGAAAATCGCTGATCCGGGTGAACAGTAGCAAAACAGTACAAAATTCTGGACCAATGGATCAGCGATTTTCAAAGTAGCTTAATAAATAGTAAAAAAATTCCAAAAAATGTAAAATTTGGTCTCCAAGCACATTTCAATATGGAGATCATGTTAAGCGGTTCGGATCGGTTGTTTGGATTTTCAAAATAAAAATAATGAGGCGTGGAGTAAAAATTTGTTTTACTCCACATCTCACCATAGCCCATCCCTATATATACACAGAGAGAGAGAGAGAGAGAGGCTATCATGCTTTGAGAAGTAAAGAGAGTGTTTTACTTCTCGCTCATATCTCCATTTTCAAAGTTCAAATAATCGATCCGAAGTTATCAACATGATCTTCATATTGATATGTGCTTGGAGACCAAATTTTACATTTTTTGGTTTTACAATTTTTTAGAATTTTTGAAAATCACACTTTTTCACAGCTTTTCATCATTATTTTACAAGTCATTTAGTCCTTATGCGTTTGGCATTGGCCCACACCCTCACCCTCAGCATGGCAGCTTAGCGAACACCACTGATCCTTTCATTGTCTCCTGTTCGGACATATATATATAGAGAGTCCGGCTAATGTCATAATGATATAATTTCATACTAAGTTATAACGAGTCACTTTTTGCGATTTCAAAGTCCAAACAGTCAATCCGAACCGCTCAACATGATATCCATATTAAAATGGGCTTGTATACCAAATTTAATATTTTTTGGAATTTTTTTGCTATTTTTTTAGATAGGTACAAAATCACTGTTTTGAATGGTCCAGAATTATCTAGAACAGTGATTTTGTACATTTCTAAAAAATAGTGAAAAATTCCAAAAAAATATAAAATTTGGTCTGCAAGCCCATTCTAATATGGAGATCATGTTGAGCAGTTCGAATTGACTCTTTAGACTTTGAAATCGCAAAAACTGGCTTGTTATAATTTAGTCTGAAATTATAACGTTATGACATTAACCGTACTCTATATATATATATATAGTGCTGGGCTTAGCTAAGCCATGGTGTAAAACGACTTGATGCTCCACGTCTCATTATTTCCATTTTGAAAATCCAAACGACCGATCCGAACCGCTCAAGTTGTTCTCCATATTGATATGTGCTTGGAGACCAAATTTTACATTTTTTGGAATTTTTTTACTATTTATTAAGCCACTTTGAAAATCACTGATCCGGTGGTCCAGAAATTTTTACTGTTTTTTACTGTTCATAAGGATTTTCAGATTTTCAAAGTGGCTTAATAAATAGTAAAAAAATTCCAAAAAATGTAAAATTTGGTCTCCAAGCACATTTCAATATGGAGAACATGTTGGAAGGTTCGAATCGACTATTTGAACTTTGAAAATGAAGATATGGCGTGGAGTACCAAGTCGTTTTACTCCATGGAGTAGCCTAGTCGGACTCTATATATATATATATATATATATAGAATTATGCTATTGTGCTTTGCAAAGTAAAGCCATCGTTTTACTTCGGCTTACTTTTTGGATTTTCAAAGTCCAAAACTTCGATCCGACCGTTCAAGTTGATCTACATATTGACATGTGCTTGCAGACCAAATTTTACATTTTTTGAAATTTTTTTACTATTTATTAAGCCACTTTGAAAATTGCTGATCACATGGTCCAGAATTTTGTTGCACTGTTTTTTCTGGACCATGTGATCAGCAATTTTCAAAGTGGCTTAATAAATAGTAAAAAAATTCCAAAAAATGTAAAATTTGGTCTGCAAGCACATTTCAATATGTAGATCAACTTGAACGGTCGGATCGACGTTTTGGACTTTGAAAATCCAAAAAGTAAGCCGAAGTAAAACGATGGCTTTACTTTGCAAAGCACAATAGCCCTACTCTATATATATATATATATATATATATATAGAGAGAGAGAGAGAGAGAGAGAGAGAGAGAGAGGCTAGTCATTTTTCTCAAGTGAAAATTTTGAAAGGAAGAATTTGAATCTCAGAAAAAAAAAACCATCCTAGTGTTGGAAATGAAACCAACATTTTTATTAATATCCAAAGTTAATTACAAATTAATAAATATCCATACCAGCCAGAAAATGGCCGGTTTTAATTTTTTTTGGTACCGGCCATTTTCTGGCTGGTACTAAATTTTTTTTTTAGTGACACTATGAATAGTAAGATGCTGAAATCTAACACTAAAAATTTGAATTTTTTTAAATATTTGTTATATTACTTTTTTTTATATATAATTAGCATATTTATACTAAAATACGCTAAATTACTTGAAATTATGTTAAATACGCTGAATTACACTAAATTACACTAAATTACGCTAATTTATGTTAAATTATGCTAAAATACGGTAAATTATGCTAAATTAGGCCGATTTTGCGCCATCTTTCATAAATAATAAAAAATAGTAAAAAAATTTCAAAAATAATAAAAATTGGTATTCTACAAGTTCATTATATAATTGATTTACTGAGCTACTTAGATTGAATAATAGAAATGAAAATCTTAATTGGAAACTTTAACTCAAGTTTTGCGGTCTTCCCTTTAGTTTTTGGCAATTCTGAATTTTGAAATCTAGCAAAGTGGGCACTGCCGCATGCATATTTCGTAAGCTTTCCGAAAAGTGATCATTTGCTAAAATTGGACACTCGAGCGCGTTTTATGTCCGTTTGAAGTTTTGTCGTCGTTTTTCACATTCTCAGTAAAGATATCATCCCTATTCATATGTAATTTAGCGTAATTTACCGTATTTTAGCATAATTTAACATAATTTAGCGTAATTTAGCGTAATTTAATGTAATTCAGCGTAATTTAACATAATTTCAAGTAATTTAGCGTATTTCAGTATAAATATGCTAATTATATATCAAAAAAAGTAATCTAACAAATATTTAAAAAAAAATTGAATTTTTTGTGTTAGATTTCGGCATCTTACTATTCATAGTGTCTCTAAAAAATATATATATATATTTAGTACCGGCCAGAAAATGGCCGGTACCGAAAAAAATTGAAACATGCCATTTTCTGACCAGTATGAATATTTTTCTAAATTCTCAACATTAGTGGGTATATTTATTAATTTGTAATTAACTTTGGATATTAATAAAAATGTCGGGATATGAAACGAGTCTTCACTTAGGGACTGGTAAGCCGATGGATCTGTATATATATATAAGTAATTATAGGATTCGTTATTACTCTGTGCAAAACATTTTTTTTCATTTAAAACTGTGGTAGGCTAATTTTGTATCACTTGAAATATTATTTCTCTATTTAGAGATGTAATGAAAACTTTTAATTATTGAAACAGTACTTCTCTGAATTTTTCCAGGTTCTTTCTTCTTGTCTTAGCTTGGTCAAAAAAAGATATACTGAGAATAAACTTATGAAATAATTATGATGATAAAATATTTATCAAGGCTTACTTAGTCAAATCAAAAAATTGTAAAAACGTTAGGTATTGATCTTACTCGTGCTCTTCTCCCTCACTGTGTACCTCTTGTGTCGATCTTTATCTTTATAAAAAAATTAAAATCGTATTAACTTTATTTAATATTAGCATTATTAAAAAAATATTTTTTTTAAGAAAAAGAAGGAATCAAAATTTTCATAAAACCCTATTAGGTGTTGGGTTTTTGATTTATTGTTCACATTTTCCGATCTTTATCTTTATAAAAAAATTAAAATCCTATTAATTTTATTTAATATTCGTATTATTAAAAAAAAAAAAATTTAGGAAAAGAAGGAATCAAAATTTTCATAAAACCTTATTAGGCGTTGGGTTTATGATTTATTGTTCACATTTTTAGGGCCTTTTAATATTTGAAGAGATTCAAAGTATTTAAAATAAAGAAATAGCACAGTATGACACTATATATGCATAGCACTCTAGTCCAACTCTCACTATAAAATAATAAATTATATATCTCTACTCTATATTATATTTTTTAGTGGACAAAAGAGTGCATATGGGTAGGATGACAATCTACTATTTTTGGAAAGAAAGAAATAAAGATGAATTGACGGTTCATCATTACTTGTGACTGAACTGTGACGTCTCTTATAAATTTTTACTGAATTGTTTCGTCTACCTCTGAAGTCTCACATACAAAATTAATTTTAGGATATTACATACAAAATTAAATTACTAGAGATAACTTTTTAACATGATTCAATTTTAATTTTAGGTTTTATTAGGTTAAGTTTAAGTCTGGATTGGATTGAGCTGTAAATCAATTAACTTCAAATTGATATAACTTTGAGTTGTCTATAGTTAATTTGAATTGTATTTATGTCAAAAAAAAATTTTCAAATTAATTGATCCAGTTATATTCGGTTTTTGAGTTCGAATAAAAATCATGTCAGAATTGTCGTCTATGTATTTTCTATATCTGCATTTAATAATATGATTGAGTGATAGACATGGAGAAGGGTAGATTTTTTATTTAGAATAAAAATAAATTAGATTAATTGCAGAAAAAATTGTGCCATTTGTATTATTGGACGTAGTAAAGAATATTACAGTTTGTTACACGAAATTGGGAGGATAGTTAAGCATAGAACTCATGATTACGTAACTAGCTACTAGAATTTTGGTGTATTACATGGATAGCATTTAGTTGTTACATGGATGTGAAGGTTCCATGCAAAAGAATTGGCGTTTCTGACACAATAGTATCTGTTGCATGTGTTCAATGGAAAAAGTAACGCATGCAAAATATTTGATGTTTAATCATGCAATTGTCTCTTACCGACCCATGCAACTAATAATTGACGACCCATGATCCGTCAACCATGCCAAATAGTATATTTTAATGAAGGTCCATGCAAAAACAGACACCAAGACAAGCATGATTATTCGATAACTTTTTTTTGACAAAAGTGGGGTTTAACTTTAACCCACCTGTTTTATATAGAAACATAACAGTTCATACAATAATCAATGGAATAGAATTCCACTGTACAAAAGTTTATAAGCAACTAAACATCAAACCCTTTATGCATCAGAGCACAGCTAATGCCTAAGGTACCTAAACTAGAGCTTATAGTTCAGCTACGGTAATAGAAATACAGCACAAATTAAATAGGATACAACCAACAGTAGACGATCAACTAGAACAAGTACTGTATGACTATCATAGTAACTACTCGATAACTAATCTAGAATTCGAAAACATGGAGATTACTGATATGAGTTATATAGATAGAACCATCCTAGAAGAAGGTCACCTTCTTCAGTCTAACGAGTGGTACGTCCTCTTCATCCGACTCTTCATAAAACTCATTTTTTTAAGGTCCTTGATCTAACTCTTTATATTAAAACATGTATCTTCATATTTTGCTCTGTAAACTCTAATGGTGCCAAAAGGGAATGACCACGACCATGCACTTTACCTCTCTTCCACTCCTTGATGGAAACAGCTTGCGACTTCAATTGAAATGAGCTTGTAATTAATATAACTCTCACGAGTAACCACCTCAAGTTCATATGGGAAAACATTTTGGCCCCGATTGGGCAGATCAATGTAATATAAAGAGAAAGCATTCCTAACATTGGGAATGGGTTCCTTCACAAGCAGAAACAGATCTTTACCAGGTCCAAATAAGGTATAATAAAGATCATCTTCATAAAATGGTAAAGTGCAGGATTGACCATAATTGTAGAAAGAGCAGACGCCAAAGTAGGTTCTGGTGATATGGTGGTCTTTCAGAAAATGTCTCCACCATTTTCCTACAATACTGTCCATCAACAAATAAAGGAACCAAAATAAGGTTTCATTTTTGCAAACCAACTTTTCGTCAGGAAAATTGAGAAATCAAGGTTCACATAAGACTAATGATTTAGTAAGCTGTTCTATATGCAGTTTAAATTTCAACCGAGAACAGTACAACTGTACAGTACCAACCAGTACTTGGTACCACTGCCATTCCATAATATTAATCCATGCACTTTTGTGGTTATGGTTATTGTTTTACTTACATGTTAGTGGATTAGTTAGTTGTACTAATAACGGGACAAAAGAGTATCGATCAGCAAAAATGTGTACCTAAAAAGGTCTTATGAGCACAGCCTGGGATTTGGCATAAAGACGGGCCGAAATCACATGCATCAGTGTGTACTTGCCTCTGTGCATAGGAAACAGACTTGTGGCAACCTAAATAAGCATAAATGCAAGGGACATGTACTGATTCCAAAATCTTCTCGAGTGTGATGTTGCGGCACACTACCGGAATCTTGCAGATGTGACACTTGTTTTGTACTTTGGACCAGCAGGAGTTACATGCCACGTGACCATTCATACACTGTCAAAAGTATGTGAATTTGTTCAGTTTTTTCATTTGCAATATGAGGTGAAAAAAACAATGCTTTAAGTTGTCAAATTGAATTAAAAATTTCAATCGCAATCCTTGCTTGCAAATTAAACTTAAATTTAATTTGATTTACAATCTCAACCACGAATACCTTATGTTTGTGTCTATCACCAAATGTTAGAGATGGATACTGTTGCTTTATCATACAATAAATTAGGACATAATCAATATAAAATTGAGATTGAAAAAGAAAGATTGCACTTAAGTCTAGTTCGTTCAAATATTGAAGCTGAATTTGTTCACAAGTTTTGGAGCATTTATGCAAACTGGAAGAAAAAGAAGGACATAAGTATCCATAGAAAAATATTGATAAAACGAACCTGATTAACTCTTTTTCTTTTTCTTCTCCAGGGCTCGTAGCAAATGGAGCAGTCTAGTAAGTCGGTATCAATTGTGCTTATCTCTTTTTCTTCTCCAGTCGCCATGGCGGCCTAGTGGTAGAGAGGTAGAATTTTATTTAGATCTTGTGATGAGCATGAGGTGGTGTGCTCATTATATACCAAGTTTAATTCAATGTACTTGACATTAGAAACTGAAAGGTTGCATAGAGAACGTAAATGAGAACTAAAGAGGATGCAACTAATTAACATCGAACATTGAGAAGAGCAAAGGATGAATATTTACTGTTGGAATTGATACCTTTACACTCTTTCACGTAACAAAATTATTACTCAGTATTATTTTATTATTATTTTTTTAATTTTGTTCCTCCTCCGATAACGATCCTTAGGCTTGTCCATCATCCTTACTCTTTTATTAAGCACTTATTATTGTCCTGACGACAACGGTCGAGATTTAATTTTTTATTAATCTAAACGGCTAAGATTAAACATACAAGGTCAGAAGCAAACATTAACCTTTAGATGCATCGAGCTATATCCATTATATGCCGGGATTCAACAACTCAGAACCTCAGATGTCAAAAAATAGGGTTTTACTTTTTCTTCTTTTGGTTGATCTTCGCTGAGCTAAGGTTGCCCTTATCCCAAAACTTCTTTATTGGTACTTTTTAGTTGCACTTTTAGAAAAATTTAGATATACATCCATCACAACTTCATCATTTAGATATTTTCAATCAAAATTTTGAAATTAGTTATTTTTGCATCCAAACTCATTTTTTCCTCTCTCTCTCTCTATATATAGAGGTTGACTATTCTACTTATATAAGCATACAATGGCATATGCTTATAAGTCAATTTTGTGTTTTTAAAGTTCAAATAGTCGATTTGAAGCACTCAACATGTTCTCCATATTAAAATGTGCTTGGAGACCAAATTTTACATTTTTGGAAATTCTGTACTATTTTTTTAGAATTTTTCAAAAATCACTATTTTTGAGGATTTTTTTTATTATTTTTCTGAATTTTTATAGCATATTGAAACACTGTTTTAAAAAATTCTAAAAAAATAGTAAAAAATTTTCAAAAAAAATGTAAAATTTGGTTTACAAGCACATTTTAATATGGAGAACATGTTGAGTTCTTCAAATCGACTATTTGAATTTTAAAAACACCAATTTGACTTATAAGCATATGCCATCATATGCTTATATAAGTAGAATAGCCAACCCCTCTCTCTCTCTCTATATATATATATATATATTAACCTTAGTTTATTAGAATAACTGATTAATTTGAGGTTTAATCCTGTTTAAAAGAGAAGAAAGAAATGAGCAATTCTAATGCTGATACAAGCACCCTTTCGTCAGGAAAATGAGTTGTTTATGTTTGTTAATACAAGCACCCTTTCGTCAGGATTTGAATCTTGGTCGAATTTGACTAAGCTCCGTATGCTAGACCTTACACACAACGAACTGCACAATATGTCATCTTTTCCTCCTTAGCCTAAGTATCATCACTTCGAGCACTATATGTGGATTATAATTATAATCATATGAGAGGCAGTATTAATGTCTCTGTCAAAGGTAATCTCTCAAAAATTAGCAATTTTATATTTATAACAACAGTATAAGCTTATTTATTTTTCTTAAATTTGATCGATATTTCCATGGAAACATCTGACAGAGCTTAGTGCACTGAATTTGGAGGTGCTCAGTCTGTACGAATGTGGGTTTATTGGGAGTTTCCCCTATTTGGGACATCGGACGACTTCTCTTTAAGGCCTTTCGTTGGCGGGCAATGATCTAAATGGCACTTTAACATCAGAGGTAATTTACAATTTATTACTAAATCAAATAAATTTTAATTAATGCAAAAGAACAAAGTTCTATTTTCTGCTGTCTCTCTACATCGGTAGATCATAGATGTTTGACACCAAATAATAGTATCCTTATTGTCAGGTGGTATTAACTCTTAATATGTTGCTCTCTTAATAGAAAGTTCATAAGCTAATGTAATGTAATGTCCTTGAGATACATGAGTCCCGTTAATTATCTCACATATATATACAAGTCATATGCAATAGTGAGATAAGGGCCCAGCTCTTCAAGGAGCTCTTAATATTTTCAAAGGTTTCCTTAATATTTTCAGTCTCTTTTAGCTCATTATCACGAAAATAGAAAGTTGGGATTCATAAGCGAATGTCTATTTCTATCCGGAAATGAAGAAACATTATCTCCTAATTGACCTCACATGGGTTAACATGATGAGTATTCTTATTTGATGATATCTTTCTTGTTAATATTATAGGACTATGTCAACTGAAGAATCTCGAAGAACTAGATCTTTCAGACAACTATTTTACTGGAAATCTTCCTCTTTGTATGAGAAATCTTTCATCTCTTAAGCTAGTCGACTTGCATGATAATGATTTTCAAGTAAAATTTCCCTCCATTTTTGAAAGACTCGTGTCCCTAAATTTCCTTTCCCTATCCTATAACCAGCTTGAGGGGACTATCAACAAGGTCATTTTTGAATCATTATAATCTTGAAGTTCTAAGGCTCTCGATTTTAGAGTCATTGAACTTTCGAGTCGAAGTTATGAATTTGCCTTTTCAGCTTGAAGACCTTGAACTAGCTAATTGCATTCTTGATGTTGAGCCAACTTTCTTGTACTCTCAACATCAATTACGAGTGTTGGACCTCTCTAATAGCAGCTCCAAGGGTCCTCTTTCACCTGTGTGATTGTTGTTAGAAACCAATCCGAGCTTGTTCAAATTAGATTATCACAAAAACTTCTTCACAGGGCCTTTTCAACTTCCGTTTTTAATTCATGAAAAACTCTCAATGTTGAATATATCTGACAACAATCTAAGCGAAAAAATTACTGACTGATATTTCCATGAAGCTTCCAAATTTAATGTCCCTGACCTTATCAAAAAACAATTTTCAAGCCCTCTTCCTCTCATGCCTACAAGCAATCTCCAAGCTCTAGATTTATCTAGTAACAATCTCACTGATGATATACATAATAGTTTTTCGAGAATTCCGCCTCATTATTTCTCTATTATAGATCTATCAAATAATAAGTTCTATGGATCTTTCACTAAAAGTTTCAACTTTACTGGCTACAAATTTGCAAGATTAATATTAAATTATAATAATATAAGTGGAGAGATTCCTTCTTGCATTTGCAATACTAGTTTCCACGTGTTAGACCTCAGTAACAACGAACTAAATGATGTTTTACCTGATTGCATTGCAAGTGCTAGATATCAAATTGGATCTTTCGCGTTGATGTTGAGTGAAAATAATTTAGAAGGATCCTTACCATTGGAATGTCTGATGTGCCAAACCGTTGGTTGCTTGACCTTTCACAAAACAAGTTTTCTGGATCAATTCCTCCTTGCTCTAATCAGTCAGCCTTAACATTTGTAGATTTGAGCAAAAACAATCTAATCGGAAACTTTCCCATAACATGGCTGAATATTTCTCATATATCTGCCATAGACATCCAGGAAAACTATTTATCTGGAGAGCTTCCAAATTGGGAATCCACTCTAAGAATGCTACTAACAAGAAAGAACATGTTTAGAGGACCTATACCAGAACAAATATGTCAATTCAGATATTTACACATACTAGATTTGTCCCACAACAATCTTTCTGGAGAAATATCATCATGCATTATAGATATGGGATCAACAACCGATGATTCTATTTATGTGGGATCAACAACCTTACATTCTATTTACTTGGGATCAACAACCAACAATTTTCTCTTACACATTAGATATGGTGTCTAATTGTATGACAGAGATTTACCAAATTTTGGATTGGAACTTATTTCAAAAGAAAGGTCAGATATCTATTGGGAACATATTTTAATAATGCAGTGTATAATAGATTTGTCTTCAGTCGAATAAATTGGTTGATAACACTGAGTATATCGAACAACCATTTAAGCAGTGCAATACCAAATTCCATATCCAATTTGCACCAATTAGAAAGTTTGGACCTCTCTCACAACTCTTTGACACGAGAAATATCAAGAGAGCTGATTGAACTAACCTTCCTAACATCATTTATGTGGCTTATAACGACTTATCTGGTCCTACATTAGGTTTAGAAGCACAATTTATTTCATTTGGTAAGAGCAGCTATGAAGGCAACCATAATCTCTGTGGTCCTCCCCTTCCAAAAAGTTGTCCCTACTCTTGGCACAACACAGCCTTCGCCGAATGAAATGAGTGACGACCAAAGGTATGAAGGCACTGGCTTTCTCATATTGTTCGGTTCTTTCTCTCTTTTCTTTGTTGTCAGTTTTTGGGGGTTCATGGTTGTTCTTTATTTCAAGATAAATTGGCACTATGCTTTGTTTACTTTGGTGGACCGCTATGGTGATATGATATATGTGAAGGTTGTCCTTTCGACTAGAAAGATTGGACCTGCTCGAACTGAAGGGTGTAGTTGAGGGATCATTTTTTTAATTTCGAAGGATATGTTGTATTATATATGTCCTGAATATGTACCTAATATTTATATACGATGTATTGTGAATCTTATGAACTTTTGTCTTGAAAAAATAAGTAAGACAACTTTTGCATGTTTATTTTATGCTGTTGCATTTTTTACGAATTTCTCAAGTGGCCTATAATTTTCATTACTTGTAAACTTAGGACCATTATGTGTGATATTATGTATAGTATGAAATATTATATGATTCTATACACAATCCTAGGTTGAACAATAATCCCAACACTAAGACCCAAACCAAAAACGGAGGACGAGCCTGATTTGAGCTAAAGTTTCAATGAACAGTCCATATAAGGCCCAAAATTGAAAGGGAGGAAAACCAAATGAGTAGCTGGTTTGGTAATGAAACATGATGACACTTCAAAGATACTTTTACTTGTCAGAATGAAGTTATGTTGAAATATACCTTGACTAATCAAAGTAAAGTTAGAAGGAAATCTTTTATACAGAACCATAAAAGAAAGTTGGTCTTGGTCTCCCTTCTCTTATTATTTTTCTTTTATCAGAGTTAAATTGGCCGCGTTGAATATTGCTATCAAATAAATATTCTTTTTTTCCAAGCCTGTAGATCAAAGTTGTACCAAAATCTTCACTAGTTCAGGATTTGAGTTGCGATTATTTTAAGTCGAGTCTTCAACAACATCTGTTTAGACTAGGTATATGTCATAATTTACATTGTTTATTTTTTTTTTATTTTTTTTATGAAGTGGCAGAGGCTGCCCAAATTTCTATTGAATAAAAATATTTACAAGCTCCCTACTTGGGAGGGGATCCAGAGCTACTTACAAGTGCATGGTATTTATTTTCTTATATTGCAACTATATATGTATCACATCTAAGATTATTATACATGGAATATATATTCTCCTTAATATATATTATCATACACCAACTACAGTCAAGCCATACCCATGCACAGTTTCACCACTTCCTACTTTGGCAATCACATTCTTAATTAGCATCCATTTCTGAGGCAGGAATTGTGGTCATTCCTAGGAGGAAAATTCCTCTCTCCGGGGCGGCTGTAATTTGCAAATTTGAATAAGAGTCAGTAAAATAATGGAACTCTTAACCTCTAGGCTACAAGCACACATAATAAAGTTTTGTATTTTTCTAAATTTTCATAATACAAATTAGTTGTATTTATTATTATTTTTTTCTTATCTTGAAATATATTTTGTCTAAAGCACAAGTCAAGATGTCAATGGTACTCTTTTTTCCGTTTACCCGACCCATACAGTATTCAAAAAAAGGGTAAGGGTAAAGATTATTTTCCGTTATCATAACGGGTACGGGTATGAAAATATCTCCACCCGACCCATATCGTACCCGTTGACACCCCTATCTCCATCAATTTGGAAAGATTTTTCTGCTCCCATTTTTCCGGTCAAGAAATTCTGAGGTTGGTCTTTTATTATTTTCCTCGGAGCTCCTGCACAGGAAGAGCTCATCACCATAACCAACACAATGGAGACTATGACAACCTTCATTCTGCATGTAAAGCAAAGTAATGTTAACTTCTGGAATAAATTAATTGTTGGTACAAACACATGAAAAGAAGAATAAGGATTTATACAAATTGCTTTTACCTTAATTAGAAGTACTTCCGAAGGATCCAAGAGCTCGTCTTATTCTATTTCCCTGATGTCAGAAATGTGAACTACGCATCCTATTTATAATGAATTCGCCAAATTGCACTAGCTAGCTATGATGTGGAGCATTTAAGAGATCAATTGCGTGCTCAATTGGTTTTAATTGCTACATGAAATAAAAATTCTTACCTATTTGTAGCTAGGTTCAAATTAATCGTGGTACACTGTTGCATTGCAACCTAATGCAAAATTCCAATACACTTGTAACATTGATTGATATCCACTTATGAATCCACTTGTTGATCCACTTGTATGTGAATCTGAAATTATCTTAAATTTAGTACACAAATTTCATTTACTCGGCAATTTCGCAATTTAGAAATAGTAAGGATAACCATTTTTACATGGTATGGCGCTATCCACAACAACAAAGTAGGCACTTTTTGCGACGGGACTTCGTTGCGAAAAAGTACCGTCGCAAAAGAAAAAGCACGTTTATGACGGTACTCCGTCGCGAAAAGTCACTTTTTATCCTCGCGAAAAGTGCATGTCTTTTGTAGTGATCTAACATCGTCACAAAAGTCATTTTTAAGAAAATTGAAAGAGTAAAGCTACCTCGTGATCAATGTGCTCACCAACTTCAAAAATCTATAGGATTAACTTCAAACGACGAATCCCAATAGTTGAAAATGATATACTTCACGAGTGAGGTGTGTACATGCAAAATTTTGAAATTTTCGGATTCATTTAGTATAAAACCAAGCGGTCAAAACAATAAAGTTTTATAAGTTATTTTAATCCATTCATTTTTCATCATTATTTTATAAGTCATTTTGTCCGTATGCGTTTGGCATTGGCCCTCACCCTCACCCTCAGCATGGCAGCTTAGCGAACACCACTGATCCCTTCGTTGTCTCCTGTTCGGACATATATATAGAGTCCGGCTAATATCATAACATTGTAATTTCGGACTAAGTTATAACGAGTCCGTTTTTGCGATTTCAAAGTCCAAACAGTTGATCCGAACTGCTCAACATGATCTCCATATTACAATGGGCTTGTATACCAAATTTTATATTTTTTTAATAGGTACAAAATCACTGTTTTGATTGGTCCAGAATTATCTAGAACAGTGATTTTGTACATATCTAAAAAATAGTAAAAAAATTAAAAAAATATATAAAATTTTGTCTCCAAGCCCATTCTAATATGGAGATCATGTTGAGCGGTTCGAATCGACTGTTTGGACTTTGAAATCGCAAAAACTGACTTGTTATAAGTTAGGCTGAAATTATAACGTTATGACATTAGCCGTACTATATATATAGAGAGACAGAAAGAGAGAGAGAGAGAGAGAGGCTAGTCTTAATTCTCAAGTGAAAATTTTGAAAGGAAGAATTTGAATCTCAGAAAAAAAAAAAACCATCCTAGTGTTGGATATGAAACAAGTTCAATGCACATATCTAGTGACTTTATAGCTGAAAAGGAAGGAAGAAGATCCAACGCTCAGCTCAAAAATATTTCAACAAAATCTCGGCTTTCTTACATCTTTTTACAGGAATTGTCACATCGCTTTAAAATTTACAAAACCGTTCTCCTCAAAATGTTGTTCAAGTGGGAGACTAATAATTCCAGGAAGTAGACATTCTGCTGAACCAGGGGTAGGCACAACTATCAAATTTTATTGGGCTTAAAAATAATTCACAAATCAGGAATAAGCACTTGGCTACCCCTGAACCTTTTTGGATCTGCCCTTGTCTGCACTCAACAATATTAAATGAGTGATAAACAAGAACAGTGATAGGGATTTATTTATTTATAATGACAATAAAAAGATAAAGTTATATGATTTTTTTTATGATTTACAAAGAATAATATGATATTTGCAATTTCATATTTTTGTATATTTGTTGTATGATATTGGGAGCATAAGTGAACCATAGGATTCGTCATTTCTCTGTGCAAAACATTTTTTCTTGTAAAACTGTAGTAGACTGGTTTAATTTGTATCACTTGAAATATTATTTCTCTATATAGAGATGTAATGAAAATTTTAATTATAGAATTACTTCTCTAATTTTCGAGAATGGCCAAGGTGGTGATCAGCTCGTCTCAGCTTCTTTCTTCTTGTCTTAGCTTGGTTCAAAAAAAAATATACTGAGAATAAACTTATGAAATAATTATGATGTTAAAAAAATATTTATCAAGACGCTGTGTACCTCTTGTCAAATAAAAAAATTGTAAAAATGTTAGGTATTGATCTTACTCGTGCTCTTCTCCCTCGCTGTGTACCTCTTGTTTGGATCTTTATCTTTATAATAAAAAAAATCCTATTAATTTTATTTAATATTAATTAGCATTATTAAAAAAAATCTTTTTTTAGGAAAAGAAGGAATCAAAATTTTCATAAAACCTTATTAGGTGTTGGGTTTCTGATTTATTGTTCACATTTTCAGGGCCTTTTAATATTTCAAGATATTCAAAGTATTTTAAAATAAACAAATAGCACAGTATAACACTATATATGCATAGCACCCTAGTCCAACTCTCACTATAAAATAATAAATTATATATGTCTACTCTATATTCTATTTTTTGGTGGATAAAAGAGTGCATATGGGTAGGATGACAATCTACTATTTTTGGAAAGAAGGAATAAAGATGAATTGACGGTTCATCATTACTTTTGACTGAACTGTGACGTCTCTTATAAATTTTGACTGAATTGTTCAGTCTACCTCTGTAAATCAATTAACTACAAATTGATATAACTTTGAGTTGTCTATAGTTAATTTGAATTGAATTTATGTCAATGTAATTTTTTTTCAATCTGTCCAGTTATATTTGGTTCTTGAGTTGGAATAAAAATAATGTCAGAATTGTCGTCTATGATTGAGTGATAGACAGGGAGAAGTGTAGATTTTTTTTTATTTGGAATAAAAATAAATTAGATTAATTGCAGAAAAATTATGCCATTTGTATTATTGGATGTGGTAAAGAATAGTACAGTTTGTTACACGAAATTGGGAGGATAATTAAGCATAGAACTCATGGTTACGTGATTAGTGATTTAGATCACGTGTCATGGCTTATCATTATCAATTCAAGTTTTCACGTCACGTACCGTTTAATATTATGTGAAATAGTTAACGCACATAAATAGTCGTAATACGTTAGTCATGTCGTGACTACACATGATGTTATTGGTCATGATTAACTATTTTTTTTTATAGTTTAAGTTAGTTTAGTGAAAATTTTGAAAATGTAGGAAATTAAGAACCGAGTAACATGGAGAACAGTTTGTTTTCTTCATGTGTAAAAGTTTTACTTTTTGACACCGATGTGATTTCACTTAATCAAAACCTGACGTAATTACGCTTGATATATAAACAATCAAAATTTATTAAAAGAAGTGTGTGCATGCAGTTTTGAAGGTTTATAAAGTTTGAACATATATATTTCTTTGCCACTATTATACGCCTTCCCACTTGTTGCAATATAGTACAAGGAGAGTGTATGGAGAGTGTGTTGTATCATTTCCTAATTGTTATAAGCATAGAGATTGTACGTTCTGGATTTGAACCTCTGTAATCATCGGAAAATATTAATTGTGATGCGAGTCATTTACACAAAGAGGTGTTGATATATTTTTCTTGCTTTTCAATGTGCCACATACGATCGATCCACAATCATTAATTCTCTTATGGTACTAGAGTAGGCTTATTTATGAGCATCGTCACATTGCATTTGACTACAGTTAGGTGGTCACTTCACTCCACTTAATTATTTAGATTTCTTTTAATTTATTTAATCACCAGTCGAATATTATCTAACGGTCTTGATTAAGTGTGATTGATCACATGATCATAATCATGTTTCGTGTTGTGCTGTGCTGATCTGGGAATTCGCATATTGTGTCATACTCTGTAATTTTTTTTTTTGGTTAAAAAGACTTGAGTTCCAGTTTCACTAAAAACTAAAGTGTTACTTAGTACTCTATCATTTCTATTGAAGAGATATAGAATATGACATGCAAATTATGGTACGTAACTGGTACGCTTGTCGCGCCATATAGTGACAGAGATCATTAGAACAGGACTTTTTATATCCTGCTTTTGAGCTCTGAAAAAATTCTAGGAAAAACCCAGCAGTAATCTCTTTTTACATAAACAGTCAAGTCTATTATGCAATGTGACTTCCAAACTGACTTTGCACAATTGGTTGTACAGTCAAGTCAGTGTGGACTGGTATTCGCATAGAGAGGTAATACAATTGCATGGGGGATCTTCCAACAGATGAAGGATTTTAAGTGTGTACACACCTACTCAGTAGTGTAAATGCGTACTCCCAATACTATTAAATATGATCTTAACTTCTAGCCGAATATAGTGTTATGCTTAATCGAGACTACCATAATAATTTTGGAAACCTATTTCGCGAGTTATACTTTTAGGTTAATTAAGCTGTTCTTTCAATTCGTGTTGAATAAATGAGGGATCCTTTGTGAAGATTTACGCAATCTATTTTAGATGGAAAGGATCAAATCAATCCTGATTTCTCATTGCCAATTGATAAAATTTATTTCCAAATTTAAAAAAGAAAGAAGTAGAGGTGCTATCGAGTCTGGTAGGGTCCAGATAATATTATATATGAACCCTTAACTTAAAAATTTTCTGGTCCAAATTTCGATTCATATACGTATTATTTTCAAATAGGATCTGGTTCGTATCCGGATCTGGATAACGCATCTATTAGTAGACATTTTGGTTCCAATATTTCGGTTTTGCGTAGATATTGGGAAACCCATAACTAGTAAGAAAGATTTAAGTTTCGCATAGACATTTTGGTTCCAATATTTCGGTTTCGCATAGATATTTTGGATAACCCATAACTAGTTTGTGAATTATTGGGTCCGGTTCGGATCCGAGACTGGATAGGGTATATGTCACAACTCACAAGCATTGGGAAAGATTTTAGTTTTTAGTTTTTTCGTTAAAAGTTTTTTGAATTCAGGAGGAGATATATAATTTATTAATTTTTGAAAGTAAGATATGGAAGGAGAGAATTTTTTTGGAAAGTAATATATTAAACATGGTGATTTTTTTTTCATGGTTATTATTTTTTCATGATATTTGTTTAATGTTTGTGCATCTCATTCCTTTCCCTACATGTCAAATTTGACGGCAATATCCCCTTAAATGCTACAATTGTTTTTTGGATCCTGATAATTGTCCCCGCACTCCCATCTTCCCATTATCCACCCACTTAACTTCCATAACTACCACGGTGGACCACAAAAACTCCAGCACTGATTTTTTTTTTCTAAAATATTAATACCTATGCAATGAAGTATTTATACCTATGATTGAAAATATTTATATCTATAAGGTGAACAATTTTACATAAATAATTGTCTCTCCAACTATATGGGGGGACTACTCAAATTACATGGGAGGGATCATATACATTTTTAGAGGTGAGTTTTTTTCTTCGTTCAATCTCGTCCACATTTCTGACGATCTGTAAGAAATTTTGCGAATCTAAAACCACGAACGTCTTCTATGCAATTTTATCTTTCAAATGAGATCCATGATGACATACTTTCGGGCTCGTCATCACACAAGTATTTATACCTCGTCGTGCAAGTATTTATACCTATACTTACAAGTATTTTTTACATATGACACTGGTGACATATGAAAGTATTAATATCAAGTATTACAAGTCTTTATTATACCTATGCACTGAAATATTTATACTTATGTGGTCAACTATTTTTGTTAGAAAAATGTTGACGTATGGAAGATTGGGGAAGATTGATGCAGAGATGCGGGGATGCGAGATCCCCACTACTTCAGTAGAGGAAAGTTGATGCGAGGACCATTGAGGGACTGAAAAATGGGTAGTCATAACAAGTTACGCAATGCAAATATTAATATCTTAATTTGCAAGTATTAATTTCTTATCTTTCAAGTATTTATACGTACCTATGAAAGTTGACGAAGGACGAGTGAGGGGACTGAAAACAGAGACAATATAATTAGTGGGTACCATAGTACAATTTTTCTCTAATATTGCTGCGGGGATAGAGGGGAGGACTGGAGTGTAGGTAGTAATATAATTATTTTTGTTTTTTTAGTTTGGTTAATGATTTTCTTGATTGATTGAGGGGCCCAGCTATAAGATTAAATGAGAGATAGGGCAGGAGCTAGTATCTGATTGGTCTAAATCTGGTTGGGGGGGGGGGGGGGGCTAGTTTAGTTATTTTCATCCCTTCGGCTGGACTGGGCGCTCATGAGCCGCGCAACAAGCTGCTCAAGAGAGGGTGTACAGCACAGCACCGGATTCAATCCAAGTTCGGGAACCTCAGTTCTGGTCTGTGTGAGCCGAGAGTACAGCCGGGACGTGAGAATTTCGCTGGACTTAAAACCAGCACTGTCCTACTGGTTTGTGGGGCCCGAATGTCAGTATTTTCTAATTGTCTCATTCTTTTTTTTTCTTTCTTTGTTGATTTCTTCTCCATTTCGGGCCAGATCCGGATCCCTCCATTTATTTTCTCTTTTTGTTTTTCTTTTGCTTCCTCCACACTTATTTAATTTCTAGTATTCATTTATTTTTTCCTTCTTTTTTCCATTTGCTACACTCTTCTTCTACAATTTCTGAACCCTGACAACCTCATTTTTTGCTTCTATTTATATTTTTTTAATGGTCCAACAGTAACTTTAAAGAAATAATAATTGAGTGAATTTGTTGAAATAATAAAAGAATTGTGTATGTAAAAAATGTGACTTTATATATAAAGTTGAGGTATCAAAATTTAGCCTCACATAATTAATTTTATTTATATCTTATACCATGAATAGTTTATATTTTTACGTGTCTCCGTGCATTGTTATTAATAAAAAAAAGGTAAAATATGGTATATGAAATAAAATATTATTTTCGTTCTAAAACCTTTTTTAAATTTTATTGATATCTTATACCAGAGGATACATAGGTTGCTTCGACTTACTGCTACTTTTCCCGTTTCAACTGCTACTATAGAACGAGCTTTTTCAGCCATGAAGATCGTTAAAATCGGGCTTCGAAATAAGATGGGTGACGAGTTTCTCAGAGACTACATGCTTGTTTATATTGAGAAAGAACTAGCTAATAAGATTACTTCAGATGAGATTATTACTGCATTTGATCTTTTAGAAAATCATAAATTTAAATAAAAATATATGAATATTATGTTTTTAGTTTAATTTTGATAGATATGATACTTTGTTGTTGTAGTTTTATTATATCATTTTGTGAAATCAAATAGTGAATGATCTTCTTATCTTGTGTCATATACTTATATTGTATTATGCATTTTTTTATTAAAAAATAAGTAATGATATTATTTAGCCTGATTCCGCCCCTGGGCATATGAGTATTTAGAGTAGAAATAGGGCGTTCTTAATTAATTAAGCTCACCAGGTTTTAACATAGTAGTTTTGGCTTCATGCAGCAAACCACTGACATTCTTATCAGTCTCAAATATAGAACTATTTTTTTCAGATCTCCATTCTTATTCTCATTACACCATCATTGGGCCTTCATAACCACAAGTATAATGTGTTTTCACAAAGAAACGAAAAGAAAACCGCACTGAAATATTGGGAGCACCTAGCTATCCCCTGTAACCTTTCCCCATTTCTTCCCCCAGTCATTAACTACTTGGAGGGACCATTTACATATTAGGAGATCGCCTAATATTTGAAATATTTTACAACTGGCGCGCGCAAGTATTCATATATAATACATCAAGTATTCATATATAATGTATCAAGTATTCATATATAATGTATCAAATATTCATACCTAAGCTATCAAGTATTTTACAAAAAAAATTGGACACATCACTCACTCATCTTTTACACGTTTTGTTTTTTTGAAGGTCAGCAACAAAGCGTCGCTAACGATATATTGATAAAAAGGTTATTTTACAAATAGCACTATACATTGGAATCCAAAGAGATCCCCAAGCCAAACCACAAATTTACAAGAAAAACCAATTGAAGCAACTAACTAGTAAATATAGCTTCTAAAAGGATGCAATAAGCCCCTGCAATATTGCATCTTTTGCGGTGGTTACGCATGAACTGACCATGCCTTGACATCTAAGACTGTATCATGCATTAACAAATTCACATACCGCCTCGCGCCCGAGAAGAATCTCCTGTTCCTTTCTCTCCACAACGCCCACACCCCCGCCGCCCAAGCTCCATTCCACAAGGATATTTGTGTTGGTGATCCTGTTAGCCGGCCAAGCATCCATACCTCTTCAATGGTGCCACATCGCGCGAGAGCTGAATTAAAGTTGAAGTGTGCCATTACGCCCCTCCAGAAATTGACTGCGAAGACACAGACCCACATGATATGGTCCTTTGTTTCCACGGTAGTTGCATTGCACAGCTGACACTTGGCTTGAATCGCACACCCTCTCGAGATCAAAACTTGTTGTGCTAGGATTTTATTTCCGAGCATAAGCCAGATAAAGATCCTCACTTTTACACATTTTTAGAGGTGATTTTTTCTCTCTCCGTTCAATCTGTTAGTGTTGTGATCTAGAAGCCAATCATAGGATGATTGTTTTCTAAGTTTTGTTTATGTAATTGAATTATTTGTTTATTATTTTGTTCCTTGAGTATTTCATTACTTATAGATCATTCAAGTTGAGGACTTGGAATTGTGGAACTCTATAAAGGAGTTAATAAATACTCTAAAAGTGTCCCTAGTCTTGGTAATTAACAAGGAACATTAAATTACCGGTATAAGATTAGTATTTGGATTAGATGATGATTATGTTCTGCAGATCATATGACAAGGGGTTGTCAATCTAATCAAATGGATACCTGATGAAGATCAGGGATTGGTGATAAGCCGTAATAATATCTATTGAAACCGGGGGTTTGTTATGAAAATTAAGCCAAGTTTTGATTAGATTAGGTTTAATTAGGTTAGAAATGTCCAAAAGTTCAAGTTACTGCCCTAGTTATGTTTATTTTACAGGTAATCAAGTGTTTGGAGCTTAACGAAGCAAAACGGGCGATTTGTGGCAAGCCAGGATGATCTGTCACATTCATTGCGGACCGCAAGACACCTCTTGCGGGCCGCAACATTATCAAACAGAGAGCAGATCAACAGCACAGCATTTTCCAGACCTCTTGCGGCCCGCAAAGGATTTTATTGCGGCCCGCAGAGAAGCATTCAGAGAGTCAGATCCTGCGCGAGAAACAACCGCCTTCACTCATTGCGGCCCGCAAGAGATGTTATTGCGGCCCGCAATAAGGCGGTTTCAGAGCCCGAATTTGTTATTTTTGGAAAGTTAGTTTTATTTTTTGGAGAGGTATAAATAGGAAACCTGTAGAACAGAACAGTTACGTTTTTTTAGAGTTAATTTCTGATTTTAAGAAGAGAGACAAAGGAAGAGAAAAGGAGAGAGAAGAAGGGAGAAGTAAAGATCACGATTCAACCGGTTTTATTATTTTCTCTCTTTGGAACTCTTTTAATCTTTTTAATTTGATTTGTGCTTTAGCCATGACTGGCTAAGGAATATTCTAGGGTTAATTAGGGCTGTACTTGAAACTTTTGTTATGATTTAGTTGGTTTATTTTGTATCTTCTTGTTCTTTATTATGATCTGTTCTTTATTTTAATTGATTGTGAAGACTTAATCGAAATCACATGAAACCTTAGGATTTAGTATTTGCAATTGAGAAATTGAATATTGAGTCCCGACCATAAAGAATAGGGTATTTGATAGGCTAAGTACCGAGAGGTGACGCTTGTCTTATACGGGCTTTACCCAATTGTTTAGACAAATTGTACCAAGTACCGAGAGGTGAATTACGGTTTTCTAGATTAATTAGGACAGTAAGATCTTAATGACTTTAGATTAGCATAGCCAAGTACCGAGAGGTGACGTTTATTCTAATTTGAAGATGGTATTAATATAGAAATATCCCTTTGTACCTACAACCCTAAACTGTGCCTTCATAATTGAAAGAACAAATTTAATAAACCAATTAGTCATAACATTAGTGGATAGGAACCCTAAGAAATCCTAATTTCTCATCTTTGTTAAAAATCAGATTTTGCTTTAAGACTTTAGTTTAATTTAGTTTAATCAAAACAAAATCAATCACTCAAACAAACAAAAACCTTTTTACTTCTTTTACTAAATTAAATTGCTAGGTTAGATAAAATATTCCGACTTGTCCCTGTGGAGACGATCCCTAAATACTACTTGACTAGGTTGTACACTTGCAACTGAATTGAGTATAAATTAGGATTTATTACTTGTACTGCAGAAATCACATCAAGTTTTTGGCGCCGTTGCCGGGGACAACGGAGAATATTATTTCAGACCTAAGTAATTTAGTTAGTAATTGTTTTTAATTTTCTTTTGCTTTCTTTTCTCTCTCACTCGTGCAGGTTGAAATCTGGCAGAAGAACCTCCAACCCCGGAAGCCACAGATTTGGTTGAGTGGTTTTCTAGGAGAGGATCAACTCATCTTTTCTACGCCAGACGAAACAAACACCCAACAAGAGGACCTTTCCTGAGTGTAAATCCGCGCCGGTTAGACATGTCGGCCGGAAATGAAAATGCTCGTTTGGAGAACCTTCAAAGAGAACGGGATGAGATGGCCAATGAACTTCAACGTTTGCGAGCAGCCGCCGCTGATAGACAAAACATCGAAGCGGCTGATGCCAATCGCCCCTTGAGGGACTTTACAGCACTTAGGGCTGAGGAAATCCACCTTGGGTATACGGCACCCACCATCAATGCTGAAGAATACCAGATTCCGCCAGCATGGGTTAGCATGGTGCAGCGCCATCTGTTCCATGGTCTACCTCACGAGGATGCAACACAGCACTTAGCCAATTTTGAAGAAATCTGCAGCACAATTAAGGTACAAACTGTTTCTCCTGAAAATCTCAAAGTTATGGCCTTCACTTTTTCTCTTGCAGATAAGGCTAAAAGTTGGATAAGGAGCCAAAGACCCGAGAACATGAACACTTGGCCTAAGGTGGCAAATGCTTTTCTCAACAAATTTTTCCCGCCATCCAAAACAAACTCCTTGCGCCATCAAATCCACAATTTCCGACAAAGGGGAGAAGAAACCATGAGCGAGGCATGGGAGAGGTTTCAAGAATTGCAAAGGTGCTGTCCCCACCATGGTATCGAAGGGTGGAATTTGTTGCAAATCTTCTACAACAGCCTTCTACCACAGGACAAGGGGATGCTAGACGCAGCTGCTGGAGGTAGTCTCATGAATAAAGGGGCTATTGATGGATACAAGCTGGTGGATGACATGGCTCTCAACCAAAGCCAATGGCACAACCCTAGGGAGACACCGGTCATCCTGCAGCGAGGAATAAAGGAGGTGAATTCGAATCAAAATTTCGCTGCAGAAATTGCCGCCTTGAATCGCAAAATTGATCAAATGGGCGTCAACTCGGTAAGCAATCCTTCTCCTCTTCCTTGTTCAATTTGTGGTGGTACCGATCATCTAGCAATTAACTGTGGTGTAAGTAATGAGGTTAGTTATGAGGAAGTGAATGCAATTAACCAAGGCAATTTCAAACCAAATAACAATCCTTACTCCAATACTTACAACCCCGGTTGGAGAAATCACCCAAACTTTTCGTGGAGACAAAATGACCAACCAGCCCAAGGAAATCAAAACAACCAAGGTAACTCAAACTTTAATAGACCAAATCAAGGTTATGGTAACCAAGGGTATGGTTCGAATGCACAACCAAAGTCCAATCTCGAATTGATGATGGAGACTTTCATGACAAGTCAAAATCAAAAGTTTGATGAACTGACCAAAAAGGTAGACATGTTAGCAACTCAAAACAAATTACTTGAAAACCAAGTTGCACAATTCTCTCGCCAACCGGGCACCCTTCCGCCAAAACCCGAGAACAATCCCAAGGATGTCAAGGCGGTTAGGCACATGCTTCGCAGCGGTACGCAATATGAGGATCCACCCGTACCAAAGGATGACTTTGTACAACCGCAAGGTGAAGAGACACGAAGCAATGATGAGCACATCTCCACACATGAGGATTTTGCCTCAAAGGAAACTACACCAATTGCACCAAGCGACCATGCGGAACCAGCCAAGCAATCTCAAGATGAACTACCAAAGGTAAGTGCACAGGTACCTCTCTACATCCCTCCTCACAAATTCGCTCCTTTTCCTGGTAGACTTAAGAATGAGAAAACCGACAAACAATTTGCCAAATTCCTTGAACTGTTGAAACAATTGAATGTGAACCTACCATTGACTGAGGTAATGACCCAAATGCCGGTTTACACCAAATTTTTCAAAGACATTCTTTCAAATAGGCGTAAACTTGAAGAAGTTCAAATGGTATCCTTAGACACAAACGGTAGTGCAATGGTAATGAATGAATTGCCCAAAAAGTTGGATGATCCGGGTAAATTTTCCATACCATGTTCTATAGGAAATGTCCAATTCAAACGTGCACTTTGTGATCTAGGAGCAAGTGTGAGTCTTATGCCTAAGTCGGTATATGATAGGTTGGGCGTTGGGGAACTTAAGCCAACTAGAATATCCCTTCAATTGGCAGACCAATCGGTTAAGTTACCTTTAGGAGTGGTGGAGGACTTGCCAATTCAAATTGGAAAGTTCTTTGTACCAATTGATTTTGTTGTGGTTGACATGGATGATGACACTCATACACCACTCTTGTTAGGTCGACCATTTCTCAATACAGCAAAAGCCGTGATCTATGTCCATGATGGAATTATCACAATGAACATTGGTGAAGAAAAATTGACATTCGATATCAAAAGATCCATGAGATATCCATCTAATGATCAAAGTGTTTTTAGTGTTGAGATACTTGACAGGTTGATAGTTGAAGAGCTCACAAACAACATGGAGAAGGGCTCATTTGAGTATTGGATGGATCAGGAGTGCGAAAAAGTCAACAAAACGAGTTCTGTAGATGTTATTGCGGCCCGCAGCAACAACCATTGCGGCCCGCAACATCTTCAGCCAGAGAGGGATGAAAATCGCACAGACATTGCGGCCCGCAATGAAACCTATTGCGGCCCGCAACATCTTCAGCCAGAGCACTTAACTCAAACAGAGCTCATTGCGGCCCGTAATGAACCCCTTGCGGCCCGCAACAACCCTTTCCAGATTGACGAAGAACCTATTCTAAGCCCGATTTTTCAAGTTTCGACTGCTGAGACCCTTCCTAACTTTGCCGAAACCACGGATGATGCACCCAAGGTTGAACTAAAGCCATTGCCTTCGACCTTACGATACGAATACCTTGGCCCAAACCAAACCTATCCCGTTATTGTCAATGCATCTCTAAACCAAGACCAAACCTCACAACTTCTGCAAACATTGAGGATGCACCGAAAGGCCATTGGATACACATTAGACGATCTCAAAGGAATCAACCCTTCTATTTGCATGCACCGGATCTTGATGGAAGAAGGACACAAACCAACCATTGAAAGCCAACGGAGATTGAATCCGAACTTAAGAGAAGTTGTGCGCAAAGAGATACACAAGCTACTTGACGCCGGCATCATCTACCCTATCTCCGATAGCAAATGGGTGAGCCCAATCCATGTGGTGCCAAAGAAGGGAGGAACAACTGTGATAGAAGGGAAGGATGGCGAGCCAATTGCAACACGACTTGTGACGGGATGGCGCATGTGCATCGACTATCGAAAGCTCAATACCGGCACGCGCAAGGATCATTTTCCTCTCCCGTTCATAGATCAATTGCTTGAACGGCTAGCTAAGCACTCTTTCTTTTGTTACTTAGATGGGTATAGTGGTTTCTTTCAAATACTAATACATCCTGATGACCAAGAAAAGACCACTTTTACTTGTCCATATGGTACCTTTGCATATCGTAGGATGCCCTTTGGGTTATGCAATGCACCGGCCACTTTTCAAAGGGCAATGATGGGTATATTTTCAGACCTGATTGAGAAATCCATGGAAGTCTTTATGGATGACTTTTCGGTCTATGGTACAACCTTTAATGATTGTTTGACCAACCTGTCCAAAGTCTTACAAAGATGTGAAGAGGTTAGTCTTGTTTTGAATTGGGAAAAGTGTCATTTTATGGTTCAAGAGGGTGTTGTCTTGGGCCATGTTGTTTCTGAAAAAGGTTTAGAGGTTGATCGGGCCAAAGTTGAGGTGATTGAAAAGTTGCCTCCACCAATCAATGTGAAAGGTGTTAGAAGCATTTTAGGGCATGCCGGTTTTTATCGAAGGTTCATTAAAGATTTTTCTAAAATTGCCAAACCTTTGACCAATTTATTGCTTAAGGATGCCCCTTTTGATTTTAATGAGGATTGTCTAGATGCTTTTAATAGGTTGAAAGAAGCTTTGATTTCAGCGCCTATCTTGCAACCCCCGAATTGGAATGAGCCATTTGAGATAATGTGCGATGCAAGTGACTATGCAGTTGGAGCGGTATTAGGGCAGCGAGTCGACAAGAAGCCGTATGCAATCTACTACGCAAGCAAAGTGCTAGATGAGGCCCAAGTCAACTACACCACAACTGAAAAGGAGTTACTAGCGGTGGTCTTTGCCATCAACAAGTTTCGCCCTTATTTGGTGGGTTCTAAAGTCATTGTCTACACGGATCATGCGGCAGTCCGTTACCTCCTTACCAAGAAAGATGCAAAACCGCGCCTCATCCGATGGATACTCTTGCTCCAAGAGTTTGACCTTGAGATAAGGGACAAGAAGGGCACCGAAAACCTAGTAGCCGATCACCTTTCACGCATTGTGGCTGAACCTTCAAACCAAGACTTGCCAATAGATGACTCTTTTGCCGATGAGCAGCTCTACCAAGTGAGTACGGCCGAATACCCGTGGTTCGCTGATATTGCTAATTTTCTTGCATGTGGGTCTCTACCACCCAACCTCACATACCAATCCCGAAAGAAATTCTTTGCGGATGCCAAGCATTATTTTTGGGATGATCCATACCTTTTCAAGCTTGGTGTTGATGGGATCCACAGACGCTGCATTCCACAAGATGAGGTGCAATCGATTCTCTACCACTGTCATTCATCACCTTACGGAGGACATGCTTCAACCAACAAAACCGCTGCCAAAGTCCTACAGGCCGGTTTCTTTTGGCCAACCCTTTTTAAGGATACAAGGATGTTTGTTGTCTCTTGCGACAAGTGCCAAAGGATGGGAAACATAACCAAGCGACATGAGATGCCTCAGTAAAGCATTTTAGAAGTTGAATTATTCGATGTATGGGGCATTGATTTTATGGGACCCTTTCCGAGCTCATGCAACAACAAGTACATCCTTGTGGCGGTGGATTATGTCTCCAAGTGGGTAGAAGCGATACCAAGCCCCGAAGCCGATTCAAAGACTGTCAAACGCCTTTTTCAAAAGGTGATTTTTCCAAGGTTCGGTGTTCCAAGGGTGGTAATTAGTGATGAAGGCTCTCATTTCATCAACCGCTCTTTTGCAAGTCTCATGGAGAAGTATGGTGTAAATCACAAAGTCGCAACTCCGTACCATCCGCAAACAAGTGGTCAAGTTGAAGTCTCAAACCGCGAGATCAAGCACATTCTCCAAACCGCTGTTGGCTTGAACCGAAAAGACTGGAGTTTGAGACTAGATGATGCACTTTGGGCATACCGCACGGCCTACAAAACACCAATTGGCATGACTCCTTTCAAGCTTGTCTATGGCAAGCCGTGTCATTTGCCGGTTGAATTGGAGCATAAGGCGTTTTGGGCTATCAAGTCTATTAACTTCGACATGTTTCAAGCTGGCCAAAAGCGCATCCTCGACTTGCATGAACTTGAGGAGATCCGTCTGAGCGCGTATGAGAATGCCAAAATTTACAAGGAGAAGACGAAGAAATGGCATGACAAGCACATAATTCGAAGGGAGTTTAAAATTGGTGATTATGTTTTATTGTTCAATTCACGTTTTAAGCTCTTTGCAGGTAAACTCAAGTCCAAGTGGAGTGGCCCGTTTCAGGTGCAACGTGTGTTTGACCATGGGGCGATAGAAATTTGGAGCGAGCGAACTGGAGCGTTCAAAGTGAATGGGCAAAGACTGAAGGTGTACAATCACGGAGAACCGGTTGAAGGGAAGACAAGCATCTCCCTTACCGATGCACAAACGAACTAGAAGAGGAGAATGGTCAAGCTCGAGACGCTAAACAAGCGCTTCTTGGGAGGCAACCCAAGCAATTTACCTTTTTGCACATTTAAATTTCGTACTTTAGAATTAATTTGCACTTAGATAGGATAATTTAGATTTTTTTTTGAAATTTTTCTGTCTTTTGCGGCCCGCAATAAATCCTCCTGCGGCCCGCAATAAAGAAAACAGAACGTAAAAAAAAAAAAAAAAAAAAAAAAAAAAAAAAACACACAAAAAAATTAGGCAGTATTTTTATTTTTATTGCGGCCCGCAACACAATCATTGCGGACCGCAATGAACACAGATTTCATTTGCGATACTTAATCAAAATTTTATTTTTTTACAGGTGTATTGCGGCCCGCAACCCTACTCATTGCGGACCGCAACATAAGCCGGAAATTTTAACAGACGCGACTTTCTCTCCCGCTCCTGGCGCCTCTTCGTTCCCCCTCTCCTTCTGTCTTTCTCTCCTTCCCAAACCGCAACCCTCTCTTATCTCTCTCTCTCCATCTCTCTTTCTCTCTCTCTCTATCCAAGACCGCAGAACCCTCACCAGACACCCAAACCGCAACCCTTCACCCGTAACCCGCCACCACTGCCGCCGCTTCTCCACTGCAACCTCTTACCACCGGCCGGAACCGTCTTCACCGACCCGCAACCCTCCTCTCCATCTCTCTTACTCTTTCTCTCCACCCCATCGTAGCCTCTCCTCCGAAACCCTACCCTAAGCTCTCCTACGGTTTTCACCGACGCCGCCACCAGACCAACCCCTACGCCGACAAACCCTAGCGTCGCCTTTGTTCCACCGCAACCATTGCGGCCCGCAACAAAACCCATTGCGGCCCGCAACAAAGGAGTCAGAGAGCTCCATTTTCTCACAGCACCTCTTGCGGACCGCAACCACGTCTATTGCGGCCCGCAACTAAGTAGTCAGAGAGCCTTCTCCACTTCTCAACACCTCTTGCGGCCCGCAACCAGACCTCCTGCGGCCCGCAACCAAACACGCAGAAGCTCTTCCTTGGTGATTTTTCTGGAATTTTGAAGCCTCGACTCGACGATTGGACTTCTCGGCTGCATTACTCCACCTCTTCACTTCAAATTGGTTTGATTACACACATTCGGTTGTATCTCTAACTCTCTTTACTTTCACTTGAATCAATCGAATTGCAAATTGTGCTTGAATCGTACCAATTGTGAATTGTGCTTGAATAATCCAACTCAACAAACATGCCACCCAGGACAAGAAATAAGGGTAAGGCACCTGCCGATGATGATGATTTTTTACCATCTAAACGGTCCAAACAGTATAGGGGCAGGGCCGGTAATACCAGTAGGTCCAATGACACAGAGATGCCAGACCAGCCCGATTGGACCAATTTACCTGAAAATCGGTGGCCCGAAAACAATAGCCCTGATTTTGGTCTAAGGTTTGCAGATGAGTCAGACCGAGACAAGTTTGATCTTCTCAAGTCCAAAAGGGTAGTGCAACCCAAATATATCCATATACCAACTCTGCAATCGTTAGGTATTTTGGATGAGGTCCAGTCTCTTATGTCTACTCTCGGTATTTGGGACTATTGCACCCTGTCTATGTCAGCTTATCGTACCCTAACTTACGAATTTTTGTCTACTCTTGGCATGGAAAACGAGAATCTGGCGACCTACTACCTGGACGGTACGCAATACTCCGTCACCATGGATGAGGTCAACAGAATCTTGGGGTTCCCCGACAGACCTGACGCAGCGGAGACCCCTAATTGGGACGAGAACACGAGCTTTTACGACTTCGCTTGCCAGCTGATTGGTGGACCTAGGAGGACCTACAAGGCCAGTCAAATCAGCCACCCCGTGTTCCGCTACATCCAGCGCGCTCTTGCCTTCACCATCTTTGCGCGCGGTGAGACAGTGGGTACCATGGGCGAGAACGAGATCTTCTTCATCTATGCCATGCTCAATGCCCACACAAGGCCCGAGGCACTTCCAAATGTCGGCGCCTTCATGTTCGACCACATTCTGAGCATTCGCGATAATGCCACTCAGGGCGGCATGATCTCTGTTGGTGGATTTGTGACTCGGCTCGCAATCTACCATGGTGTGATTCCCACAGACGGTCCGGTCTACCGAGTCCTTGCCACGCGTCTCCAAAAACAAACTGAGTTCATTGATATGACATATCTTCAGGCAGCCGGTATGTTCTCTCGGGTTGGTGACTCGCACTTCTTCATTTCCCGTGGTGGCCAGCATATTCCTCTACCCCTGCCAGTTCCTATCGACAGGGAAGATCCTTCCACTTGGGTTCTGCCCCTCACAGTGGCCCCACCTCTACAGCCGCAGTACCAGCATCAGCCAGGTGCCGAGCCTGCCTCCCAGCCACATGTTGATCCATTTGGGGTACCTCCGCCAGAGCAGCATCACGCACCGCCTCCTCCTTCTTGGAGTCCCGGCCAGCCGACCCCGCAGCAGATGTTCGAGCTGATGCAAACTATGAACACCAACATCACCAATCTGGCCACTCAGAGTGAAACACAGTACACTCAGCTGCGCTCTTATGTGGACGAGCGGTTCAACTCAGTCGACAGACAGATTGCCGACCTCCGCACCTATGTCCATGGTCAGTATGGCGAGCATCAGACCTTCATGACGGGCCGGTTCGACACTTCTCATTCCGCCATGACTCAGCTCAACACTCAGATGGGCCGTCTGCAGGTCCAATACAATGATCTGGCCGGCGATGTTGATGAGATGGCCGATCAGCAGCATGGCACTTACCATCGGACCGACCGCATGTACACGCACATGTCAGAGTCTGGATTTGTTTCAGCTGATCCGATACCGCGGCGCAGACGACACAGGCGTACACCACCACAGGAGACCGCTGCTCCTCCACATCAGGACTGATCACCATTGTGAGCTTTCTCATCTCCTCTTTTTCCCTTTCTTTGTTTTGTTTGTTGCACCGGGTCGGTGCCAATGGATAGGCTTGGGGGGGTAAATTGTAGGAGTAGTATCTTAGTAGTAACAATTTTTTCGTTTTAGTTTGTTTCTTTTAGTTTAGGATAGAAATTGGAAAGTTTTGTGCAATTTAGGGAAAAACAATACAATTTAAGGGCTTATTACAATACAATTTAAGGGCTTATTTCAAAATTTTTGTTTGGATATTCGGTGATATAACCTCATGGCATAAGAATAGGTAAATAATTGGTGAATTATGATGTCTTATGATACTTTAGTACCTGTGGTCTTCAATTAAAAACCCATTTTGCATGTTGAAAATCAAGTCTCATACGCGCAAGGCCAAGAGTTTCCGAAAGGCTTGGTGCCCGTAGGAGACTTTGCGCGAGACTCAGAAATCCTTTCACAATCGAACTTAATTGAACAAGGGTGTAGGTTGAAAAAAAAAAGTGAGCTATGTTGGATTGAAGTCCTTAGGACAGATATATCCGCATAATATTTCAGAAAAAAGTGAAAAATAAAAGAACAAAAACAAAATAAAAATGAGTGAATAAATGAGCGAGCCTAAAACAGACAGATGCACAAGTAAAAAGAGTCAAAGCATCAGGCACAACCTACACCATTAACTAAATTTTTATTTTCATTTCAAAGGGTTTTCTGGAATTGGTTATCACTTGTAGAATTGGGAGAATAAACCGAGATTCACTAACTCTGAGGTATCATGTGGGTATAAATTTGCTTAATTAAAACCAAAACTTGCGTTTGTGAGGTGAAGAAGATCATTGAAAGAAATCCAAATAGTTTTTATTCGTGCTTTGAATTAAGTTGTTTAACCCTAATTTGCCTTGACCGACCAATTTTTAACCCTAATTTAGCTTTTGTTATTAGGATAGTTTAGATAACTTGGTTTAAAAGACGTAACCAGTCCCGGTAATTTTCATAAGTGTTTAGACTTGCTTGGGACAAGCAAGGACTAGCCTTGGGGGAATTTGATAAGCCGTAATAATATCTATTGAAACCGGGGGTTTGTTATGAAAATTAAGCCAAGTTTTGATTAGATTAGGTTTAATTAGGTTAGAAATGTCCAAAAGTTCAAGTTACTGCCCTAGTTATGTTTATTTTACAGGTAATCAAGTGTTTGGAGCTTAACGAAGCAAAACGGGCGATTTGTGGCAAGCCAGGATGATCTGTCACATTCATTGCGGACCGCAAGACATCTCTTGCGGGCCGCAACATTATCAAACAGAGAGCAGATCAACAGCACAGCATTTTCCAGACCTCTTGCGGCCCGCAAAGGATTTTATTGCGGCCAGCAGAGAAGCATTCAGAGAGTCAGATCCTGCGCGAGAAACAACCGCCTTCACTCATTGCGGCCCGCAAGAGATGTTATTGCGGCCCGCAATAAGGCGGTTTCAGAGCCCGAATTTGTTATTTTTGGAAAGTTAGTTTTATTTTTTGGAGAGGTATAAATAGAAAACCTGTAGAACAGAACAGTTACGTTTTTTTTAGAGTTAATTTCTGATTTTAAGAAGAGAGACAAAGGAAGAGAAAAGGAGAGAGAAGAAGGGAGAAGGAAAGATCACGATTCAACCGGTTTTATTATTTTCTCTCTTTGGAACTCTTTTAATCTTTTTAATTTGATTTGTGCTTTAGCCATGACTGGCTAAGGAATATTCTAGGGTTAATTAGGGCTGTACTTGAAACTTTTGTTATGATTTAGTTGGTTTATTTTGTATCTTCTTGTTCTTTATTATGATCTGTTCTTTATTTTAATTGATTGTGAAGACTTAATCGAAATCACATGAAACCTTAGGATTTAGTATTTGCAATTGAGAAATTGAATATTGAGTCCCGACCATAAAGAATAGGGTATTTGATAGGCTAAGTACCGAGAGGTGACGCTTGTCTTATACGGGCTTTACCCAATTGTTTAGACAAATTGTACCAAGTACCGAGAGGTGAATTACGGTTTTCTAGATTAATTAGGACAGTAAGATCTTAATGACTTTAGATTAGCATAGCCAAGTACCGAGAGGTGACGTTTATTCTAATTTGAAGATGGTATTAATATAGAAATATCCCTTTGTACCTATAACCCTAAACTGTGCCTTCATAATTAAAAGAACAAATTTAGTAAACCAATTAGTCATAACATTAGTGGATAGGAACCCTAAGAAACCCTAATATCTCATCTTTGTTAAAAATCAGATTTTGCTTTAAGACTTTAGTTTAATTTAGTTTAATCAAAACCAAATCAATCACTCAAACAAACAAAAATCTTTTTACTTCTTTTACTAAATTAAATTGCTAGGTTAGATAAAATATTCCGACTTGTCCCTGTGGAGACGATCCCTAAATACTACTTGACTAGGTTGTACACTTGCAACTGAATTGAGTATAAATTAGGATTTATTACTTGTACTGCAGAAATCACATCAATTGGACGTGACCAAAATAAAACATTTAATATGAATTGTGTTTGTGTCATTAATGTTTTATTAGTATCTGGAATTCTAAGGTATGAGATAATTGTTTCTCTCACATGAGAATACATATTCGTGGGTATTATCCAACACTGTCAGTAACTGACAGTCATACAGATTCTATCTCAGTATGTGTCTCTCATGTGGAGAGATAGTAATTATCAAGAATACCAATGTCCCTCATGTAAATGAGTGATGATATCACTGGGCCCCTTGATGAAATAATACAAGTATGTGCACATATGATTAAGGAGTTAATCATAATTACTGAATTATTTCGGAATCAAGAAACGAGTAGATTTGCAAGGATGACACGTTCCTACCTTGGATCTATTCATGATATCATGAGACATGGAATTGACACGAGGCAATTGTTGCTCAGGGATCGTGATACAGTATGGTACTTATCATCTGTGTCATTTGGGTAACTACAATTAATGCATATTGCTAGGTGCCGCTTGTAGTTTATGGAATCGAAAGGAGTTTCAGATTCCATTGCCATGTGACATAGATCCCACAGGGTCACACCAATAAGAAATGAATTAGAAATGCTCCTTAATTTATTTGACATGTATGACATGACAAATAAATTGGTTTCTCCATCAAACCATGAGAAATATAATTATTTGAGATAATTATATATGATACTACAATTAATTAGATTAATTGTATTTGATTATTGCAAACAAGAAAAAATAGAACTTGGTCCAATAAACAAAGCCTAATGGCTGTTGTTAATTATGGCCCATGTTTATTTTATGAATTGTTTCCTTAATTAAAAAGTTCACCCAAAATAGTTTACCACGTTTTCTGATAACTGCTGCGCAGCATTTCTTATTTTGACCATATATCTTTCATAATAAATCCATTTTTAACATTCTATATATTTCTGGAAAGGTAAAAGAAATATCTAGAACTTTTCCTCTCTAGAGGAAAGCCAAATTAGAAACAGATCATGGTCAAAAACGCGATAGAACGTGGTGGTTAATTTGAACCGCCATGTTCTGTGACTGCTGCGCATGTTTCGTATTTGGACCATAACTCTCTCATACGATATCCGTTTTGGGCGTATAATATATGGATGGAAAGGTAAAAGAAATATCTATAACTTCTCCTTCTGTGATAGAATCTAATTCGAATTAGATCGTAGTCAAAAACGTGGTAGAACGTGGGGTTAACTTTGGGAACAGAATTCACATTCCTTGTTTGCTATATATATTCTCCCTCTCATTCCTTTTGAGAATAATTCGTTTTTGAGAGTTGAAGTTCTGCCAAAACTCTCTCTCTCTTGTTTTATCTCTCATGTGTTGAGAACCCACAAACCCTAAAAGTTCAAGATCTAGTTCTCTTGGATGATAGGGATTAAGGAGCAACCAAGCTAGTACTCTCTAGCAAGAGGAAACGTTGGTTTCTAATTAATTTCTTGGTGGATACCGTGGAGGACTTCTACTTTGGAGTCTCATCTTGGTGCAAGGCATTCTAAGTCACGCAAACATCAACCACCAAGGCGCTGCAAGGCATCAACCACCATTAACATCAACAAGGAGGTGAAGGCTACAACCCTACATCTCAAGGACCTTCCTTTCTTGTTAGAGACAATAAACTAAAGGTATGATGCTTATTGATTTGGAAATAGATTTTGGTTTGATTTCAGTCACACATGATGATCTCTTTTGGTACTTTTCTTGTCAAAATTTTGAAATTCCGCTGCCTTAAGTACCATAAGAACCCAACACAATCTAGTCAATATTTCTGACAATCTGTGAAAATTTTTGCAAATCTAAAACCATAAACATCTTATACACAATTTTCTCTTTCAAATGAGATCTATGATGACATATTTTCGAGTTGTCTGTTGCACAAGTATTCATACCTCGTCATGCAAGTATTCATACCTCATCGAGCAAGTATTCATACCTCGTCGTGTAAGTGTAAATAGTTCATGTATCAAGAGTATTACAAACATATGTGCATACCTCAATTAATTTTACAAGAGCAGCCGAATATTATTGAATATTGTTTTATTGTTTTCTAGTTCAATTTTATTTTTTGGATATAAAAAATAGTTGCCACATGTTTCACCGTCGAAACAAAAATAATCTATCAAATTTTATAGATCATATAATTGAAATGTTACAAAAAACAAAAACAAAAACAATATTTAAAAGAAACAAAACATACTTCATTGAAGTATTCATACATATACGTTGAAGTATTTATACATAAGATATCAAGTATTCATTCATACACGTTGAAGTATTTATACCTAAGACATCTAGTATTCATTTACACACCTCTATTTTTTTCAAAATTTATTTTTCTGTTATTTCTTAGTACTTAGTACGCACTGGCCTAATTCACCATTAATGAAGCTTTTTTTTTTGCAAATAACTCGCTACTGCATGAGCATGAGGAAGAGGAACATAGACACAAAAGGGATTAATTGCATCCATAGAGACAAAATTAGCTGAACTCGATCCATTTAGCACTTATTTTGAGACGGTTGACAATGATGGATCTGATCCGGTGGAGGCGTGTTTGATTGGGATGAGTGGCGGAGGATCTCCAGCAGAGATGGAAAAGTGGAGGCGGAGGCGGAGGTGGGAGAGGGAGGGAGAAATGGGGGAATGTTAGAATTGGTAATTATAGCTAAAAATGAAAGTTAGTTGGAGGAAGAAATGGGGGACAGTTAGATGGGGAAAATATAATTACCTTAAAATATTTTGTACCAAACTTTAACAACATTTTTGAAGTTAAATTACACTCAAGTGAGTTAAAGTCAATCATTAAAAACCTATTACAGAAATGAAAAACCCCGAGATTTTTATTAATACCCTAAAAAAAAAAATATCAAATATGCTCTCACTTTGAATTTTTTTTTAAATATGCCCTAACCGCCCCATTGTGGGGCGGTCTACTGATGCTAGAAAACCGCCCTCTTTCTGGGCGGTCCACTCCCTCTAGCCAACCGCCCAGAGGTCGGGCGGTTCATTGTTTTTTTTTTTTTCAAATTTTATATATTTTTAAGATGTTTTGTTGTTTGTAAATAAGGTATATATTTTTATAAGGAAATGTATATTGATATATATATATATATATATTTTTATGATGTATATATTGTTAAGATATATTTTTGATTTTTTAAGATATATATATATTTATAAGTAAATGTATATATTGTTAAGATATATTTTTATTTTTTAAGATATATATATTTATAAGGAAATATATATTGGTATATATTTTTTTAAGATGTATATATTGTTTAAGATATATTTTGGTTTATTAAGATATATATTATTGTAAGGAAATATATATTGATATATTTTTTTTATTGTAGATTTTATATAAAATGAAGGAAAGTGCTTAATTTGTTTTATTGTAATTTTCAATAAAATTGAGTTGAGTTTTGATGCGGTTATACGGCTGTTGTATTGATTGACGATTTGGCTAACGTGGTAAACTATGAAAAATATGTAATCTAAATCGTAAGTCCACATAAAAAAAAATCCCAACTACGTAAAATAAATGTCCACAACTCATGCAAAACAGTCCAGACCGAATACACAATAGTAGAAACCTATCAAACTACAAAACATAAAAAAACCTAACGACGAGGACGAGGGCGACGACCAGAGAGATCCAACCTACGAGGTGGATGACGGTCCCTGGGCGGCTGTACACGCCTGACGTGAACCTCCTCCTCCTGTGCGGCTGTATCCGCCTCGGCCCATGGATCCTCCACCAGTGGGGGGATGGGCGGCATAGTAGGCACCTCCCATGGCTCCCAGGTCGATGGATACGTAGGCGGAGGAGGCGCTGGGGTGGTTCTTGGGTCGGGTAGGAGGAAGGGTGGGGGGGGGGGGGGGCGGGTAGGGTTAGAGGGGGGGGGGAGGGGAACCAGCGGGCTTTTAAAAAAATAATAATAATGGGGTGGACCGCCCACCCACTGGGCGGTTGGGTAGAGGAAGTGAACCGCCCAGTGAAGGGGCGGTTTGGTGTGTAGGGTGAACCGCCCTACTAACGGGCGGTTAGGACATATTTAAATTTTTTTTGGAACCTAGGGCATATTTGATATATATATATATATATATTTTTTTTAGGGTATTAATAAAAATGTCGGTGAAAAACCCTACGTCATATTTTAATAAGAAAAGTAAAGTCAAACTTCACAGAAACATGCAAAAGCCAAACTTCATTCAAGTTATTCGGCCGTAATTAAAATATAAAGTAAAATTTAAAAATTAGCTTCAACAAAATTCTAATGAAAAATGGCATCAGAGAGAATCCCATATAAACCAAGTCGTCATTCTTTCTTAAAATTCAAAAAGAAGTGTATACCTAAATATCATTGTGTATACGTCAGAAGTATAGAAATAAACCATTTGCCCTCTGGTATTACCAGATTCGGACACGGATACAAATACGGTTTTGAATATAAAATTGGATACGGATCCAGACAATTATTTGTATCTGAACATTTCACTTGATTAGATATCGGAATTTGGAGGAAAATGTAGGTCCAATGGGCTTTGGACCTATCTTGAGCTTGATGAGCACCGGAATTGTCCGATGCATCTTAAGATGAGTGCGACCCCACTTTGAGATATGTGCGCACAAATTTTAAAGTGCAATAGACAGCTCCGGTGCCCTCAGGCTCAAAAGTAGGTCCAAAGCTCATTGGGGCTGTTCGGCGTTGCCTCCTTAAGAGGAAAGGATTAAAACCTTAATTCTTTCTAAGGAGCAGCTGTTTGTCTGAAAGAAGGATTAAGAATAAAGGGAAAAATATATATTTTAGTATGTAATGACCAAAATAACCTTGTATATTTTCTTCTTATGCTAAACTCAAGGCTTATTTTGCTAGCAACAGTGGGCACATCTAGTTCTAGTTCATTGCATTGCTTTGTGAGCTTGATCAATTCATATAACAAATTAATTAGTAATTAATGAAACACTTGATCAAATAACATTTCACAAAAAAATATCACTGTACAAATGTTATTAGCTGCAAATTTTACAAATAAAACCTTGTAAACATTTTCAATTACACACATATTATTTTCCATACAAATAAGTCAAATATTTTGTGATCCAAGTTTGAACTATAAATTACTATGCCAAAATGAAACAACAAAATAAAAAATTAACCTGACATCTGCAAAAGAAATAATAGAATAAAAAAAGAGGTTACAAATCTAAACTGTTTTTTAGCCTTCAACATAATCTTTAGACCTGCTCCGCTCTCCCGAATTTGAGTTACTTAAGAGTTATGGGCCAACATAAGGCCCAGTCAATAAAAAACAGTGCCACATCTCAAACACATGAAACACATGGCATTCAAAGCTTTGACTTACGCTCTGTTTTTTTATTAACTTTTTTGTATTTTTCTTTGAGAAAATGTTTCTATACCCAATCTCTTATACCCAGTTTTTACCCATAACGGTATTAGTCTATTCCTAACGAATTTTATCCAATTCGTTCGACCTTTCTATATAAGAACCTTTTATAACTTATATTTATTTAAAAAAAATTCTCTGCGATCTCTCTCTCAAATTTTCAGATCTATCTCTGAAATCAATTTTGTCATCGTTATTCATTTCTTTCTCCAAATCTCTCCGACGGCCTCCTCTCCAAAATCTGAAATCGATACCCGACGGCCTCCTCTCAGACGACCTCGATCCCGATCTGTCTGTGTCTGTGACTCTCTCCGAGCTCACTACTTCAAGGTATCTGATGGTGGAATTCTTTTGGATCGATTTAATTTGCCGTGCTTTTTCTTACTCACCCTCGATTTTCTCTGTCTGATCGTGGAACAGCTCAAATGCGAGAATTGTGGTGACGGAGGAGGAGGCGACAAGGCGATTGCCATGGTGACGGAGGGCCTCCGCGTCATGAATTCCAAGCTCTTCCTCAAGTTTTGCAAGGAGCTCGAGGGCCTCCGCGTCGGCATCAACCTCGAGGTCTCTCTCTCTCTCTCTCTCTCTCTCGGTGGTGGCGGTGTGTGTCAGTGTGTGTGTGTGTGTGTGTGTGTGTGTGTGTGTGAAACGAAGGTTCTTTGATTTGTGATGAAATCGCTCCAGCAGGGAAGCTTATCTATGCTCTTTTGTTACTAGTTACTACTCCTTTTACAGTTCTTTAATTATGAAGTAAACGATTACGAGGCGAAGCTTGTGCTCAAGCCATTGAGTACTGATCGGAGGTGGAAGTTCATGTATCGGCCAATACATGGAGAATTGGAGATGTTCAAGCTCTTTGCAAAAAGATTCCGCTTAAAAAATATTTAAATCTCCAAGTATATATATGCTTAATTCCCTCTTTCACTTTTGCATTTCAGTTCTATTTGTTCAATTTCAAGAAATATCTCAACTAAGGCTTGAAACTGCTGCCACATCAAGTACTATCCTTAGTCGGACAGCTGAGATGATAGGAAATGTTATCTCCAGACTCAATTCGCCATTTTCTTGATAGATGTCAGGTTAAGTACTTGGCTATTCTTATCAATTTTATTATTTTTTGTGAAGTTTGTTGCATACCTGCAAACTGTTAAACATGTCTGAACACTGCTAAGTCAAACTGTTATGCCAAGCCATTGCTTTGCTTTTTAAGTGTTGAAAGTTAAGTAAAATTTATTTTATTTCAACTGGTATTGCCTTTATGAATGTGATTGTGAAAAGCATATGCATCTGTTTGTGCAGGAGAACCTTTTGAATGAGAATGTGTCGCTGTCTAATACCGTGAAAAACCTCAACAGAGATGTTTCCAAGGTGTGGCAATAAACAAATTTGAAAATTTTAAACAATTCCTTATTAGGATATTCTCAGCAACTTCATGTCAGATTGATTTTCCAGTATTTCATATTGCAATTTACAAGATTCTATAAAGAGTTTTACATCCATTTTCAGGCAAAAAGTGTTTCACCCAAAGTTCTTAGTCAAAAAGTAGAATTTTCATTGCAGATTGTCAGCAATCAAAGATTTGATGAATCCTGAGCTCTCAATTAGCAGTGAGGTATGATTTGTACAATATTTTACATTATTTACTTAATAGTTTTATAGGATATATCAGTTATTTCACAGGTTTCATACAATAGTTTACTGTATATATCAGTTTTGTAGGATATGCAGCTTTTTCATATTTTTTTACATTTAATAAAATATTTTACATGATCTACTTAGCATTTTTATAGGATGCAACAGTTAAATTTAGTTTACATATTATTGATTGATTTTGTAGCTCGTTGACACGGTCCTATCATGCCTTAGTTTTATAAGATGTATGAGTTATTTTACAGGATTAGGGCTTGCGAGTGTTTTCTTTAAAAATCATAGTTTTATAAGATGTATGAGTTATTTGACAGGATTCATGCCTTACTTTTATAAGATGTATGAGTTATTTTACAGAATTAGGACTTTGTGAGTGTTTTCTTTAAAAATCATAGTTTTATAAGATGTATGAGTTATTTTACATAATTCTGGCCTTAGTTTTATAGGATACAACAGTTAAATTTAGTTTACATATTATTGATTGATTTTGCTACTCGTTGACACGGTCCTATCATTAATGCATATGAGACTCCTGTGAATCATCCATGGTTTTTCATCACCCCTTATATATCCGTAAGTTATTATGTACTTTTGTATATTATGAATTAAATTTTCAGACTTTAAATTGTGAAATACTTTAATCAATATTTTAATGTTTGATTTTTGTCTATTGCAGATTCTGATGCATCAATATGATGAAAAAGCAGCATTGCAGGCCCTTCCGCAGTTGTTTGGGCCTCAATTTGAGAGCATCAGATGGCTGTTCATTCCTATTTGCAAGAAAAACCATTGGGTGCTTTTTGCAGCGGATCTTTGTAATGTGCAGTTGCATTATTACACCTCAGCTGGTGAAGTTGGGAAATACATTCAATATCACTGGCACACAATGAAATGTCTTAGACACTTTCTTGCCTGGAGGACTTGTGAGTGTTTTCTTTAAAAATTATCTATAAAACCTTAAACAGTATTCTTCAACTAGTTTTTCATGATTATGCCAATTTACAGGATTAGGTGTTGAAATGCATTAAACTATTACATAATTTACTTAACAGTTTTGTAGAATATACGAGTTATTTTACAGCATTCATGCCATAGTTTTATAAGATATATAAGTTATTTTACAGGATTCATGTCTTAGTTTTATAAGATGTACGTGTTATTTTATAGGATTAGGACTTTGTGAGTGTTTTCTTTAAAAATCATAGTTTTATAAGATGTATGAGTTATTTTACATGATTCATGCCTTAGGTTTATAAGATGTATGAGTTATTTTACAGGATTAGGACTTGTGAGTGTTTTCTTTAAAAATTATCTATGCAACCTTTTTACAGTATTCTTCAACTAGTTTTTCATGATTCTGCCAATGGTTTAAAGGATTAGGTGTTGAAATGCATTAAACTATTACATAATATACTTAACAGTTTTGTAGGATATATAAGGTATTTTACATGATTCATACAATAGTTTTATAAGATGTATGAGTTATTTTACATGATTCATGTCATACTTGAAGTTATTATACAGTAAAGATGTTGATATCATTTTTTTCTTTCAGCTAAAGCATCATGGAAAGATGTTGGCATTATTCATGAGGACTGCCCAAAGCAGGCACCCAAATCAATGGACTGTGCTATGTTTGTGCTGCGCTTTGTGTACAATCTGATCACTGAGATGCCTATGAACTTTACACAGGTAATTTTATGATGTATATATTTTACTTTCAAATACCCGTAGGCTTCCATTTCATGAAACCTACAGTATTCTTCAACCTTTTACAGTATTCTTCAACTTTTTACAGTTTCATGATTCTGCTAATTAGGTGTTGAAATGCATTAAACTCATACATAATATACTTACCAGTTTTGTAGGATATATGAGTTATTTTACAAGATTAATGCCATAGTTTTATAAGATGTATGAGTTATTTTACAGGATTAGGACTTGTGAGTGTTTTCTTTAAAAATTATCTATGCAACATTTTACAGTTTTGTAGGATATATGAGGTATTTTACAAGATTCATACAATAGTTTTATAAGATTTATGAGTTATTTTACAAGATTTATGCCTAAGTTTTATAAGATGTATGAGTTATTTTACAGGATTCATGCAATAGTTTTATAAGATGTATGAGTTATTTTACAGGATTATGACTTGTGAGTAACCTATGTGCCCTATCATTTTCCTCTCTACTGATGTGCATAAATCTAAATCCCTTACAATTCTTTTTTTTGTAGGATGACATTTCTAAATAACGTGTCGTTCTAGCAATGAAGCTCCTCACGCATCCAAATAATTCACATCAGCGGTGTATGAAGTAACCATCCAAATATTGCAATAATTTAACAGCTTTTTGTTTGTGTTTGTTTTATATTGATGTTAGATACAGTTGAGAATATTTGTGAATAGTGAAATGGTAAATGATACAGTTGATGGTGAAATGGTAAAATGAAATGGTTAAATGGTACAGTTGATTTTAATGAATTTTTTGTGGTGAAATGGTACAGTTTATGTTGTGGTGAAATGGTACAATATATGACTTTTTTGTGGCTGGTGACATTTTATAGTTTGTATATGATGTTTGTTATAGTTTCATGTGTCAAATTACAGTATTTAAATCTTGTAGTTAACATGTGTTAGATTTATAGTTTGCATCTGCTAATTTTACAGTATTGAAATCTTATTTTACATGATATATATCCATGTATAAATATTAATAATTGAAGAAAAAATGATGAATTTAAAAAAAAAATTCAATTTTTTTTTATTTTAATTTCGAATTTTTTTAAAATTTTGATGCAAAAAAATTAATTTTGCATGTGTAGTTTGTAATTTGTAAATAACAACAAGTTTTAGAAGTGTGTTTTTCAAATCTTTTAGAAGCTTAAAATACAGCCGTACAAGTTTTGGAAGTGATTTGTGTTAAATGTTCTAGAAGCTGAAAGTACAGTTACTTTTCTAGTTGCTAACAGTTTTTAACTAACTTGGGTAAAAACTAGGTTGTTAGAATTTTGAACTATGTATTATGCATGATTTGTTGTTGAAGTTACAGTATTAATTATAGTATTTTACAGTATTCGCGCAAGTCAAATGACAGTTTTTTTGGGTAAAAACTAGGTACAACTCTTTGAGTACAATTAGTTGGACCCTTTTTCTTTTGTGGAGTGGTTGTGTGTGATTGCGTGGTTCTTCCTCACACCGACGGGTGACGTCAGCTCAATAGTCACAATCTTCACCTTCAAAGTAAGGCCCACTATCTTGAATACAGATCCTCTCCGGTACCGTAACAGAGAATCTGGACAGTTCATTTTAACTTGGCACGAATCTCAAAGCCCCACTTTCTTTAAGTAGTACATAAATTTTGTGAGTAGTCTACGAATGAAAAAAAAAAACGAAGGCAGATCATTTTGATTGGTGGAGGAAATTTTGTCCTGTCTTTTTATCAATGGAGTATGCATGTCATGTTATTTACAAGCGTTAATTTTATTTTTTTATATGCAAATTATATATAAATTTTGCATTTGTCTATTGTCCGTACGTGCTTAATACAAAGTATGTTACATTGTTTGCACTTTAATGAAAATTATTTAGTTTCGTATACTAAATGCAACTTTTTTTACGGTGGATTCAACCAATGGCTGTTTATAACCAATTAAATTTTCTTTATCTACCAAAGATAAATTATTATAGAAAATCAAATAATACAAAAAATTCAGCATTTCTCGGGTGACGAGTCAACCAACCACCCACTATACAAGTTAGTAAAAACAATAATATTTAAGCGACAATACCACTGTAGGTACACGTTTCCGATCTACTTTGTAAGCTGAACACGTGCATGCATGATGTGGCTTCCAAAAGTTGATATATTTTCATTAGAATATTCTTCCCAACATATTTTTTATTAGAACACATGCATGCATGATGTGGCTTCCAAAAGCTGATAGACTGCTCTGCACTAGTTTGAATCTCAAAGCGGATGAAAGTTAATCTCAAATCGTAAAGTGAGAAGAATCTTTTACGGTACTCCGGAGAATACTTTTCCCACTATTCTGTGTTTCTCTTTTGTGTATTAACTACTATTTTCTTTATTTTATCCAAACGTACATGGATTATATAACATACTATTTTACTAAATAATTCAATCAATTAAAGAGATCAACTCGTGAGTCATGATCCATTAAATATATTAATATTCCCAAGGATATTCGCTTTCGCTCCACATGGTGTTGTTTCGTCCTTGACTTTGCTTTGATTTTCTCTTTTCCATATCCTTGTGTTTAGATATTATGAATTTTGTCTCATTGGAACTATTATTATCTCCCCGTTTTATCGTCAATACCCAAAAGTCTCAGAGGTTTTAAACCACTAAAATCGTGGATAATCAAATGCTCTCAACCACAAAATTCTTTAACACTTCTAAATTGGAGAGCTCTAGGGATGTAAACAGAGTGAATTCGGAGCGGATATTAATATGAATACGAATAATAAATGGATGTTAAAATTTAAAATCAAATCCGTTTTAAACGGATACATATACGTAACGAATAACTGTCGAATAATTGAGTTATATGAACTATAAGATACAAATACTAATTAACAAAATTCAAATATGAAAATGAATGAATAATTTAAGTTAGTTTATCTAAATTTATAATTTAAATCTCTGGAAAAAAATCAAAATTAAAGACATGATTGGATACCCGAATAGATCTTGAAATGGATAGACTTATTAAGAGAAATTTGTAATAATAAAAAAAAACTGTTTCCGGATGGTCCGGATGTGGTGTTAGTTCAAAACATTAGGCTTAAGAGGATTTAAATGTTGAAGTGAGCGGAGAGAAGAAAGAAAATGGGTTTGGGTTAGTAAACACGTTCCGGATAGAATCGGATATTTGATCCGTTTACGCATTATTAAAATTATTCGTTTCCGAATGACCAATTACGCTAATTTAAAAAAATATTAAATTACTTAATTCATTTTACATCAATTTTACACTTCGTTTTACAGATTAAGTATAGAATAAATTAATCCATCTAAATAAGTGAAAAATTAAAAAATAAAACATATTCATTACAATGAATCCTAAAAAAAATAAGTGTGAAATAAATTAATCAGTCTAAATAATAATTTAACTTATTTCATCTTATTTCTCCCTCCTGAATTATCTCACAATCTTACACGTGCATAATACGTAGTACAAGCTATTAATTAGCACTGAAGTACAAATTACAAGATAGATCCACCAACTGCATGCCAAGTGTTCAATCCTATCCAATTAGTTATGAGTACAGTGGTAGTACAATTTCCCCTTCACATGTCACTATTAATTATCTGTTCAAATCTCAACTTACTCTTATTTAATTATTTATTCATTTATTCATTTTTCTTTGCCAAACCTCACATAGGCACTAACTTGCTTTATATACCCATCAAGACTTTATACTACTTTCATCAAAACTTTATACAATGAAGTTTCAACTCTTTTCCATCTCTCTTCTTGTAACCTTACTATTTTTCTCTCTCACCTCCAATGCTCAAATAGTGTCCGATACCAACGGCGATCTTTTGATCGCAACAAACCGCTATTACATTTTGCCAGTATTCCGTGGCCGTGGTGGCGGCCTAGCCATTACTCAACACAATGACCAACTATGCCCTTATTATGTAGCTCAAAAGAACAATGAGCTCGAAAAAGGCTTACCCTCGATCTTCCATCCCAAAAATTCGAAAGAATTAGCTGTTCGCCTATCCACCGATATCAACATAGAGTTTGAGGCTATTACAACATGTATCATGTCATTGACATGGCAACTCGGAGATGTCAAAGGAGGTAAGCGATATGTAACTACCGGAGGGGTAAACGGGAATCCGGGGAAGGAGACGCTGAGTAATTGGTTTACGATAGAGAAATGGGAAAATGAAGACAACTACTACAAGCTGGTATTCTGTCCGACTGTGTGTGACACTTGTAGGCCGGAGTGTGGGGATTTGGGTGTGTTTTATGAAGGTGAGAAGAGGCTGCTAGGCTTGAATGGTGACCCTTTCCCAGTTATGTTCCAGAAAGCAGATTCATGATTGTAATTAGTAATTGTGTTTTTATTTGAATCATAAGTTTTATGTGAAGGAAATAATATGTGGTAGCAAACTGTATTTTGCACAATGAATAAACTGGAATAAAATAAACAGATTTTCCTGTTCCTTGTTTCTCTTCTTATAAAATTCTCTCTGGTTATTGATTATAATATATATAGACAATAAATTAATCAAATTCGACAGGTGTAGTACTAGGATGGGTGACTTCATGGGAAATTCCTGTGTTGCTGATTCCAGTTGGGTTTCATTTCTAGCCTATCCCAATTTATTTGAAAACAAAGGCTTTGAAGAAAAAGAAGAAGAATAAATTAATCAAATTCATGCTAACTTGTCAATTTTAATATACTTGAAACTAAAGCATGAATTGTGTAAAAAAGGAAGCTTTATATTTTTCTTTTTACCTCAGAAAGTACAAATTATGAAGCTTTATCTTTTAAGAATATAAACTTTTAAACTAAAACATGCTAAATAGATTTTGTCATAAGAAATTTTCCCTGTAAAAGTAAAACTAATTAAAACATGCTCTATAAATTTTCTTCCAAAAATTGAAATACACCTTCAATTATTAATTGGGCAATTTCATGCCCAGATCCCTCTGAATTTAAAACTCGAAAATTGAGATAAATAATTATATTTGTCGATCAACTAATTATACCCATCCAGTCAAGGTCAGCCTATCATCCAGCGTTCACATTCAATTTGTATCATGTGCTTCTTGCTTAAAGTCAATGGTATGGAAAATTGGAGATCCACAATATATGATTTTGCAATTTATTTTAATTTTGTTTTCTAAGGAAATTAAAGTGCATGATATTTTCAAAGAAAAAATATAATTAAATGTTAATCAGATACTAATGAACTCAATACTTAGGAAGCTAGCAAATGTATTTTGACAAAAAAAAAGAATTTTCAAATTTATATTATAACAATCACAGACAGCACGTCTTGTGAAGGAATCCATTCCCAATGTTGGGAATGCTCTCTCTTTATATTACATTGATATGCCCGATCAGGCCCAAAATGTTTTCCCATATGAACTTCATGTGGGTACTCGTGATAATTATACTAGAAGCTCGGTGCAATTGAAGTCGGAAGCTGTTTCTATCAAGGAGTTGAAGAGGAGCACAGTGCATGGTTCTTCCCTTTTGTTACCATTAGGGTTAGAGTCGAGAAATATGAAGGTTAATGTTTTAATAAATAAAAAAAAATGAATAGATTCTGTTAGACTGAAGAAAATGACCTTTTACGATGGTTCTATCTATATAACTACTGTCTGTGATCTTCTTGTTTTGGAATACTAAATTAGTTATCTGAGTAAAGGAATAGATTGTTAGACTGGTTTTGTGATATGCTGATTGTAATTTAGTTGTCTGAATTTGAATTTAAGTATATTAAGGTCTTTAATTTTGAATTTCAAGTTTCAGTTTAGTTATGAGTACAGTTGTAGTACAATTGACCTCTGGTAAAATCAAGATATAGTCCAAATTTCCCCTTCATGTCACTATTAATTATCTGTTCAGATCTCAACCATACTCTTATTTAATTTTTTGTTTACTTTTCTTTGCCAAACTTCCCATATGCTTTGCTTGCCCTTGATTATTAATTTCAAGAAGAATAATCTATTATGTGATGTGTGAATTCCCAACTCAGCATTAATTTTTAGTAAATAAAAAGTTTGTAAATAAACTCTATTATGAAGCTTTAATTATCTTTTAAGAATATAAACTTTTAAACTAAAACATGCTAAATAGATTTTGTCAGAAGAAATTTTCCCTGTAAAAGTAAAACTAATAAAAACATGCTCTATAAATTTTCTTCCAAAAATTGAAATACACCTTCAATTAGTAATTGGGCAATTTCATGCCCAGATCCCTGTGAATTTAAAACTCGAAAATTGAGATAAATAATTATATTTGTCGATCAGCTAATTATACCCATCCAGTCAAGATGAGCCTATCAACCAGCGTTCACATTCAATTTGTATCATGTGCTTTTCGCTTAGAGTCAATGGTATGGAAAATTGGAGATCCACAATAATCTATTATATGATGTGTGAATTCCCAACTCAGCATTAACTTTTTGGTAAATAAAAAGTTTGTAAATAACACATATCAATTTTTTTTTTTTCATCATTATTGGAACTAAGTCTGAAAATATATTATACCCCTGAAAATAATATTGTGCTCGATTAATTATCCTTCAAATATTGTTTTGAATGTGTTTCATCTGGACCTTAATTAAGTTTAAATTGGGAAATTGAATAGCACTAAGGCTTAATAATTAGTTGCACGTACAATTGAAATTAAGCTCCCTTGGGACTTATTTGAGTCTGTCAATTTGGCAGGAATGAAATATTATAATGTGCGTGTTAAGTTACCAAATGCAGGGTATATATATATATATATAGTGCTGGGCTTAGCTACTTCATGGAGTAAAACGACTTGGTGCTCCACGCCTCATTATTTTCATTTTGAAAATCCAAACGACCGATCCGAACCGCTCAAGTTGTTCTCCATATTGATATGTGCTTGGAGACCAAATTTTACATTTTTTGAAATTTTTTTACTATTTATTAAGCCACTTTGAAAATCACTGATCCGGCGGTCCAGAAATTTTTACTGTTTTTTACTGTTCATCCGGATTTTCAGATTTTCAAAGTGGCTTAATAAATAGTAAAAAAATTCCAAAAAATGTAAAATTTGGTCTCCAAGTACATTTCAATATGAAGAACATGTTGGAAGGTTCGAATCGACTATTTGAACTTTGAAAATGAAGATATAGCGTGGAGTACAAAGTCGTTTTACTCCATGAAGTAGCTAAGTCCATATATATATATATATATATAGTGCTGGGCTTAGCTAAGCCATGGTGTAAAACGACTTGGTGCTCCACGCCTCATTATTTCAATTTTGAAAATCCAAACGACCGATCCGAACCGCTCAAGTTGTTCTCCATATTGATATGTGCTTGGAGACCAAATTTTACATTTTTTGGAATTTTTTTACTATTTATTAAGCCACTTTGAAAATCACTGATCCGGCGGTCCAGAAATTTTTACTGTTCTTTACTGTTCATAAGGATTTTCAGATTTTCAAAGTGGCTTAATAAATAGTAAAAAAATTCCAAAAAATGTAAAATTTGGTCTCCAAGCACATTTCAATATGGAGAACATGTTGGAAGGTTCGAATCGACTATTTGAACTTTGAAAATGAAGATATGGCGTGGAGTACCAAGTCGTTTTACTCCATGGAGTAGCCTAGTTGGACTCTATATATATATATATATATATATGTACAGACCTATAGTTTTCATTTTATTTATTGCACTAGAGATTAAATTTAATTTAGCTGAATTGTGGGGGCAAAGTTAGTTTGAAGAAAAGAAACTTGGTTGTATGAACTAGTGATTCGTAATTGCACAGCCAAGGATTTGTTTTGATTTCTAATTGATTCTAATATATTAGCAGATAAAATGGGGTAAAAATTGGGGACTACCTGGATAATTAGTGGAAGCAGAAGTCTGAATATTGTCTGATACATCCTTACATATGTTGACTGACCTAAGGCTTCCGTAATTTTAATATTTAAACATGGTAAACAAAACAAAAAAAAAGGCCTGATAATCTCAAAAAAAAAGGGCCTGACCTAAGGCTTTTCTTTTATAAAATAAATGCTTCCTATTAATTTGAGGGGCCGTGACCAGTTGGGCTTAAACAGGCCGTAAGCCCCAAAGTGCTATCTACTTAATTTTTATCTGGTGAAAGTGGGATGGCTTTTAATTTTTAGAAGCAAACGAAATCTGGTAAATACCATGGGGAAGCTCATCATGTGTGCTTTGTACGTACCTCACATGCATGAGCCCCACATTTCTATTCAACAATCTCCTTAAATAAATCATCTCCTTTTCTCTGTGGCCCCTTCTGTGTATTCATTCATGGAATGGGTCAGAAATTGTGGGAACACTGACTTGCTACGCTGACTGTCACATTTTACTGACGCTGGTATTTAACCTTCTAATCAGAACAGTTGAGCATTTAAAAACCCAATGAAAACATTTGCCACCTTCTGTTTGTCCTTACTCAAGAGGAACAAACAGTAGGCATTCATTGATCAAGAATTGAATGTACAGTCTTATTCTTATATTACATAGAAGAGTTGATATATATAAAAGAACACTGCTCCTTTACACTACCAGAATTTTCACTTGTTGTATGGGGAGTAAAATGGCTTGTTGCATGGGCGGCCCCATGCAACAAGCCCCAAAAACGTCATTAGCATGCGCTTCCGCATGCAACAACTACCCATGCGTAAAGCCCCGTTGCAACTGCTTGGTCACCCATGCAACTACTTGTTCCCCCATGCAACTACCTTATCCTGGGTTGTTGCATGCGCTTCCCCATGCAACAACCACGCATGCAAAAACTTTCAGAGTTGGTGCCTGGCTGGAGTATTTGCAAGGATAGAGGTGTGGGACCCATGTAGGTATTTGCAAGGAAAGAAACGTGGGACCCATCTAAGTATTTGCAAGGATAGAAGCGTGGGTCCCATCTATGTATTTGCAAGGCTAGCCTGTGGGTATTTGCAAGGATAGAAGCGTGGGTCCCATCTTGGTATTTGCAAGGCTAACCTATGAGTATTTGCAAGGATAGAAGCGTGGGCCCCACGTGAGTATTTGCAAGGGTAAATCATGTGGGTCCCACAATATTAATTGCATGGCTAGAGACCGTGGGCCCCATCTATTTGTTGCATGGGCAGCGAGCGTGGGCCCCACATGATTAATTGCATGGGTAGGAATGTGGGTCCCACCTGGTTAATTGCAAGGATATTTTAGGTACAAATTTGCTTCGATGTTGCGATGGAAATAATTGATCAGAAATTAAAAATAAAATCACCATTTTATAATTCTACAATCCAGTACCAATATTGTACCACCCCAGTACAAAGCCAATTCCCACCCATTAACTAATTTTCATTTCAAACAAAAGCATAAATAACAACACATAACACATTGCAATTGAAGGAGAAACATTGTAATAAGCATTGATCAACATACTGTTATCAAGCATGCACTGTACCAAAAAGAAAATACCAGGTCAACAACCACACTAATGTAATAAACCTGTCGCTGGACCCAAAATATGTTAAACCATAAACAAACATTTACAAAAGAGTAAACCCCCAAGGCTTTTCACATGTTAGAACTTCCAAATACCCTACTGATGCTAAAAGGTTTGCTAGAATGCCCTTTTACTAGAATGCCGGGCTGGTGTTAGTTTCCTCTCCCAAACCATGGGTTAATTGCGGCTTCACCACTAGCTGCCTCTTGTCCAGTTTGGGCCATACCTAGGAGTGATTGGTAAGTCCCTCCGTGACCACCTTCTCTAATAGCAGCAGCCAGATCCTACGTATACCACATTGCCAATGATTGTACGTAAGTTTTGATCATACATTAATGGTACCAATTTTGCAAGAAGCGTATATCACAATATGATTGCATTAAAATAAAACGTAAAAATTTGTAACATGTAAGGTAAGAAACAGTATTAGTTTAATCTGTGATTTGCATTGAAAGTTGTAAGATTTGGCACTGTATGAATCTGTGATTTTAAATTCATTGTCAACCCTGGTTCATTTATTTATTATGGATACAGATTTGGTACTCTATTATATTTCTAGTAAGGTTGTCTTCAGGACCGGACAGGTTATTAGGCCTGGGGTTGTAAGGTTGGAAAAAGCTCCCGCTAGATTAACCGTATAACACATTGCCGAGTAATAGATGTTAGTTTTGATCATACATTAACTGTACCAGTTTTGCAAGAAGCATAATTCACAACAAAGTGTATTAGAGTAACAGTTACAACAAGGTAAAGATCTGACCTGCAAGTTAGGCATATTACCCACTGCTACCTCATCTGGATTTTCTAAACTGGGAGCTTGAGGAGCTAGAGCCTACATATAAATTGTAGTTGATGAGAGTACTAGTATTAGGCTAGACATAATAAAATCACATCCAAAAGAAAGTGAACCGACTAAAATCATATCTATTTACATACCGGTAAGTTAGTCTTATTGCTAGCAATCAACGAGAATAATTGGTTGAAGAGATGGTTGTTGTTTGCTTGTTCTCTCTTCCTCTCTTCCCGCTCCTCGTCCTGACGACGATCACGTTCTTCTAGCATTGCACTCCATTGGGATTCCGTGAAAGTTCTCTCCCCAAGACTTGTGAGGCCAGACACAGAAGATACTGCATGGGGTGGCCTTGCTCGCATAGGAGTTGAAATGTGTTTGTCGAGCACACATCCAAACCCTCGAACCCTGCCACGGTTCAAACCGCCAACCGCATCGATGAAGAGAGTAGCCTCGTCCTTGTCAGCATTTGCCTCATCATCCTTTTTTTTCGGTAACATCTTCCTATAATTTTCAACAGATGGAAAATAAAGTATATTTATAAATGAAGTTGAAAACTTAGAATTGAAAAGAGTTTCTTTGGTAAAGACCATCTATTGGTGTTGAAATCAGTGAAGCATAAGGCCCATTTTTTTTTTATTTCAATCCAGCATGTAAAACACTACAACATATAGAACCCTTAGCATTTGGTACGGCCATATATTGATCTCTCTTTGAATATATGTCTAAAGAGATCAAGGGAATTGTATGGAATTGCACAAATTGTAGGTTTATATCATTTAGAATTTTAATACTTGAATGCCTTGATAAATATACAGTTGTTGGTTTGGTTTTGATACAAGGATTTTAGCAAGTCAGAATTTGGGGTACTTAGTCAATTTTTTTTCTCAGTATTTTTTTGTTTTACAATTTTCAGAATTAACCAGAAATGCATGTACAGTTTAGTAATACACTGGGTTAACGTTAAATTAGTTCTCCCTTCTGTCATGTCCAGCTGATTTTGACGGTAATGCTAAAAATACCATTGCAACCGTCAGTGCTGCTAACAAATGGATTTGTAGGCTCTCAAGCAGTATATCATAACACATAATAAACATAGAAATGAAATGAAAACTGAATTTCGCCAATTTCATTCTAAATTAGCTAGTTTAATACGAAATCAACAGAACCATGAAGACCGTTTTTCAGATACACACATTGGTGATTTCGAGAGAACTACTTACATAGACTTTTTGTGCTCTCTCGTTGGTGAATTGGAAAGAGTTCATATCAAAGTGATTGTCCTCTATGGTAGTCCCCTCAGTTGATGGGTTCATGAGGCCATTAGACTCACCATTGTCAGTAGTTTGATAACTAGCCACATTGGAAGCCTCTGCTTGAGCCACCACAGGTGATTTGCCATTAGGGAGTTTACAATGGGTATGAAGATAGAGCTGCTCCTTTGTTGGATGAGCCCCATTCAACAGAGTTTTCTCCACATATAAAGGAATAAACAAGAAGGGTAAATTTCAGCTCATAGAGTTATTTGTGAGTGATGGTAATTTTGTAACACAAAAGTCGTAAAGCTTACAAGTTTTTTTTCATGCTGGTGTATGCTCGCCGATCCACCGTAGTGTGAGACCATTAGTCCAGAGGTTGTACGGTTTGACTTGTGCCTTTGACTCAATTCTTGCCACTCTTCTGTGTCGAAGACATCACAGAGACCGTGCCAGTATTTGGCATCAAGACACCAGTGTGGCACCATGCCCTTCCATTTTTCTATGTTCCTACCAAATGCCTTATAGCATTTGTCCCTAGCTCTGTTCATCTCCTCAGTGTATCTTTTACACGCTATGGCCTCCAGGACTTCCCGACAAACATCAGGATCTTCCCCTTCCCGGTATGTAAACCTTTCCTGAAAAATGGTTATTAAGGTTTTATGATGACAACTGTACAGGAACTTGGAAGAATACACTAATGTAGAAGTATGCACAGCATAACAGATGTTAACTGTCCAAGGTATGACATAACTTGAACAACAAAACATAAAGTCACCCAAAATATAATTGATTACAAATCAGGCATATGTACTGAAATTGAACTCAACCTAATTGTACAGCACAGATCAGTTATTATTTTTGCAATATTACATATAATTTTGTTATAGTACATAACTGTTTGGTAACATTCAACCATGCTGTCCAGAATAACAGTTCTTCTATTATTTTTGCAATAACTTGTGAAACGTTAGCCTATTACTTCAAAATACAAAAGACAATGATATATATATTCTCTTTCTGAAGTAACCATATTTTATATCCCTACCCTATGGGATTGGTTTAAAAAGAACCCATGTTTAATACAAGAAAATATTTTGTTTGAAAATTTTATTTAGTGATGGGCTAGGGTTTTGAAAGTGTATACGATTAAATACTCCCTTCCACTAGTAGAATGAACCATGCAACTACAAAAGTGAATAAGGTTTATTGGACCATTATGTGTTGGAGGTCTTTCATGGTAATGGGAACACTTCTTAGATCAGACATTTTCACAAACACCTTTCAGAGCATAGTTGAACACAAATTAAGTGAGGTACCAGTTTAATTAAGAGGTGATACTATTATGACATGTGGGCCCAATTGAGTGAAATAGTGAAAGAGTCCTGATTGATATCTAAATAATAATATATTTATTAATGTTTTAAAACTTAGGCCCCAACATGGTCATTTCTAAATAACATATGAATAAAAGACAGTTATTTAAACAAGGAAGGAAACAGTATGTTTTTCTTGGTTTTCCCCTTTCTTTCTTTTTTTCATAAAATCAAATTATCTTTTGATACTCAAGCATAGCCCAAACAAGGTGTCTAAGTGATAACTGATCAAGCCGTAATGCATTTGGAGATAAAGTTGTTCACATTTATCATTAGTCTATCTCCTCTTTCTTTACCTTACAGTTACTAGCTTTTTTTATGCCATGTAGTTGTGGCCACATGCAATGAGAATTTTGGACATTCTTGCAAAATGCAAATTATTCTGGACAGCATGGTTGAATGTTACCAAACAGTTATTATTTTCGAAATAGTTCATATAATTTTGGAAAGCATAAATCATTTCATTATCACACTCTGTTCTCAATTGTTACGTATACAATCATACATTAATCATAGAACTTTCATTAGCATTGTGAAAAATGATTTATGCAGTACTGAAAAAAATATCAGGGAAAATGGTACCAAGAACGCCCTCTCGACCGTGTTTTTTGTTTTTAGATCAAAGCTGTGAAAGGATCTCAATGGCCCCGGCATGTAGTTCAGCGCCAGCCTAGTTATAGATTTCACTATCTCCCGCGGGTCTTCATTGCAGGTGAACTCGTGTTGCCCGATGGGCCATATCACTGGTCGTTCTTCTATATTTTGTGTGGATTGTGCTACTTGTCCAGGGCCTCGCCCCTTTTTCTTTGGTGGTTGGGATGTGGTAGTTTCCCCTTGCGGCGCATTCAGACCTTGTTGGTCAGCCGTGCGCTTTCTCCTGGTGTATTTGACCGCCGTTGCCCTGGAGGCATTGGTTTTCCGAGGTGCCATATTTGATGTCCTAACCAGGAAGGAAGCATTTGTTACATATAAATTGTATTAAGTCTTTTAAAAAAATGCACTGGTTTTGAAAGGTACTATGCATGCATAATACTCAAGAGAAAAGTTTGATGACATTTGTTCATGAGGCCACTAAAAACTGAGGGGACTGCCATAGAGGACCATCATTTTGCAGGTTCGTGAGTTCATGAGGTCATTAAAAACAATGACATTTGTACTAAAATTGTAATGTACAAATGTTAAAGAAACAATGACATTGGTACATTAACAGTCCAAATTGCTGGGTTCATGAGTTCATATCAAAGAAGGGTAAAGTTTGATGGACCTTAAAAAAAATGCATTTTTGAAGAAAATACTTTTCATGCATAATGTTTTAATTATTTCACAGATCAACATGAAAACAAGAAAAACAATGAGAGAAAAAAACACCAGACCAAATTCTCCCAAATCATAAAATATTGGCGAAAAAGAAAGACCAGATTTCAGTTCACAGTTAGGCAAGAACGGAGACGAAATTGAAGCAAAATCGTCAAATTCAACATGAGCGCATTACTTTGGTTTTAAAAATTAGAAAAATGACCAGAATTACCAAAGCTTTGATTAATCACTTCCGTTTGGCGTTAGGTTTGCCAAGTCGATCTGATGAGCTGCAGTGTGGAGTTAGGTTTCATGCCTCCAAGAAGTGTCAATAGGTGGAAGGTGCGGGGTGAGATTGGTGAATTTTGGGTAAATAGATTGAAGCTTGGCGACAGTGAGAGAAGGCCATAGAGATATGGGGGAATGAAGGAAAAAGGGGGGGAAAGCCGCGAAATGAGGGATATTGTGACGGCTTCGGGCGGAGTGCGTATCCTCTGAGATATCTCATATTCTGCATGACCGACGTGTCAGATGCCTATTCGGGGATAGCGCGGGGGCCAGGATTATTTGAGTTTGGAGATTCGTGCAGAACGTATCTGAACAGTTGAGATATTCCAATAAGTCACGCAAAATATGTGATATCGCAGGGGATGCGAATCTCCTTGGGCGGGGGCCGATATTTTTTGTGGGAGTAATGGGGGGAAAATGAAAATGCTAGGTCTGTGTTTTAACAGAGCAGTTTTGACTAATGGTTGGTTCACATGGATTGATTTGTGTTATTCTTCATAGGTGATTTGAGCTGTATTAGCTTCAAACCGCTCTGTTAACATGGCCGATACGGCTGCAGCCCCAAGGAATTTGCGAAGTTGTTATTTTAGCAGAGCAGTTTTTGCTTATTGTAGGTGGAGATAGTTTGACTAAATCGTTTATTATGTAGGAGTTGATCTTACTAGGCTTGAAGCTGCTCTGTTAGTAAATTGTGAGACAGCTGGATCACTCCATGGCTCTTGTGGAGGGAAACAGATTTTTGAGTAGAATAATTCACTAAGTAATTGTAAAACATTAATTGTCATAAATTTACATATATGAATCTATATATACATATCATTAGAGATTTCTATGAAAAAAACTCATTTTGAGATTCCAAATTATTACATGATTTATATTTATTTTATTTTAGAATTAGCTCTATATAATGATCAAGGACATGCAATGTAAGTAAAACCACTAATTAATGATCAAATTTATCATTAATTTTAAAAAATAATACAAATTAGCTGTACGATAATGAAACTTATACGATAACTAATACATAAACATGTTTATCACACTAGAAAACAATCTTGACACTAGTAAATTTATCATTAGTAAACATGTTTACATGTATTTGCACAAATTCTTCACATCCCATATACATCAACATGCAACATAAACCTTCGTTGTGAAAATAATGAAGAGATGTACACGTACGTCTTTCGTTTGCCAATCCAAACCGTGCAAATCACAGAGTATCGCATTTATTTACTTTTAGGAAAGTTTGATTAATTTTTATGTCCATCTGCCTATCCATCCAACCGAGGAAATATGATCACATCGTGTGGATATAAACATTTAGGGTCCGATCGAAGCCTAAACGTAACCGAAATTCAGATTTTTTTTGTTTGTAAGGTTTATTGTACTACCTTGATCATTTTAAAGGAAATTTGAACTTATTTCATTACAAATCGACCGTTCATTTTACATGCGAAAACGAACGGTCCGTAATCATTTACTCAATTATAAATAGCCAATATGGGGTATGGTTGAATGAAAATGAATTTTAGAATTATAATTTGTCAAAGGAATTTGTTGAAAAATTTGTAATATATTTTGCGAGTTTATTAATACCAGTTTCTTTATAAATTTGTAGATAACACGTGAGATAAAAAACCAGAGCCGTCTGATGTGCGCTTAAGGGTCATGATTCTCAATGGATAGCTCTATTTTCCATGCTGAGTTTTGGGCGTCCAGTGCACTGAGTTAACACAAATCATACATGTTACCATCTGAGCGCTGTATTATGGTCTGCAACCGCTCAGATTCGTGCGGATGGAAATACGATGGCTCGGATTTCTTTTTGTTTTTAAGGTTACCGCAGGTGAAATTTCATTTGTGAAGCTCAATCAATAGGATCCAGAGGGAAGCAGAGTAGGTCCGATGCCCATCGGACCTACCTTGGTTCGATGGGTGTGATGACCATTCGATATCATCAAGATTCGTGTGCTCTGCAACAAAATCCGTGCAAATATGTATCAATTTTCGTGCACAAAGATCTTAATGCTAATCGTACAGTGATAGAGCTAATTGAATTAAATGTAGGTCCGATGCCCATCGGACCTACACCTATCTCCAGACAGAGAGGCTTTACACGCTGGGACTTAGGTTTTTTTTTGAAAACTCACCAAGCACTCCATCCCTCCCCTTTCGTCTCCCTAAAACCTCAGCCCCATCCCTTACCTTCCGTCAGTACCCGATCCCGCTGTCCCCTCAGCAGCTCAGCTCCATCCGATTCATCTCTATCCGATCCCACTCTACCCGATCCCTCTATCCCCTCTCTCTACCAATGGCGGCGGCTGAGCCATTGATCGGACCTCGCACGAGACGGAGAACCCGTGAGCTGGATCGATTGGAGACGTCACCTAATAGAACTGCTGGTAAGTTCTCTCCATGTGAAATCCCTTTCCGCCTCGGTAATTGTAATGCAAATTAGGTTGTAATTTAGGGTGCGATGCAATTAGGGTTTTGTTTTTCGAAATTTCGGGTGTTCTCTTCACTTAGACTGCTAGATAGATTGGTGTAGTCAAATACTTGGTGCCATAGACGTCTATTGCAGAAAGCAGTGAAAATTTGGGGCTTAAATGCACAAAGTAGTGAAAAATGGCCAATTTTCACTACTTTGCAAGGCTTCCTTCATGGTTCACTAAAACTCAAGCATCCTTGTATGAATATCATGAAGGTTTGTAATATACGTGATCATATTTGAATAAAGGATGATAAGTTTGTACCATCTGGTGCTGGTAGTCTCGTACTACCTTTGCAAATTTGAAGATATAATTACTTGTTGTATAGTGCATATTACAAATAAGCCGGTACCATCCTTGCAAAAAACATTAAATAGTTACAGTTATTAAAGTTGACTTGATAAATAGGAGGAAAACTTGGTAAATTCTAATTTTGCGAGGAAAAAAAATGGAAACTAAGTTGCTGTAACTTAAATTTTGTATGAACTATTTAGTATCGTATTTGTTTATTATTATTGTATTTTTAAATGTATGAATACTTTTTATCAACATCTTTGTTTCCTTGTTGTAGGAATTATTAATTATGATCTCTGGTTTTCAATATTAATTATTAATTTAAGGGGAGTGCTATACTGAGGGCTTCTATTCTAATTTTGAGAATTAAGAGGAATTTTTTTTCTAAATACCCATTTTACCCTTCCACCTTCTCTCTCTGAGTCATTAATTAAATAAGTTAATAAAGGAAATAACTTCAAAGAAGTTTCCTTCCTTCCATGAGAAAAAAACAGACCCCGGTGATTCTAAATCCCAAAAATCCATCGCTTCGTGAATCTTGATTTTTTATGGATCCTTGTATCTTCTTTCTCCTCCAAACTTCTTTTAATTAGAAATTGTTCTTCTGGTGTACCCAAGAATAGAAATGATTCAGACCAAAGCTTCTATTATGATAGTATTGTTGGTAGTAATATTGTTCCAGTCAAGGATCATAGTCGTATAGGATCACGAGTTACCATGGTACTAGTCAATGTTAAACTACTGAAGCACAGTACTAATAATTGAAACTACTTACCAGCAACACTTGTCAGAAATACTTGACAGGTGATCCTACAAGTTACTGTGAGGCTCAGGCGATATTTGTATTTTTTTAATGTAATATTGAACTCTTATGTTGTCAGTTCACCAACAGGTTTATATAAGATGTATTAGTTTTTATGTAATACATCAATAATTTGTATTGCCTGTGACATAATAACCACAAATCATTTCTCAAAGGTGTATTATTTTTTTATTGAAAGAAAACAATGATACACCAACATAGTTATATAAGATTAATCTTTCTTGTTAACTTATATTAAAGGAGTTTCAGGAAAATAATAATAACTATGGGCAAGTTCTCTTTAGGATAGCACAAAAATGCAACAAAAGTATCAGAGCCGAGTGAATGTGTGACATCAATTGAATCAAATGTCTTTCATTGATTGAATCAAATTTTCAAAATTGTGCTTGAAAAGTTTGCAAAGGAGGAGAAATTTGATGGAAACTGGATTCGAAAATATTTTGCAACTCCAGCTCTTGCAATTGTCAGCTTGCTGAAATTGGGATGATCTCAGTAGTGTCTTTTATTTCCAGCTATTTAGAGTTCTTAGGACCATTTCAGTAGAATGTTTCTTTTTATTATCATCTATTTAGCGTTTTGTCTTTTTATTCTAGAGGGCCTGTCTTGTACTGGTAATGTACTAGTAACCATCATCTTTAATTAAATAGGTGCCCACTGGCTTCAATCAAAAAAAAAAAAGAATCACCGAAAGAAAGGGAAATATTTTTGAGGCATTTGTTTTTTCTTATGGATGGAAGATACTTTCCTTTAAACTTATTTCCTTTTTTAGTTTATTTAATTAATGAGTCAGAGAGAAAAGGTGGAAGGACAAAATCGGTATTTAAAGAAAAAAATTTCTCTTAGCACTCAAAGGAATCCAATTACTGCCAGCATTAATTTTTTCCGCCCAATACTGCAGACTTTATATTGGATACAGAGGGGGAAGCAAATGTAAATGTAATAATTAATTCTCTAATTATTTTGCTCTTAGCCTCTTATCATTATATCAGACCTAGCTAGCTGATCTTATAGTCTCTCCTTTCACTTCAAAATAAATGCCACAAAATTCAATATTATGTTATCATTAGTTACGTTGCACAATTAATTACATTTGGGTTAATTTCTTTCATAGAACTCAATCAATTACAATTTTGTACACCAAAGAAGTAACTAAATTTGATTTCATTTTATTTGTGCATTAATTGTAATTGCTTCAATATTTGTTGTGTTGCAATTTAGTTGTCCCCTTAACAAAAACAACAGTATATAAACATAATATTTAGCATGTTGCCTTAGGATCTGTTGTTTTTAGCACCAATTCCAGGAATGGGAAGCCTTAGTCTTGATTCGAGATGTAATATTTTTCTTTAATTAATCCAATTTCATGTGCTTTGATTAGTCTAAGAATTAAATTTAAGTATTAATTGTTTAATGATGCATCAAAAACCGTTAATTTTAGACTATTAAAATTGTAATTCACTTGATAGATGATGAAATATACATGGAATGTCATCATTTTTTATAGACTTGATACAAGAATTATAAAAAATAATCAAAATAAAATTATCCATTTCTGATTTGTCTTCAGGGGCATTATGGAGTGTGCTTGTACCAGTCATGCCTCACACATATTTTATTTGTTATTAACACATTTTGGGTTTTTTTTAAAATTGTCACAGGAAACAGTTATGATGCACCTCAGTCCGAGATGGACCCGGTCTCATCAAGCCAGACGGTTGTCAAACCTCGACCCCGGAAGACTCGGGGAGAACCACGGGCCACCTCATCAGCCACCACCAGAACCCCTCTGCCAGAACCAGTCACTATACCCCATCCGTGTGACCCGGTTGATCTACACCCTCAGCCAGACCCGGTTTGCCCTCAGCCAGACCCGGTTAGCCCTCAGAGCGACCCGGTTGATATACACCCTCAGCCAGACCCGGTTGATCTACACCTTCAGCCACCGCCAGTTCCTCCAAGGCGACGGGGAAATGTCAATGGTCGACCAAAACCGAGGGGATGCGACTCAACAGGCCGCCGACGATCGGCAAGGCTGAATCCTATTGATGTTTCAGCCGTTAATCCAGATAGGTTTGCAAATCCCCATGAGACCAACTCAGTACGTGATGATGTTTCTCATCCCCATGCCGCTGTATCCCCTCGGTCAGTGCCATTGAGTCGTTCGCAGTCGGTCGGAAGAGTTAAATCTTCGGTTGCCAAAAGAAGTATCCTCTGTGACCCCTCAAATTGGAGAAAGGTTTGGGTTAGCCCTACCAAACGAAACACCGGGGCAGCAGCATCACCGGGGCAGCAGCATCAGCCGGAGCAGCAGCATCAGCCGGAGCAAGGTGCAGCCCAGGGGCAAGTAGAGGCAACATCTGACCAGTTGTCACCTCCTTTACAGGGGCAGACAGAGGCAACATCTGACTAGTGGCCGCCGTGGCCAGACCAACCCAACACAGCGCGGTCACCGCCTTCCCAAGCCCCAGTTGGTCCTGATACAGAGCCACAGACCCAAGGAGAGGGGCCTGAGGCAGCAGAGATGAATTCCGACCAGTCGAGCAATCCTCAAGGGGTGTTTCCGGATGATGGCAGTAGGAGGTGCCGGTTACGCCGGTCACTACGTTCGTTACCGGAAGCTCTCTTACTCAGCGGTCTAGAACTTGATGATTCAGCATCGGGAGTTGCAGCTGGTAAGAGAAAGAGAGGTACGAAGGGGAAGAAGATGGAGGTGAGGAATGGACGAGGTCTTGCCAAGCCTCGTGACCCGGCTGGACCAGCTGGTAGACCAGAGCTGAAGGTGGTGGGAGACAAAGAGTTCACATCGGAGCCAAATTGCACAAAGGTGGTTTCCACAATAAGGCTTCTAACACTGGCGAACCTCCCAGGACCTTTTAGGTCTTACAACATTTTACCGTCGAGTACCAGGTTAGAGGTCTTGAAACAGTTCTTGCAGCGATATTCATAGGGTGAGGGGGAAGATGTCTTGCGGTGCATTGATGTTTTCGAGAATATAGCAGCAGAGGCATACAGCCGTGTGCTCACCGATACAAGGAAGGTGTGCAAAGACAAATATGGGCCAGATAAGGAGGTATGGAAAGGGTACTGTCCGAGGTGGTGCAAGAATGTAGAAATTTGGAAGGGGCTGTGCAATATATTGTCTAATCCAATATGGGAGCAACAATCGAGCACCAACAGATGGAACAAAATCAAGGACGGAAAGAAGATCAGTCACGTGGGGGGTTCTAGGAGCATGTTCAGGCTCAAGCAAAAGATGGTATTCCATTTTTATGATTACAATTATTAATACAAAAGATAAAGTCCTACTATTCAATATGGACTGAAAAGCTTAATTAATGTGCTGAAATATTCGCAGACATCTCAGTTCTATTTTTTTAAATTACAGATATCTGAGAGGGGAGCACCTGTTGCCTTGAAGGAAGTGTTTGATCGAACCCACATGATGGATACAAAGGACGGCAAGGTTTACGTCAACCAAAGATCACACGATTATATGGTAAGGTAAACTAGTTTGAGTTCTAATATAATGCCCGAATCTAGAAGAATTAGCACATGAATGCGCTTCATTTTTTGTTCTGCCTTAGGCAGAAAAATTAGCACATTATTAAGTGACATTCGATTAACTTAGTACCAGATTTGTCATTGTTTCTATACCATTATAGTTTTTCATAGAAGCTGTATCAGTATAGGTAGTCAAGGGTAGTACCAGTATGAACCTGGTAAAGGTGTGACATACGGTACCAGCTCACTTAGAGTTCAATTAAATGCTGTACAAGTCTAATTTTTGGTACAATATGAATCTGGTACTGAGAGAAATGGAAATTCAATAGAAGAGGTGCATTGAATAGTACTGTTTTCAATAGAAGAGGTGCTCTTGTATTGCTAACCCAAATTGAACTACAATCAAACAAGGAAGAATTAAATGATTAGAGTTGCTTAGGGTGCTGGGGCAGACAGGAAGAGGCCTATTACTGCCCCTATATCAAAACTGTTATCAAACATTTTTCATGAAACCTTGTTATCAAACCCTGATTCGGGCATTTCGAATTCTTTGCTAGTAAACTAGCTTGAGTGTTAATATGGAACATGGGGTCCAAATTCTTTGTTGTAAATATAATGACCGAACCAAAATCAAGCCCGGAAAAACATGGTTGGACAGATTTTTAATATAATGCCCGAATCAAAATCAAGCTAGCAAGCTAGTTTACCAAAATTAAGCTAGCTGTTGCCGGGGGGATATTTATTTCATTAAAACATAGCAGCATGAGTCTCTAACAAATTCTTTTCACTAAATAGGTGACGTATGTTGCATTAATGGAAGCACATGGGAATGAAATGGAGGAAGAGAAACTATGGGAGCTTGCTGTCGAAGGTGAGGACAGGCGAGGTCGGTTATTCGGCTTTGGTGACAAGTCAAGGACATGCAAAGCCAACCGAGAGTTGGAGGCGGTGGAGGCATCGGCATCAGATCCTACCAAGAGCACCGCCACCTCTGCGGAAGATTGCAACAGAAAGTACACACAAGCAGATGTGGCCAAGTTAGTTGCAGAGAAGGTAGAAGCTGCACGTAGGGAGTTTGCTAGTGAGATAGCGGCTCAAGAGCGGCGACACAAAGATGAACTAGAAAAGGCCACGATAAATAAAGGATACAATGAAGCACGTTTCGATGCGCTCTTCAAGGCAACAGGAGCGAAGCCACCCAAATTTGGTGTAAGTTTCCAAACATGGAAATAATTTTAGGTGAAACAATGACATTTGTACAGTAATATTTCATAGAGAAATTTAGATATATGCCCACAACTTCATCAATTAGTTATTTACCCATTTGAACTTAAAAATATAGTTATTTCACCATCTCGTAAGCACTGGCACAATCCTTGTCTCTGTAAGCCCAGTAGTCAAAATAAGTACCTATGATCACTTTATATTGTAGAAATTTTTTAGTAAATATGCCTTCCTGCTCTCTATGGTTTGTTGAAAATTTTGAGTAAACATGTAATACAAGAAATGCTTTTTGATTAAAAGGAAAGGGGAATAGAGTTCATGGCAAAGTGTGCGAATTAGTGATACTGGTAAAGAGAAAAGAAATTGTTGGCGGAGATAGAAGGGTATATTGATAATATTTTAAGTGATACAATCAATAGATGGGTATATTGATAAAATCAATAAATGGGGAAATATCTACATTTTTAATAATTATATAGTTTTTTTAAGTGTATCAAAACTGTCAATCTCATATTTTTAAGTTTACCAAAACTGTCAATCTCATATTTTATTATAATTATATATAGTTTTCTTATGTGATTAAGTCAATAGATTGGTATATTGATAATATAGTTGAGTTTAGATGGGGAAATAACTAAATTTAAAGTTTTGATGGGTAAATATATAATTGATTAAGTTATGATGGGTGTACATCTAAATTTCTCTATTTCATAATAAGGCTTCACTCTTCTTTAATGTTTTATTTGTTCTATTTGCTTTGTAGGAGGGGTCATCAAGGAGCAATTCTGGTGGGGGAGGTGACAGAGGGGGGGAGGAGAATCAACCATAATTCCTTAAATATTTGCTTTGTAAAACATAATTGTAATAGTTTGATTAAACAATTAAGTAGGATGTGAACATTTATCATCGGCTTCGGTTTGTATCTGCTTATATTTATGACCTGAGGAATAGTTTAACTTAGGATGTGAACAATTAAGTAGGATGAGAATTTATGACCTGAGGTATTAATAGTTTAACTTAGGATGCTTATATTTATGACTTGTTGTCATATTTTACCAAGTAGGATGTTCTCTTATTTAGAACAAATTGGTCTGTGTTGTTATCTGTTTTACTACATATATGAAGCATACACGTGGGTATGCACATAAAATAAATATTATTTACTATATATATGTCACTATTTCCGTCGGTATACCGAGGTAACTACATCCAATCATCAATTTTACTAATATCTGGCGCACATTCTCACCGATCTATTCCAAACCGGATCTAAACTCTAAAATTTCGCACGACTCTCCCCTCCAGTCTCACACTGGATCTATACTCTAAAATTTCGCCCAACCTGCTGGCCGACATCCCACTGTTGTGCCGCTCCTAAACCGCTTGTGGCCGCCGCTCCTAAATCGGGTAAGTTAGCTGTCTCTGTCCGCTCTCCTCTCTCTCTCCATCTCTCTCTCCATCTCTCCCTCTCTCCCTCTAAGCCACTGTGCGGTAGGAGATCACGGTTGTGAAAAGCCACTGTGAGATCACTTGGAGACCATTTTATAACCACTTTCTGTCACTGTTTTATAACCACTTTCTGTCACTGGTAGACAATTTCGTAATTTACAGGTAGACCATTGTATTTTGGGTTAGATTGATTACGACACTTACCTCCTGCTTGTAATTTTTTGATACCTCATGCTTGTACCCACTTACCTCAAAGTGTTACTGTAATTCAATTATATAACTGCCAAATCAATCCCTCATTGTATTGTTAAAATTCTGAACAGATGGCCTCCGATCGTCAATGGATGAACCGTAGCAGAAGCAACATGGGTGGAAGGCTAGACCCCGACTTTGTTACTGGTGTGCAAGACTTTGCTCGACAAGCATTAGATAAACCCTCGGTTGTAACGTTCGATGCACAAGGAAGGAAATGTATAATATGTCCGTGCAAAATTTGTGCCAACCAACAGAGTAGGGATGTTGAAACTGTCAAGATACATCTTTATAAATCGGGCTTTTGCAACAACTATTCGGTTTGGCACATGCATGGGGAAGAACATCCTAATTCAGCCGCAAACGCATCCCCTCCACCAACTAATCCAATGGCGGATATGGTTAGGGCAGCAGCAGGTCAAGAGTTTGATTGGGATGATAACAGCCCTAAAGGTGTTGCTAAAAAGTTCTTCGACATGCTAGCCGCATCGGATACGCCGTTATGGGAAGAGGACTTCACCGGTAAAATGAAATGCGAAAATCACACCGTACTATCGGCGGTAACACAAGCCTTAGCATTGAAGTCGGAACACCAATTTAGCCAAAAATGCTTTGATGGGATGATGGACCTCATTAAAGGCATGCTTCCGCCTAGTGAAAAAATGACGGCTAATTTCTACCAAGCGAAACGATTGATCGAGGCAATGGGTATGGAACACCATAAAATAGACGTATGCCCGAATTTTTGTATGCTTTATTACAAGACCAAAGTGGACATGACAAGATGTGTTGTATGTGGAGAACCAAGATATAAGCCACCTGGACCTAACCCGAATGCAAAACCCGTTGCGCAAAAGATACTTCGCTATCTACCTATCACGCCCAGACTGCAAAGAATGTACATGATCAAATCGAGGGGGAAAAATATGAGATGGCACAAGGAGGGAAAGCGTGAAAAACCTGGGATTATGGTGCACCCGGCTGATGGTGAAGCATGGAAGCATTTTGCTGAAAAATATCCAAATTTCGCAAATGAGGTGAGAAATGTTTGGTTGGGGCTAACAACGGATGGATTTATGCCGTTCAACTCGAGTGCGGCTCCGTATTCATGTTGGCCGGTGTTTTTGTTTCCGTATAACCTACCACCCGGTATGATAATGAAAGAAGATAGCATGTTCCTTGCGCTTGTCATCCCCGGACCAAAGCATCCGGGACGGGACATTGACATTCTTCTCGAACCCTTAATTGATGAATTGAATAAATTGTGGGCAGTTGGAGAAATGACATGGGATGAATATAGAAATGAGAATTTCAGAATGCATGCAACACTACTTTGGACAGTTAGTGATTATCCCGCTTATGAGATGCTATGCGGCTGGGGTACACATGGCAAGTTGGGATGTTATTACTGCCAGGGTGAGACAAAAGCCTTTCAACTCAAGTGGGGTGGGAAGGCATGTTGGTTTGGCTGTCATAGACGTCTCTTGCCTTCGGATCACCCATTTTAGAAAGATAAAAATAATTTCATAAAAGGAGAAATAGAGGGTGGTGGGCCACCAAAAATGAAAACGGGAGAGGAGCTGCTAGCGGAAGTAAGCTTACTGGATGATATCAAGTGGGGTAAAGGCAACAAACTTAATCAGATTAAAGGTTATGGTGACACACACCATTGGCAAAAGAAGAGTATTTTTTGGAGTTTACCTTATTGGAAAGATAACATTTTGCCACACAATATTGATTTGATGCATTTGGAGAAGAATTTCACGGATAATTTGATTAATACGCTTTTAAGCATGGGTGGAAAAACAAAAGATAGCGAAAAAGCACGGAAAGATATGGCTCTCATTTGTAATCGTCCGAGTCAGAACCTCATTCCAGATCCACGAAACGCGGGAAAGATGATAAAACCAAAGGCCCCATTTGCACTTACAAAAGATCAAAAGAAACAGGTTTTAACATGGCTCAAGGATGTTGTACGGTTTCCCGATGGCTATGCATCAAATTGGAGTAGGTGTGTTAACCAATCAACTTCCACCCTAATTGGACTTAAGAGTCACGATTTACATGTGTTCATGGAGCGACTACTTCCAATCGCATTTCGAGACTTTGTTCCTGATTCGGTGTGGGATGTTTTATGTGAGATTTCAAGCTTCTTTAGAGAGATTTGTTCGAAGGAGCTTGAACCATCCCGTATTGACGAATTGGAAAAAGATGTTATCGTCACAATTTGCAAAATGGAAAAAATTTTCCCCCCCCGAGTTTCTTCGATTCAATGGAGCATCTTGTTGTCCATGTAGCAAACGAGGCTAGACTTGGTGGCCCCGTAGGGTCTCGATGGATGTACCCTTGTGAAAGGTATGATTTTATTCCAATTTTCTTATTTTATAAAATAATGAACCACTAATCCTACAAATATGTTGTCATATCTAAACCATAACAATATATGTACCATAAAACTCTAACCCGCTGTTGCAATGATAGGCGTAACAAAGAACAAAGGATGAGAGTGACCAACAAGTCACAAGTTGAGGGTTCAATCGTGGAGGCTACGGTAGTCAAGGAGATATCAACCTTTTGCGAACATTATTTTGAAGAAAACCCTCGGAATGCCAAGCAAAGAGTTACAGAGTCTAACCCTTCTAAGGGAGGACTTTCTATATTTTATAGTACGGGCCAGCCCAGTGGAAAGGAATATCGAAGGATTCTCGGTGAGGACGAATATTTAGCTGCACACACCTATGTCCTCCGGAATTGTCCGGAAATCAGTGCCAAGTACGAAAGGTAACATCTTAATAAAATTTTCTCTTGATGTTTTGAAACAAACCTAACAACAACTAATTTTTTTTTTCTCTGAAATTTTTAGTGAGTTCGACACATGCATGCGCATGACTGGTATAAGAGAGCAAGATCTGGAAAAGTCTCGTCAGGATGGGTATGCCGAGTGGATACGAAAGAAGGTACTATCTGATCATGATTGTGATACATACATCCGAAAGGCAGGAATCAAGCCATCGAAACAAGTGAGCTGCTACGAAGTTTACGATATAAGCGGGTTCAGATTTCACACTGAAAAGTATGGGCAGAACAAGGCGACAAAAAGCAGCGGTGTTTGCATCAAAGGAGAGTCTGATCAAAATAGTGTACAACATGACTATTATGGTGTTCTCCAAGAAGTCATCGAGCTAAGTTATGATGGAGGCAACAAGGTGGCTCTCTTTAGGTGTAATTGGTTTGACATAACAAACGGGGTTAGGAAGGACATCAAACATGGAATTGTCGAGGTGAATCACACTTCCCGGCTAAAAGGATTTGAGCCGTTTGTATTGGCGTGTCAAGCAATCCAAGTATTCTACATTCCCTATGCATCAGATAAAGTTACAAGACGCCCATGGTGGGTGGCAATGAAAACAAGCCCGAAAGGGAAGTTTCGGGTCGATGACGCTGCTGATGAATTGCTGGAATTTTACCAAGAAGAAATGACGGATAATCCAATCTTGGAATCAAATGATGGAGTGTTTGATTGGGAAAATGTGCAAGTAAATGAGTTCGACCTAGTAGACGATACGATGGAGACTTCACCACCAGTGGAGAATAACGAAAACCAGCGAGAGGAGGGCGATGAGGGTTATTACACAGAACAAGAGGAAGGATTGGATGCGGCTACACTCGATGATTACGATGAAGATGGTTTTTAATTGGTACGATGACATTTCAAATTTCTATAGTCTAACATTAGAATATATTTTGTTCCTTTATAGTCTCTCTTGTGGACCCTTCATGGAGTCAGAGAATGTATATATTTGGCTAAGATTAAATGAATATTCCAGCTAGTAATATATTAATTGAGGAAACAGTCATTACAATGTTTTTTTTTTTAATTTGATGAATTAACATCTCAAAAATTTAGGAGAATTTAATCTTAAACCCAAATGCTTATGTTTCAAAACTAGGGTTATTTTAAAATTCATAGTGCTGTGATTTATAGTTATATTCATCACTGAAAGGGAGAGAAAAAAACAAAAAAAAAACTCTGCCCATTAATTCATAACTATTAGCATGGGATGTCCCATGCAACTACTAAGTCTACACAATCCAGATTATTAGCAAGGGCATAAAATAATATAAATAGGGTCAAGAAAACAATTGCATGCGCATCCCATGCAATAACTCGATTCCAACCCTCCAGATTATTAGCATGGGCATGGTGGCCGAGTTTTAGCATGGGCCTCTACCTTAAAATAATATAAAAGGGATCAACAAAACAATTGCATGCGACAGCCCATGCTAAAAGTCGGTTTCGACTCTCCAGATTATTAGCATGGGGATGGTGGCCGAGTTTTAGCATGGGACTCTACCTTAAAATAATATAAAAGGGATCAACAAAACAATTGCATGCGACAGCCCATGCTAAAAGTCGGTTTCGACTCTTCAGATTATTAGCATGGGCATGGTGGCTGGGTTTTAGCATGGGACTCTACCTTAAAATAATATAAAAAGGATCAACAAAACAATTGCATGCGACAGCCCATGCTACTAATATGTCCCACAACTTCAAAACTATTTGCATGGGCACAGGATCAAGTATTTGCATGTACATTTAATAAAATATACTATCTGAGTCGTTTTGGCGGGGCCTGGCTCACTCAATATTAGTTGCATGGGGAGATAGAAGACAATTGCATGGATAAGCAGCCAGCAGTTGCATGGGTTGTGTTTTGCATGGGGCAGCGCATGCAAAAAGGTAAACGAAACCAGAAATCGAAATTCTTTTGCATGGACCCTTCCTCCCCATGCTACTACGATTATTACCCTTGCAACAAGTGAAAATTCTGGTAGTGTTAAGACCCAAATAATAGTACAAACATGCATCCAGACATTATCATATATATAACTCTTTGAACTCTTTGCTTGTGTGTCCACTAACCATGACATTCGTTGGAGCTGTTATATTACATACATAGAACCAGTACACATACCCCAGAAAGAAACAAAATATCAAAAAACCAGAATACAATACATATGTTACCAGTAATGGAGATGTTTTACAAAATTCACAGAAAAAACAATGAAGGAAAAAACAGTGTACCAGTGAGGACAAAACAGCAGCACCAGTAAGGTGAAACCCAGTAACCAGTGACAAAATATAATTAATCTGTTGGATTTGTTGAAGAGTAAACAGAAGAAGAAGGATTGACACAAATAATTCTACTTCACCTTGATGAATAATTCGATTACAACTTGCTGAATTTATAGCCCTACAACAACTAAATTTGGATTATCCAAGTTTAGTACCCCACTACCTTATTCTACACTTAGTACCCACTACCTATCCTCCTATTACAAGCAGTTCCCAAAATAGAACTATACCCGCACCTATCCTGCTATTACAAACAGTAGCTACTTGACTAATTATAGAACCCACTAACACCTACATGCTCCTAGAGCTAATTTTGGAACAACTCTCAACAGAACTCTAAATAGGGAAAGTAATTTTGGATCAACTTTCAACATAATCTACAGTACCAGTGGGAGCAAAAATCAGTACCAGTACCTGTGACTCTCTGAAAGACTGCACCATTGAATGAACAAAAAAAAAAAAGTACCAGTGCCCAAACACAAATGATCAAGGGTATAATAGGAAATTAGTGAGTCAGTTGAAATGGTTTGTACCGGAAACAGCTCATAGCTCTAGAATCACATCGAGCTCTCAAATTGAAGAAGTAATTAAAAAATGTTCTTGTCCAGAAAAGCAAATGGCTATTAAACCTCATGAAACAAAATGATCATAAAATTTCCAAAAGGAATAGGACCTTTTGAAAACATAAAGATTTTTTAATAAAAATAGAGAAACAAGGATCAACCAAAGAATTTGAAGGGGTACACTGTACACAGTTACACACCTAAATTTACACAGCCTTGCATTTTTTGCCTATAGGTACTTTTAGAGAGTAGATAGGAGAACGGATGTGGAGAGAGAGAGAGAGAGCGAACGAGAGCGGAGTCATTGAAGAAGATGAGCTCCGTTCTCTGCTCATTGGCTATGTGGCACTAATCTTAACGCGTTCTGGAGCGGTTTAGATGTCCATCAAACTAGAATTTAGTCGATGGGCATTGGAACACCCTGCTCCTCCCAGAAACCTATAAGTAGCTATAGCTTTATGATTGAAAAACAAAATATTGTATTTTTTTGTTCTTCCCAATTAAGTTTTAAGTAGCATATAATTAAGGAATAGATACAGTAAATCCGAAAGTACATACGTATTATTAAATATTAATACACCCATGCACACCTTCATACAAGTAATTGAGTTGACAAAATAGTGCTGATAATATAAATGGATCACGACCACATATAGAAAGTAATTCAGACACACATGCAGAAGTAACATTATTTCCGTGCTGGAATTAATCTATCTCGACTTAGACGATCATGCAGCACTTCTCTTCTTTACTTTCACCATTAGCCCATTTTTCATCTGAAGAATAATAGAGTACTTTGGAGCAATGACATGGCCTTCTACCACCTCAAAGTAAAAATTATAAACCAGTGCAGCCGCAGCTGCTTTCATCAGAGTATAAGCTATGTCCTTTCCCAAACAAGTCCTTGGACCAGTATTAAAAGACATAAACTTATACGACGGTTCGTATTTCAACTTGTTGTTGTCAGAAATCCACCGTTCAGGTTTGAATTCTGAGCAATCTTTTCCCCAAACCTCCTCTATCCTTGCCATTGCGTAAATTGATATAAAAATCTTTATGCCGGGATTTGCCAAGAAACCGCTCGGTAGCATATCATCCTTCAACACCGCTTTGTGCTCAAATGGAAGTGGTGGAAAGAGCCGGAGTGCTTCATTTAGTGCAGCATGCAAGTAGACTGATTTTGCAAGCTCTTCGGTATTAAATATGGCCAACCCGTCAGAGGTGAAGCTCCGAGAAAATGAATTCAATTCATTTAGGATCTTTTCCTCGACATGACGATTTTGTGTAAGCAGCCAGAGGAACCATGAGAGGCCAGCCCCACTTGTGTCACGACCTGCTACCATTAGGTTGACAGTAGTGTCTCGTAAGAACTTGTCACTGTTGCCGGTTTCGTTATCATCTATATAAGATGATAACAAATCAGGCATGTTCTCTAACCCCTTTGCTGCCTTATTCTCGGCTCTCCTTTTCTCAATTGCTTCTTCGACAAATTGATCAATCACTCTCCTTGCATCAGCTAGCTTCTTTTCTCTTCCCATATTTAGTCTTCGTAAAAGCTTCCACACAGCCACCGGCATGGCATGCCGAAATAACAAACTCTCCATGGCATCATCCATTGCTCGAGCAAAAGGTACAGTCGGTAACTCGATAGAGAGGCTCTTAGGATCGGCACCAATGACTAATTTGGTAGTCATGTCGAAAGTTAGCCGCATAAACACATCTTGCATGTCTATAGGTTGACCTTGCTTGGATGCATGGGCCAAGAATGGGAGGAGTGCCTGTTCCACTATGTCCCGGCTTGACTGCGCCACATAGGCACGGAAGCGAGAGTGGGCTAATAACATTTTTTGCTTAACACGTTGAGACCGCCATATGTCAGCATCGGAATTAAGGACGCCATCACCAAGGACATCGAATATCTCGAAAAGCTCCTTGCCTTTTGGATAGTTTTGGAAATTTGATGTGAAGATATGTTGTATGTTCAAGGGATCACATGTCCAAAAGATATTCATGCCTGTAAACCAATCACCACGGAAATAGAAGTTCCAACGGCACCTACATAGGACGTCTGTACTATACGCATGTAAATTGTGGAGATTTAATATTACTGCCGGCAACATGCCCACTAACGGCCAATTCACCGGAACATTAGGTTGTTTGTTTCTAGAGGAGGCAAAGTTATGGTAGTAATAGAGGAAAAGAAGGAGGCAAGGAATGGAGAACATAAGCTCCAGAGGAGAGAGAGATGGCCAGGCCATTGTTTGCTAGGTTGGGATAGAGAGGATGTGCATTGGCTTAGATATATATATAGTAATTTCCTTTGTCTATGTGACTGTGCAACCAAATATTGTTCCAATTATTGAGGCGTCGTTGACTCGCGCGCCACAATATTTCGATCTCATCTTATTATCTATACTGGACATGAAGAAACTTTCTTTAGAGTTTAATTAGATCAATTCTTGGAGGCCGGGTAAATGTCCTAACTGAATGTTATCTGTTCATCTTTGTTGCCATTTACTAAAAGGTGATTCTTTACAAATTTCACAATGTATATATAAAAGAGAAACGCAATAAGTTTCTTGATTTTTAACCCTAGCCGCCTAATGCTCACCCCGCAGCTTTGAACATGAGTGCTCACCATGCAGCTGCGTAACCCTAGCCGCTGTTGAAGGGGAAGGCTCCGTTTAGAGAGGAGCCGCCTTGTCCGCCGGGATGTCGCCGCTATAGTAATCAAACCATATACTTCTCCGTTATATTTTTTCGGATACGCATACAGATACGGATAGTCTTGGATACGAATATGGATCATATTTTAAACAGATACGGATACCGATTGGATATCGGATGGATACGAATACAGATACAAATATAATTCTGATACTTAAAAACAATATTAAAATTTAAATTGTTTCCTAAAAATAAAAATATAGGTATGTTGGTTTCTTTCTTGATGATTGATGAATATGTTGGTATTGTAATTTACAAGAATAGCAAAATGCCACTACAGCAAAACCTGTCTTCAACGACCGGCATCAGCTACCAGTTCTGTCGCCGGTCGCTGAAGACCACCCAAAAGACAAAAAACAAAAACAAATTAAATGCATCGGAGACGAACCCTTCAGCGACTGGCGCCGACAGCCTTCAGCGACCGATTTGGCCCGGTTGTAGAAGGGTGCCTCCTAAAAAACCCGTGCGAGTTTTTCTTCTCTCTGTGTCTCCTCCCGCGTTTTAGGTTTAGCCAAAAAAAAAAAGTGCCGGCCGCCCCCGACCCTCCCGACCGTACCCACCTGCCCGATCCAGCCCGGTCCTTCTCTCTCTGACCCCGCCCGCCCAACCCCGCCTGACCTCACCCGGTCCTCCTGTCTCTAACCCCGCCCACCCCCTACGCATGATATGGTAAATAATAATTAGCACAGAATATCAATTGATTGGTTTTCCTGTACAAGTTGATTGGTTTTAATAGTAATTTCTATCAATTATTATTTCTCATGTACAGGTTGATTGGTTTACCAATAATTAGCACAGAATATCAATTATTATTAGCACAGAAAATTGCTATCATATCCATCTAGGTTGAACCTGTACAGTCCACTAATCTTAATGAGTGAGGCTATGGTACTTCGGCTAGTGTACTATGGCTAGTGTACTACGGCTCAATATGGTACTTTTTAAAATCCTAACGGTCGATCCGAACCGTTCAATGTGATATCCATATGAATATGTACTTGCAAACTAAATTTTATATATTTTCAAATTTTTTTACTTTCTTTTAGCTAGATAGGTAGAATTTTCAGTGTTTTATACAAATTCTGGACCATCAAACTTCTACCTATCTAAAAAAATAGTAAAAAAAATTCGAAAAAATATAAAATTTAGTTTGCAACTACATATTCATATGGATATCACATTGAATGGTTCGGATCGACCGTTAGCCTCACTCAATCTTAATTACATGACAAGATTTTCCTAGATCTTTGCCATTTTTGCCTAATTTAATTTTCTATTGTGACATTATCCATTTAAATTAAGGTATTATCAAACAGAAGCATCCATTTTTTGCTGGTTTTGATTTCACATCAATTACTTTATTTTATCCAGCTTACTAGTATGATTGAACCGAGTCATTTGTTCTGAACTTGATGCAGTTGTATTCCTTGTGGGCATGTATATGGTAAACTTTTAATAGTAATTGATTGGTTTGATTAATTGTTTCTTAATTGGTTTTAGGTGTTGTAGATGGTAGTTTAATCTTGGGAAGAAAGAAGGAAAGGAGAAAGCTCAATTTTCAAGGGAGTAATTGCTTGTAATCTAGCAAGTGTTATCTCTTTCTTAATTCTATTATTAATTTAGTATAATTTTAATGATCCAACTGAACTGGAACATGTAGTATGCCTTTATGGTTTATACCCGTTGAAAATTAATCCAATAGAGATTAATTTTGAATAGTCCATGTTTTGGGACTGCTCTTTGAATGCTTTGTCTCATCCAGGATGTGAAGAAATGTATGTGGATCTAGTATTTAAGAAAAATTTGGTATCATTTCCTCTTGTTGTTCCTACGAGTACGTATTGAATTACATGTCCAATAGGATGTGTTTCTAACTCGTACTTGGGGAACTAATGGGAAATGTTGCCGAATTTTTCTTAAATACTAAATCCACATACATTTCTTCACTACTGAGACATAGCATGCAAAGAGTGGGATAGGATTGTACATTGGCCCTGTGTAAGCCCCAAAAGACTAATGAGTTTGGACCTATTAATATTTAATGTCATTATTTCATTGAAGTGTCAAAATAGTAAGCAAGGCATAACTTTAAGTTTAGTTTTGACCTCGTGTGCATTATATGTTATTTAGAACTAATCAAGGCAAGGCAAGGCAAGGCAAGGCAAGGCAAGGAAAGGGAAGGGAACCGTCCTCTCTCTCTCTCTCTCTCTCTCTCTCTCTGGTATGTACGTTTAATTTCATAGCTGATGTAGATGCCGCATGTATGGTTGTATACAAGTCCTGTTGCACAGGTAACCGAACATAACAATCTTTTAATAATATTCATTCTTTGTTGTACTTTATTATTTTATTTTATAAATTTTGTAGGAAGACTATGATCGGGAAATGAGCGCAAAGTATGGGTCTGATCGAGCCCTTTGGCCCTCTTTTGATGCAGACATCCGGTACAACAACACAGACAATAATGCTCACGGCTATAGTTATGGTCTCGGTGCTCTAGGTAAAATACACATACTTAAAATTATAAATTTGTATTTTTTTGTAACGTAATACTAATTATCTTATTTTTAATGTTTCAGGCAAAACGGGATCGCTGTATCGTCCAGGTGGGTCCCAAACGTCTTCTTCGCAATCGCAATCGCAATTTCAATCATTTTCTTCGGCGCCACCTCCTCTCAGGCAAGAAGACATAAATGCAATTTCAAGTCAGGTGTTGGGCGTGCTTCAAGCACAGATCATCCAATTCATGGAGGAGTTGAGGCGTAGCGTGGGATGCTCTTCATCTCATCAGGTACGAAATTTGATTTTTGGGTATGTTTGAATCCAATAAGGACATCCTAAAAATGTTAGTTATATTCTCACAGGGAGGTTCTAGCTCGCACCATGCATCGAACCGCAATGCTCAGAATGACAGTGGGGATGATATGGGAGATGACTATATCTAGTTTTAGGACGTTTTGTATGAGTTTTAGATACTTTGATTTTTATGTCGTAATTTAGATATTTTATTTTTATGTGGCACTTTAGATATTTGTTATTTGATGTTTATGTAGTACTTTAGATATTTCATGTTTATGTCGTTTTGTGAATTGCTTGGTATGTACCAACTAAATTGCTTGTGAATTACTTTTAAATTGCTTGGTGCATGGTACGTTTTGTACCATTATTTTATATTGTATATTTGAATTGCTTGTGAATTGTTTGGTACGTTTCGTACCAATTGGGGTTATGGAAATATAAATGAACATAATGGGTTCAATATATGGTTATTATATTTGTTTGGTACATTTCGTACCAATTGGGGAAAAGATAAAAAACAGCAAATACCAAAAAAAAAAATTTGCCCTTCTGCGACCGATAATGGGCTCATCAGTGACTGCCCAATCAGTCTCTGATGGTCTTCCAGCCACGTCATCATATACCATCAGCGACCGATCTCAACGGTCTCTATAAGGTCATATGCTACTGATTTTTAACCCTTCAGCGACCAGTGAAGTCAGCGGGGTGGGCATCAGCGACGGAGCAACTGCGACCGACTTTTCTGCGACTGATTTAAGTCTCCTGCGACTGGCGCCATACCCTTCTATGACCAATTTGGCCGGTCGCAGAAGGGTTGCGTTGCTGTAGTGTGCATTGACATTATTAAATATCTTTGTGGTACGTCAATCTTCAAACAGTGTGTGTGCACGTCTTTGTCTGCTTGTTCTGGCCCTGTCCAATTAATGATTGTAGAATGTCTTCACCTACAGAATCCTATACTGCGACTGATGATGTCGATGACCCGGTTGAACTTGAAGAAGGTGAAGGTAGCGAGAGTGTTGACTTAAGTAACGAACGAAGAGATACGGTCGATGCCGCAACTGATAATGCCGCAACTGAAGATGTCGCAATTGAAGATGATGAAATTAATGATGATGGCGCTTCCAATCACAAAAGGAAACAAACTTTTGATGTTTGGCAGTATTTTGCAGATGTACAAGTAAAGATGAAAGGGAAGATGGTGTCAAAGGTAGAGTGCATCTATTGCCAAAAGAAGTATGAAGCTGTAAGGGGCGGGCCCACAACAATTCTTTTGCGACACAAGGAAAAGTGCCATTCCATAAAGAAGTCAATAGGTAAAACTCAAGGCCTTCTAAATTTTGGATCATGTGATAGTGCTGCACTAGTTGGTAGTTTGACTTTGAACCCAAGTGGGGTTTTTTTTAACAAGTGAAGTGTAGGGAAATAGCTGCAAAAATGATCATAGCCCATGAGCTGCCCTTTACCTATGTTGAGTGCCAATGGTTCAATGTTCTAATGAAGTGCATCAATCCTCTTTATCAAAGAGTGAGTAGATCAACAATTAAGAGTGAGTGTAGTGTTCGACTTGGAAAAAGAGAAGATAAAAAAGATTTTTAAAGCATTGATAGAATCTCACTCACAAGTGATTGTTGAACCTCAAACCAAACCATTGGTTACATGTGCTTGACAACACATTACATTGATTCTGATTGGAAATTGCAAAACCGCATTATTAGTTTCAATGAGCTTGCTCCACTCATAGTGGTGAGCTAATTGCATATGTCATCTTAGAGTCTCTTATAAAATGGGTATTCAAGACAAAATTGGGGCAATCACTCTAGATAATGCATTCAATAATAATTAATAGGGTTGTTGCCATGTTGTGGTCTAATTTTCAAGAGAGGGGCAAGTTACATTTTGGTGGGCCCTTTTTTCATGTGAGGTGTTGTGCTCAAATATTAAATCTGGATGTGCAAGATGGTCTTAGTAAAATCGAATTATTGTATTCTGAAAATTAGAGGAGTGAAATACCTCAAAAAGACCAACGTTTGTCTTTTAAAATTTGGTGAAGTAGCAAAAGGTTTAGACATCCAAAGTAGTCGATCGTTATGTAGCGATGTCAAAAATAGGTGGAACTCAACACATTGCATGCTTGAATTGGCTATTTATTACAAATTCACATTTCACCAATATGACATGAGAGACAATAACTTTGTTTGGTTGCCCACAGATGATGAATGGATAAGAGCCGAAAAAGTGTGCAAGTTGCTTGAAGCTTTTTTGGATGCCACTAACTTATTCTCGAGGTCATTGTACCCAACCGCAAATTTGTTTCTTGTGGAAATTTTGAAGTTAAAAAAGGTGATAAGTGAGGCACATACATCAAATGATCCACTCTTGAGGCTTATGAGTGTACCTATGTATGCAAAGTTTGAGAAGTTTTGGGGAGAAGTTGGGTTGCTTATGTCGATTGCATATATTCTAGATCCACGGTTTAAATTGGTCTCGGTTGAATTCAGTTTTACAAGGTTGTATCCCAATCCGGATGATGTTGTTACTCAAAAAGAAAAGGTAATCACTAATCTTAAAGTTTATTTGTTTGAAAAGTATTCAAAGGAGCAAATGGTGGCTAAGGCTAAGGCTATTGCTAAGGTTGTCGCAAGCACCTCAAATTCGGCAAGCACCAATAGACTAGGGGGGTAGAAAAGCCACCCAAATCTGATCTTGAGGTCTATTTGGAAGAACCCAATTATTTGGTAGAAGATGAGGCTTTTTTTTTATGTTTTGAAGTGGTGGAATCAAAATTCCAGCAAGTACCATATTCTAAGCAAGTTACCGCCTGATGTGCTTTTCATTCCCATCACGACTGTGGCTTCGGAATCGGCTTTAGTGCCAGAGGTCATATATTAGACCACTATCAAAGTTCTCTCTCCAAAATTATGGTGGAGATTCTCGTTTGTGGAAGTGATTGGATAAAGGCTAACGCAAAAACCACCATTCAAATGTTACAAGTAAGAGTTCAGTTTCAAATTTGTATTCGTTTAAAGCTTTATACTCACTTTTTACTAATACTTCTATTTTTATTTTCAGCAATATATTACTACAAAAAAGCTAATTCTACATTGCACATCGTACACGGTTTTTCTAATTTTATATAAAAACCGTGTGTCAAATATGAAATTTTGAAAGGCCAAAAAATATTGGGGAATTATACACGGACACTTAGTTATAAATCAGTGTATAATTGTTTGAGAGAGCTACACAGTTTATTAGGGATCAAAAATTCGTGTGGAAGGAAACCGTGTGGAAAAGATTGAGAGAGTTACACGGATATTATACTAAAATCCGTGTATGAATAGCTACACGGATATTTGATTAAATAATCGTGTAGAAATAGTAAGAGAGCTACACGGTTTTTAGTTACATGTCCGTGTAGAATAGTTAGAGAGCTACACGGTTTTTTTATCAAATATCCGTGTATAAAGGGTAATGCTACATGGATTGTTTAATAAATAACCGTGTATAACTTGTGCGAGAGCTACACGGATTGTTAAGTATAAATCCGTGTAGAAAAGGCGTGTAGGGTTTTATGCAGTATAAAAGGGCCCCTTCTCTTCCAGAGACTTCTCCTTCTAGCACCGTTTTGATCAAGTAATTAATACGCTCTCTCTCTGTATTGAACTGAGATCTGATTTCTGCAAATTAAAGGCTAGCAGCTGGAATCTGTCATCTTAGAAGTTTTTATTTTCTCCTCTCTAACTTTCGAAGGTTAGTATATACATATTTTCCTTTTTCCTCTCTAATTTTCTGTTCATGAATTATTATTGCTTATTTAATTAGGTGTGTAATATATTCATGCATGCTTGATTTAATTATTAATTAGATAATGTAAATATATAATTAGTGTATTCTGGTCCAATAACCGACCTATAAATGCTTTTAGGTCCATGCCTGTTCAAAATTAATCCAATAAGGGATTAATTTTGGACAGTCCCCGTTTTGGGACTGCTCTTTGAATATTGTGTCTCATTTAGGATGTGAACACATATTAGTGGGTTTTAATTAGTATTTGAGGAAAGTTCGACGGTATTTTCCCTTATTGCTCCTACGAGTATGTGGTTCGTACGCATACTTGGGGAGTTAAGGGGAAATGCTGCCGAATTTTTCTCAAATACTAATTAAAACTCGCTAATATGTGTTCACATATGGGACATAATATTCGAAGAGTGGGTTAGGATTGTAAACCGGCCCTTTGTAAGCCCAAAATTTGGTACAATTTATATGTTGACCATGCATGATTAATTGATCAAATCATTTTTATAATTTAATTTACAGATGGATCGAAGTTGGATGTATGAATTGCGACGTGACAGTGAAGAATATTTGGTTCGCGTTGATGAGTTTATAAAATTTGCTGAGAGGTATAGAGTGAAGAAAAAAAGGAGAAGACATTTTGTGTCCTTGTAGAGATTGTAAAAATATTTTAAGATTTGTGGACTCCGAAGAAATTAGAGGTCATTTAATTTGTCAGGGATTAAGAAGAGATATACATGTTGGATCATGCACGGTGAGAAATTTGGTGAAAGTAGTAGTACCAATAAAGATTTTAATCGTTGTGAATTGAATGATGAGAATGTAGAAATTTCTGATAATTTTGAACTTGATTGGAACGAGAATTATGAGGATGTCGAAATTTTTGATAACGTTGAACCCGGAACGACGATGATGAGCTGGAGATGAATTCTGGTGAAAATGTAGAACATGAGTTTATTGAAAATCTGGAGGAAATGTTTCGTGACGTGGAAGATGAAATTAGTGATAAAAATTATGATAAATTCCAAAATTTGTCTAATGATTCCAAAAAGCAGTTGTATCCCGGGTGTACCAAATTTACGAAACTGTCAGCTGTGTTGAAATTATTAAACTTAAAAGCAGACAATGGTTGGAGCGATAAGAGTTTCACGTCCTTATTACAGCTTTTACGAGAAATGCTCCTAAATAACAACAAGTTACCCGGTACAATATATCAGGCGAAAAAATTGATATGTCCAATGGGGTTGAAGATCGAAAGAATGCATGCATGTCCGAATGACTGTGTATTGTACCGTAACGAGTACGAGACCATGCATGTCTGTCCTAAATGCGGTGTTTCACGGTATAAGTGTAAGGACCAAGACAGTACTGATGATTGTAACGAGGACAAAAAGGGCCGGCCTCCGGCTAAGGTGTTGTGGTATTTGCCGATAATACTGAGATTCAAACGGTTGTTTGCGAATTCCAAGGATGCGAAATTATTGCGTTGGCATGAAGAAGAGCGCAAAAAAGACGGTAAACTAAGGCACCCGGCCGATTCTCCTCAGTGGAGAAACATTGATAGACACTTCAAAGAATTTGGTTCCGAAATGAGAAACCTTAGGATTGTAGTGAGCACAGATGGAATGAGTCCCTTTGGATGCTTGAGCAATCGGCACAGTACTTGGCCAGTTCTTATATCCATCTATAATCTTCCTCCTTGGTTGTGCATGAAACGCAGGTATATAATGATGTCATTACCAAAGACCCAGGCAACCCGGAAATGACATAGATGTGTATCTCGCACCATTAATTGAGGACCTCCAGAAATTGTGGCGTGATGGCGTCCCGGTCTGGGATGCGTACAGCAAAGAGGTATTTCAAATGCGGGCCATGGTGTTTTGCACAGTAAATGATTTTCCCGCGTACGGGAATTTATCGGGTTACACTTGTAAAGGAGCAAAAGCGTGCCCTATCTGTGAAGATGACACGCAGGTGCTGAGGCTGAAAAATTGTCAGAAGAATGTTTTCATGGGGTATCGTAGGTTTCTTCCTGTTAATCACCCATACCGTAAGAAGAAGAGTGCATTCAACGGGAAAATTGAGCTTGGAGTGGCCCGTCGTCCATTAGACGAGAAGAGTGTCTTCAATTGGGTGAAAAACCTTGATGTTATTTTTGGAAAATGTGTCGAAGCACCACCAAAGAATATTTGGAAAAAAGGTCCATATTTTGGGAGCCACCGTACTGGGAATTTTTAGAAGTGAGACATTTCATAGATGTCATGCATGTTGAAAAAAATGTCTGCGACAGTTTGATTGGTTTACTATTGAACATTAAGGGAAACACTAAAGATGGTATTAAAGTTCAGAAATACATGGTAGAAATGGGAATACGACCCGAGCTTGCACCGCAGGAGAAAGGGAAGCGCACGTACCTACCCCCCGCACTGTGCACAATGTCGAAGAAAGAGAAAACAAGCTTTTGTGAATGCCTTCATAGTATTAAAGTCCCATCGGGGTATTCCTCGAATATTAAGAAGCTGGTGTCGAAGATGGACCTGAAATTGCTTGGTCTGAAATCCCACGACTGTCATGTTTTACTGACACATATGATTCATGTTGCAATTCGGGGAATTTTACCAAAGGAGGTTCGGGAAACCATTACGAAGTTCTGTACTTTCTTCAATGCAATCAATTCCAAAGTGATAGACCCTCTAAAATTGGACTCTTTGCAAAAGGAGGTCGTCGTTACTCTTTGCCAACTTGAGATGTATTTTCCGCCTTCTTTTTTCGATGTTATGGTTCACCTTGCTGTTCATCTTGTGAGAGAAATTCAGATCTGTGGTCCTGTGTTCCTGCGGTATATGTATCCATTCGAGAGATACATGGGCATCTTGAAAAAGTACGTGAGGAACCGACATCGGCCCGAATGTAGCATTATAGAAGGATATTCCACAGAAGAGGTCATTGAGTTTTGCACCAACTACATGGCCGGTGTGGATCCTATTGGTGTTCTGAAATCTCGATACGAGGGAAGGCTCCAAGGAGTCGGGACAATTGGGTTGAGAGCCGTAGTTGCTGATATAAATGATCTACAGAAGGCACATTTTATTGTACTACAGCACATGACAGATGTTGCTCCCTACATAGATGAGCACATGACAGTCCTTCAACAACAGAACTACACGAGAAGTCAGAAGTGGCTTACTAACGAGCATAATCGTTCTTTTATAGGATGGCTGAAAGAAAGAGTGAAGTCACATCCCGTACCTGAAATTGTTAGACTGCTGGGCGAAGGACCCCAAATTGTTGTCAAAACATTCCAAGGATACGAAATTAACGGTTATACTTTTTACACTAAACGACAAAGTGAGAAGAGAACAATGCAAAATAGTGGGGTGACGTTGGTGGCGATGTCTCAAGCATTCAGTAGATCTGGAGATGGCCGGGCTGTAATAGCATCGAGGTCATATTATGGCGTCATTGAAGAAATTTGGGAGCTCGTTTACAATCCTCGCCTGAGCATTCCCTTGTTTCGGTGTCAATGGGTCGAAGACCGGGGTGTTAAAGTTGATAAAGACGGGTTCACACTTGTTGATTTTAACAAAGTTGGGTATGTCGATGATCCGTTTATACTCGCCAAGCAAGCCACCCAAATCTTTTATGTCACCGACCCGAGTGATGATAGGTGGAGCGTCGTCCTATCCGGAAAAAGAAGGATTGTCGGGGTAGAAAATGTCGTCGACGAAGAAGAGTCTGACCAGTTCGACGAAATACCTCCATTTTGTGCCGACATGCAACCTGAGGTAGCAACAATTGAAGAAAACGACGGAGCAAACTACATGCGATCCGACCACAATGATGGAATATGGGCCGAGAGTACTGTTGAAAAGGAGAAAAAAAAAGAGAAAAAGGAAAAAAAACCCGGTGTGTAATATTTATTTTTTGTTTAAAATTTAAACTTGTAATATTTCTTTTTTAGAAACAACTTTGTAATAATAAAACATTTGTAGTTCAAATATCAAATATTAGATTCCTCTAGTTCAAATATTAGTTCATTTTTTTAATAATATTAAAAAATTTCTAGTTCAAATATTAGTATTAGTTTTTAAAATATTAGTGAATTCTGAAATAATGAAATAAAAAATAAAATATTAGTATTAGTTTTTCAATATTAGTAGGAATATTAAATATTAAGAATAAAATATTTGTAGTTCAAATATCAAATATTAGATTCCTCTAGTTCAAATATTAGTTCATTTTTTTAATAATATTAAAAAAATTCTAGTTCAAATATTAGTATTATTTTTTAAAATATTAGTGAATTCTGAAATAATGAAATAAAAAATAAAATATTAGTATTAGTTTTTAAATATTAGTAGGAATATTAAATATTAAGAATAAAATATTTGTAGTTCAAATATTAAATATTAGATTCCTCTATTTCAAATATTAGTTCATTTTTTTAATAATATTAAAAAATTTCTAGTTCAAATATTAGTATTAGTTTTTAAAATATTAGTGAATTCTTAAATAATGGAATAAAAAATAAAATATTAGTATTAGTTTTTAAATATTAGTAGGAATATTAAATATTACGTATAAAATATTTGTAGTTCAAAAATAAAATATTTGTAGCTCTCTGGTTCAAATGTTAGTTCATTTTTTATAATAATGGTACAAAATTTCTATTTCAAATATTAGTTTTAGTTTTCAAAATATTAGTTAAGATATTATATAATAAAAAGAAAATATAAATATTAGTATTAGTTTTTAATTACCAGTACAAATATTAAATGTCTATAGTTCAAATTTTAATAATAATAAAAAAACCGGGTATTAGTTAATATTAGTATAAGTTTTAAATATTAGATGTGATATACTATATATTTTAGTTAATTTATTATTAGTTTAAATAATATAAAAAATAAAAAGAAACATAATTTAATATGTTTGAACTTTTTGTACACGGACTTTTAGTTAATAGTCCGTGTATAAATAGTCATTGTACACGGATTTTACGATAAAACCGTGTATAAAGGTGCAGAGAGCTACACAGACTTTTACTTAATAGTCCGTGTAGAAAGGGGATTTGTACACGGACTTTTAGTTAATAGTCCGTGTAGAAATAGTCATTGTACACGGACTTTAAACTAAAAGTCCGTGTAGAAAGACTAATTGTACACGGACTTTAAACTAAATGTCCGTGTAGAAAGAGGTGTACAATGTTTTTCAAAAGCTTTCTCTTCCAATTTTTTCCTGAAAACGAGCCGCTTCAAATCCTTCTCTTTCAAAGTCTTCTCTTTCAAAATCCTTTTCACTACTCCGCCTCTATCACCCTCCCTCTTAGCCGCCTCTGTCACCCTCTCCGCCGCCTCTGTCACCGCCTCTGCCTTGCTGTGCTCATTGTCGCCGCCTCTGCTGTGCTCATTGTGCTGTGCTCATTGTCGCCGCCTGCTGTTCTCACTACTGATTTGTAAGTTTTTTTTGCTTATTTTGCTGTGTTGTGCTGCCTTTGCTGTGCTGCTTTGCTGTGCTGTGCTATATAGTTCAAAACCTATTAAATTTCTGGTGGATATAGTTAATTGTGCTGGTGCCACTTTACTATCCCTAAGACAAAAAAAAAATCGGCTTGCACCATGTTTAAATTTCTGGTGGATATAGTTCAAAACCTTTTAACTAAATTATGGTGGATGTAGTTCAAAACCTATTAACTAAATTTGTTGGTATTAAATTTGGAGTAGGGCTATTGTGCTTTGCAAAGTAAAGCCATCGTTTTACTTCGGCTTACTTTTTGGATTTTCAAAGTCCAAAACGTCGATCCGACCGTTCAAGTTGATCTACATATTGAAATGTAATTGCAGACCAAATTTTACATTTTTTGGAATTTTTTTACTATTTATTAAGCCACTTTGAAAATTGCTGATCACATGGTCCAGAAAAAACAGTGCAACAAAATTCTGGACCATGTGATCAGCAATTTTCAAAGTGGCTTAATAAATAGTAAAAAAATTCCAAAAAATGTAAAATTTGGTCTGCAAGCACATTTCAATATGTAGATCAACTTGAACGGTCGGATCAAAGTTTTGGATTTTGAAAATCCAAAAAGTAAGCCGAAGTAAAACGATGGCTTTACTTTGCAAAGCACAATAGCATAATTCATTAAATTTGAAGGGTCTGTATTTAACAATTTGTAATATTCTATTAGTTATCTATATGATGAAACACTATATAATATTAATATTAATATACATGCCATTGATCTTCTAAAAGTACTCCAAACGGCCAAAATGACCTCTGTTGGTAAATTGATCAGTGCAGATCAATGCGGGGGCCAAAACAGATTTATGACTTGACCAACAGATAGAGGACTCCAAAACACACAAAATGGACACAAATTTCATATTTTTCTGATTATATTTCAATTTTATATGAATTTTCAAAGTTCAGCTTTTTAATTCATATTTTCTGCCATTTAAAGGTGCAGAATTTTCATTTTGAGAGGCTGAACTTTGGAAATTTATATAAAATAGAAAAAAAATCAGAAAAATATGAAATTAATGTCCATGTTGTGTGTTTTGAAGTCTTCCATTTAATTGTGGTGTTCATTTTGCATTTGATTTCTCTGTTTCCTCACTATTTTACACATAGTTCCATTACTTTCTTTTAATATTTCTTTGAATGGCAGAACCATGTCGGTTGAGGGTGAGCACATAGATGTGATGGCAGAAGAGGATCAGCAAGCTATTGCCTCATCAGAAAGAAGGAAAAGAGGTCTGACAATGTGCACAAGCACGTCCGAGAAGAAGCAGCTGGAAATCCGGTTCACGGACGATAGGCGTGCGCAAGGTCCAAACCGAATGGCGTACTCAAATTGGTGTTGCAATTTGGTGAAGCGAAAGGCAAGTATCCTTGTAGAGAGTTGGAATAAGTTTGATAAAGAGGAGAAGAACGACTGGTGGAACATGGTGAAGGTAAAGTACCGAACAACTCTTTACTTTATTTTCATTGTTGTACATGAAATTAAATACAGTGAATTTGGTGTCAATCAGGCTCAGTGGAACATCGAGAGCGATACCCCAAAGACTAAGACTCTGAGGATCATGAACGAAGGTTGGAATCAATTCAAGAGCACGCTGAAGACAGATTTCATGGAGACAGGGAGAAATCTGGTAGGGTACTATTCTTGGCTAACACAAGAGGTGTGGGAGGAGTTTCAAGCTTTGAAGTCCACTGAAGAGTTCAAGGTATGTAACATTATCCAAAGTAGTTTTTGTTTTTTCTCGATCTTCAATTATTTTTCTAAAACTAATTGATTTTCTTGCACATGTGAAGAAAAAAAGTGCCGAAGGCAGGAGGATCGCTGCCATGAACAAGTATCCGCACCATTTAGGGTCAGGTGGTTACGAGGGTAAGTCGGCAGAGTGGAGGACAGTACTGGAGCAAAACAAAGATTCCGACTCACCCGTAGTTAGGATCTAAAATCCTAGGGGCCAAGATTGGTTCATGGGTAGATCCGAGTTAACCTCTGACGGGAGGATAGTACTCCCACAGAAATTGCAACCCGTGGCTCAGAGAATGGTAAGAGTCATTTGTTATAACTTTGTATCATTCAAACGAAATTATAACTCCGAATGTACATCACTTGGTCTTTTGCTATAACTAATTTTTCTATTAACAGTTGGAGGTGGAGCAGGAGGTCAGTTCGGGTGCCCGGACGGTCGAACGACAAAATGTAGGGGCCGGGAATCCAGAACACACGGGCCGGGTCAGGGGTGTAGGGGCCTACAGGGGCTGGAAGGAGGTGTTCCGAGTTGAGGGACAAAAACCTCCAAGAAAACCTCGTGCCAAAGTAAATAAAGACGAGATAGTTGCGCAGGTACGCGCGGAGGTCAGCCAAGAGTACGACGCAAAGCTGGCTGAGATGGAATCAAGGTTGTTGAACCGGTTTTCATCTCTTGCGCAGCAATCCGAGCAACCACCTCCTATTTCGCCGGGAGTTCGGCGAAGTAGCCAAGCATCCGGGACTTGGGCCTTAGATGGTTTGGAAAATCTAAAGGTAATCACTACTGTTTTATAGTCTAAAGGTAATTAATACCTGTTTGTAACCTTGTTAGACAATATCTCACCATTAAAAAGTAACAACTTTTTGATAATTGCAGGACCCCCGAGCATGCGACCTCGTCCTGTGGCAGGGTAGTTCTCCTCTGATCGTTGCCAAGGGCATTGTACTTCCAGGAGCCCCAAGTGTACACCATGCTCAGCTCATGCCTGACTATGCATGCGTGCAGGTTGACTCAGTCGTGGAGGGATGAGGGCACGTACCTCTTCCTGCCCCTACCGGCGATATGGTTGTTCTTGATGATGCCCGGAAGTCATTTGTCCAATGGCCCAGGAGTCAGATTATTTTGCATCAGGTAATATCTAAATAATCAATTTCTTTTATTACATTCAAATCATTCTTTTTCAAATACTTGAAGAAGATATGTTAATTTTAATGCAGACACGAGGAGATGATGTCATCGGTGCACAGGAGATGATGTCACCGGTACGGACTGTTGTGGCTTGCGACGTCGGGGCTGACGCGCCAGGATCACCAGACCGTCCTATGGTCACCGAAGAAGAATACAGCCGTTTGCCCGGTGATTTGCGCGTTCTCCACGACCGCTTGATGTCGGCACCCGAAGGCATGAAGGATATCATCATCCCTGTCCCACCTGGGATGTTTTTACATGAAGGCAGTATTATCAGTATGTCGTTCAAAGACTTCAAGGAAATTCTCCACCACTCGATGTGTCGTTCATCACCATTTTCCTCATGTTAGTGACTCAAAATTATTTTCATTATTGTATACAACTCAAATATATATTCTAATGTAAAATTATGAGTTTTCAGGAAGCTAATCCGAAACTGTAATGAGATGGTACAAAGGAAGAACTTGTGCATATTTCTGGACCCCGAGAGAGTGAGTACCACGTCCCTGAGATGTTATTCGGATATGGCTATCGAGTACATGTGTTCAGCGCTGCATCGTGCTATGGAGGAGGAGAAGAAATTCATTATCATGCCGTACCACCAGAGGTTAATTCTAACCTTAGCTTATGTATTGTTCATATTAGCAAACACTCGTGTCACTATTATATGCTAAAGTACTTTAATTTTTATCCTCCCACAGCAAACACTGGTGTCTGATAATCATTGTGCCTTACCTAAATACGAGCATAATCGTTGATTCTTGTAAGCCCAAAGGAAATATCCCAGCTAACAAGTGCAAAGATATCTTCCCTTATGTCAACAAGTAAGCAATAATAATTTAATTGGTTTGAATTTTTTTCAATTATATCAAATTATAAAATTGCTATAAACATTCACTCAATTTTGTAAGGGCTTTTGCGAAATATTTTAAAGAGGGAGGATTGCATAACAAGCGCCAGAAAACCAAGTTGAGTTGGAAGTGGTTGCTGGTGAGCACACTATAAATTTATAATTTCATATATTGTCCAAAAAAATATTATCATTCTAACATAGGCCGCTAAATGCAAATTTTAGGGCCCGCAACAGTTGGAGAGTTGGGAATGCGGTTATTACACGATGATTTTCATGTTTGACTTTGTCGAAAGAATACAATTCCAATTCCCAAAAGCGGTACGTAATTCATATTAATTGTTCCTATATAATAGCAATTGATATTTGCAACTGTATTTCATCTACCTTTTCTTGTTACTAACTAATACCAAATTGTAATTGTAGAATGTGCCAAAGGAACCGCATTACACCAAGGAGCAGATCGACGATATCAGATGTGTGTGGGCAATGTGGTTTCTAACAGAATTTTGCAATGCTCAACATGGATTTCCATAATTTTGTATAATTTGGTGTATATGAATATTGTATAATTTATTGCATATGGATTTCTGGATAATCTGAAAAATATGAATTTCTTGCTAATCTGGAAAATATGGATTTATTGCTAATCTGGAAAATATGGATTTCTTACTAATCTGGAAAATATGGATTTCTTGTATATGAAATCTGAAAAATATGGAAAATCTGGAAAATCTGGAATAGTTCTGTCACAAAACTGGCTAGCAAAACTGGAGGCTAGCCCAAAAACAAAAATAAAAATAAAAAATGTTCTTTCTACACGGACATTTAACTAAAGTCCGTGTAGAAAAAAAGATAGCTACACGGACATTTAGTTAAATGTCCGTGTAGAAAGAGGAGAGCTACACGGACATTTAACTAAATGTCCGTGTAGAAAGAGTCAAGCTAGACGGTTTTTTAGTTAAAAGTCCGTGTACAAAAAGAATCGTACACGGTTGTTTAGGTAATATCCGTGTAGCTCGGTAACATGGAGAGCGACACATTCTGGTCTTTGTACACGGCTGTTTGTGAAGTTATCCGTGTAGAATCGTTAAAATTGCACACGGGCAAAAGTCCGTGTGTAGTTATTGAACTAATCGTACACCCTCGATTTAAACACGGTAGGAAATCCGTGTAGCTCCTCCATTATTGTCCGTGTATAATCTTTTTTTTTGTAGTAGTGTATATGCTATAGAGGATGAGAATTTGGATATTCCAATCCCAAACGAGCAATGATTAATTCAAAACAATATGATATTCCAATATGAAGTAGATTTTTATGAAGTAGCATCAGTTTATGCGCACATCAAATCTGAGTGATTACATCAGTTTATGTGCACATTAATTGGTTTAGTACAGTGAATATACTTAGTTGGGTCACATCAGTTTATTTAATGGAGTGGTTAGTAGTTGAATAAATATATGGTTTTCATCTCTGAAATGAACAAGCAACTTACAGTTATTAGTTTCTTTCTCAAAACTGTAGCTAGCATCAGTTTGGAAATGTGACTGCATGTTTCCATACAAAAGTTTTGATACACAGAGAAGGTTTAATCATGAATTTAACCAACTCAAGTTTAATCAACTCAATGATATTGTATTTTCTGCATGTTTTCATACATAGAGCAGGTTTAATGATTGTGGGGAACTTATATTTTCTTTTTTTCTTGCAACTTAGATTTGTTATTTTGGAACTTCAATTTATCATCTTTCTTTTTTTCTCCAAAAGAAAAGTGCCATGACCACTATGTCTTACATCACTACTGATCATTTACTATTTTCTTTTTTTTTTATGATGTATTGCCAACTGGTATATTATAGGTTGAAGATTTGAAGATGAAGATGATTACCGAGGGTCACTTGCTCCTTTTTTTTTGTTAACTGAAAGTGTGACATGTTTTAGATATGTACTGTTTGTGTTTTCTAAATTATGGATTGTTTGCTTGTGATATTTTGAACAGTGTAACATGTTTTTAAGTATGTACTTCTTTTCTTTTGTTAAATAATTACTGACATGTTTCTAATTTGTGGATTGTTTGTTGAATTGTTATGGGCTGGTATCAAAGGGGCTGAGGGGGGCAGTAAACAGTTGCCAAAATGTTCTCATTTTTCATTCAACCATACTATTTCAACAAATGCACATTCCCACTTTTATTTTGATTCTGATTGCTATTTCAGCACTGACTGTATATGGCATATGCCTATGCAGCTATGCTAGACTACAAACAATAAAAAAAATCTTATTAAAAACGAGTTGATTCACGAGTTACGAGTCAACTCGAGTTACTCGCGAATTAAATTCAAGTCAGCTAGCCAGCTCGACTCAGTATTCTCAACATGAATCAACTTGTCTCACTGTCTTCCAAGTTAAATTCGAGTTATCCATAACTCGAGCTAACTCAGCTCGTGAGCCAATGAGCCAAATTAAATATCGCTTGCCTACTAACCACAACATGAGCCAAATTAAATTCGAGTACAGTAGTAGTACAATTGTTTACTATACTCTTATTCAATTATTTGTTTAATTATCTGTTCAGATCTCAAACTTACTCTTATTAATTATCTGTTTAGATCTCAAACGAGTTGATTCACATGCCACTATTAATTATCTGTTCAGATCTCAAACTTACTCTTATTTAATTACTTGTTTACTTTTCTTTGCCAAACTTCCCATATGCTTCAACTTAACTTTATAGATGGCTTGCCCTTGATTAATAATTTCAAGAAGAATAATCTATTATGTGATGTGTGAATTCCCAACTCAGCATTAATTTTTAGTAAATAAAAAGTTTGTAAATAAACTCTATTTTGAAGCTTTAATTATCTTTTAAGAATATAAACTTTTAAACTAAAACATGCTAAATATATAGATTGTCATAAGAAATTTTCCCTGTAAAAGTAAAACTAATTAAAACATGCCCTATAAATTTTATTCCAAAAATTGAAATACATGCACCTTCAATTATTAATTGGGCAATTTCAATTCTTGCCCAGATCCCTCTGAATTTAAAACTCGAAAATTGAGATAAATAATTATATTTGTCTAATACCCATCCAGTCAAGGTCAGCCTATCAAACAGCGTTCACATTCAATTTGTATCATGTGCTTTTTGCTTAGAGTCAATGGTATGGAAAATTGGAGATCCACAATAATCTATTATGTGATGTTTGAATTCCCAACTCTGCATTAATTTTTGGTAAATAAAAAGTTTGTAAATAACACATATCAATTTTTTTTTCATAATTACTGGAACTAATTAAGTCTGAAAATATATTATACCCCTGAAAATAATATTGTGCTCGATTAATTATCCTTCAAATATTGTTTTGAAATGTGTTTCATCTGGACCTTAATTGAGTTTTATTTGGGAAATTGAATAGCACTGAGGCTTAATAATTAGTTGCACGTGCAATTGAAAGCTCCCTTGGGACTTATTTGAGTCTTTCAATTTGGCAGGAATGAAATATTATAATTAATGTGCATGTTAAGTTACCAAATGCAGGGTATATATATGTACAGACCTACAGTTTTCATTTTATTTTTAGCACTAGAGATTAAATTTAATTTTACTGAATTGTGGGGGTAAAGTTAGTTTGAAGAAAAGAAACTTGGTTGTATGAACTAGTGATTCGTAATTGCACAGCCAAGGATTTGTTTTGATTTCTAATTGATTCTAATATATTAGCAGATTAAATGGGGTAAAAATTGGGGACTACCTGGATAATTAGTGGAAGCAGAAGTCTGAATATTGTCTGATACATCCTTACATATGTTGATTGACCTAAGCGGCTAAGCCTAAGGCTTCTGTAATTTTAATATTTAAACATGGTAAACAAAAAAAAAAGGCCTGATTATCTCAAAAAAAAAAGGGCCTGACCTAAGGCTTTTCTTTTATAAAATAAATGCTTCTTATTAATTTGAGGGGCCGTGACCAGTTGGGCTTAAACAGGCCGTAAGCCCCAAAGTGCTATCTATTTAATTTTTATCTGGTGAAAGTGGGATAGCTTTTAATTTTTAGAAGCAAACGAAATCTGGTAAATACCATGGGGAAGATCATCATGTGTGCTTTGTACGTACCTCACATGCATGAGCCCCACATTTCTATTCAACAATCTCCTTAAATAAATCATCTCCTTTTCTCTGTGGCCCCTTCTGTGTATTCATTCATGGAATGGGTCAGAAATTGTGGGAACACTGACTTGCTACGCTGACTGTCACATTTTACTGACGCTGGTATTTAACCTTCTAATCAGAACAGTTGAGCATTTAAAAACCCAATGAAAACATTTGCCACCTTCTGTTTGTCCTTACTCAAGAGGAACAAACAGTAGGCATTCATTGATCAAGAATTGAATGTACAGTCTTATTCTTATATTACATAGAAGAGTTGATATATATAAAAGAACACTGCTCCTTTAAGACCCAAATAATAGTACAAACATGCATCCAGACATTATCATATATATAACTCTTTGAACTCTTTGCTTGTGTGTCCACTAACCATGACATTCGTTGGAGCTGTTATATTACATACATAGAACCAGTACACATACCCCAGAAAGAAACAAAATATCAAAAAACCAGAATACAATACATATGTTACCAGTAATGGAGATGTTTTACAAAATTCACAGAAAAAACAATGAAGGCAAAAACAGTGTACCAGTGAGGACAAAACAGCAGCACCAGTAAGGTGAAACCCAGTAACCAGTGACAAAATATAATTAATCTGTTGGATTTGTTGAAGAGTAAACAGAAGAAGAAGGATTGACACAAATAATTCTACTTCACCTTGATGAATAATTCGATTACAACTTGCTGAATTTATAGCCCTACAACAACTAAATTTGGATTATCCAAGTTTAGTACCCCACTACCTTATTCTACACTTAGTACCCACTACCTATCCTCCTATTACAAGCATTCCCCAAAATAGAACTATACCCGCACCTATCCTGCTATTACAAACAGTAGCTACTTGACTAATTATAGAACCCACTAACACCTACATGCTCCTAGAGCTAATTTTGGAACAACTCTCAACAGAACTCTAAATATGGAAAGCTAATTTTGGATCAACTTTCAACATAATCTACAGTACCAGTGGGAGCAAAAATCAGTACCAGTACCAGTGACTCTCTGAAAGACTGCAACATTGAATGAACAAAAAAAAAAAAGTACCAGTGCCCAAACACAAATGATCAAGGGTATAATAGGAAATTAGTGAGTCAGTTGAAATGGTTTGTACCGGAAACAGCTCATAGCTCTAGAATCACATCTAGCTCTCAAATTGAAGAAGTAATTAAAAAATGTTCTTGTCCAGAAAAGCAAATGGCTATTAAACCTCATGAAACAAAATGATCATAAAATTTCCAAAAGGAATAGGACCTTTTGAAAACATAAAGATTTTTTAATAAAAATAGAGAAACAAGGATCAACCAAAGAATTTGAAGGGGTACACTGTACACAGTTACACACCTAAATTTACACAGCCTTGCATTTTTTGCCTATAGGTACTTTTAGAGAGTAGATAGGAGAACGGATGTGGAGAGAGAGAGAGAGAGCGAACGAGAGCGGAGTCATTGAAGAAGATGAGCTCCGTTCTCTGCTCATTGGCTATGTGGCACTAATCTTAACGCGTTCTGGAGCGGTTTAGATGTCCATCAAACTAGAATTTAGTCGATGGGCATTGGAACACCCTGCTCCTCCCAGAAACCTATAAGTAGCTATAGCTTTATGATTGAAAAACAAAATATTGTATTTTTTTGTTCTTCCCAATTAAGTTTTAAGTAGCATATAATTAAGGAATAGATACAGTAAATCCGAAAGTACATACGTATTATTAAATATTAATACACCCATGCACACCTTCATACAAGTAATTGAGTTGACAAAATAGTGCTGATAATATAAATGGATCACGACCACATATAGAAAGTAATTCAGACACACATGCAGAAGTAACATTATTTCCGTGCTGGAATTAATCTATCTCGACTTAGACGATCATGCAGCACTTCTCTTCTTTACTTTCACCATTAGCCCATTTTTCATCTGAAGAATAATAGAGTACTTTGGAGCAATGACGTGGCCTTCTACCACCTCAAAGTAAAAATTATAAACCAGTGCAGCCGCAGCTGCTTTCATCAGAGTATAAGCTATGTCCTTTCCCAAACAAGTCCTTGGACCAGTATTAAAAGACATAAACTTATACGACGGTTCGTATTTCAACTTGTTGTTGTCAGAAATCCACCGTTCAGGTTTGAATTCTGAGCAATCTTTTCCCCAAACCTCCTCTATCCTTGCCATTGCGTAAATTGATATAAAAATCTTTATGCCGGGATTTGCCAAGAAACCGCTCGGTAGCATATCATCCTTCAACACCGCTTTGTGCTCAAATGGAAGTGGTGGAAAGAGCCGGAGTGCTTCATTTAGTGCAGCATGCAAGTAGACTGATTTTGCAAGCTCTTCGGTATTAAATATGGCCAACCCGTCAGAGGTGAAGCTCCGAGAAAATGAATTCAATTCATTTAGGATCTTTTCCTCGACATGACGATTTTGTGTAAGCAGCCAGAGGAACCATGAGAGGCCAGCCCCACTTGTGTCACGACCTGCTACCATTAGGTTGACAGTAGTGTCTCGTAAGAACTTGTCACTGTTGCCGGTTTCGTTATCATCTATATAAGATGATAACAAATCAGGCATGTTCTCTAACCCCTTTGCTGCCTTATTCTCGGCTCTCCTTTTCTCAATTGCTTCTTCGACAAATTGATCAATCACTCTCCTTGCATCAGCTAGCTTCTTTTCTCTTCCCATATTTAGTCTTCGTAAAAGCTTCCACACAGCCACCGGCATGGCATGCCGAAATAACAAACTCTCCATGGCATCATCCATTGCTCGAGCAAAAGGTACAGTCGGTAACTCGATAGAGAGGCTCTTAGGATCGGCACCAATGACTAATTTGGTAGTCATGTCGAAAGTTAGCCGCATAAACACATCTTGCATGTCTATAGGTTGGCCTTGCTTGGATGCATGGGCCAAGAATGGGAGGAGTGCCTGCTCCACTATGTCCCGGCTTGACTGCGCCACATAGGCACGGAAGCGAGAGTGGGCTAATAACATTTTTTGCTTAACACGTTGAGACCGCCATATGTCAGCATCGGAATTAAGGACGCCATCACCAAGGACATCGAATATCTCCAAAAGCTCCTTGCCTTTTGGATAGTTTTGGAAATTTGATGTGAAGATATGTTGTATGTTCAAGGGATCACATGTCCAAAAGATATTCTTGCCTGTAAACCAATCACCACGGAAATAGAAGTTCCAACGGCACCTACATAGGACGTCGGTACTATACGCATGTAAATTGTGGAGATTTAATATTACTGCCGGCAACATGCCCACTAACGGCCAATTCACCGGAACATTAGGTTGTTTGTTTCTAGAGGAGACAAAATTATGGTAGTAATAGAGGAAAAGAAGGAGGCAAGGAATGGAGAACATAAGCTCCAGAGGAGAAAGAGATGGCCAGGCCATTGTTTGCTAGGTTGAGATAGAGAGGATGTGCATTGGCTTAGATATATATATAGTAATTTCCTTTGTCTATGTGACTGTGCAACCAAATATTGTTCCAATTATTGAGGCGTCGTTTACTTGCGCGCCACAATATATCGATCTCATCTTATTATCTATACTGGACATGAAGAAACTTTCTTTAGAGTTTCATTTTTGAAATAATCCTTTAGAGTTTAATTAGATCAATTCTTGGAGGCCGGGTAAATGTCCTAACTGAACGTTATCTGTTCATCTTTGTTGCCGTTTACTAAAAGGTGATTCTTTACAAATTTCACAATGTATAAAAGAGAACCGCAATAAGCTTCTTGATTTTTAACCCTAGCCGCCTAGTGCTCACCCCGCAGCTTTGAATTTGAGTGCTCACCACGCAGCTGCGTAACCCTAGTAACCCTAGCCGCCTTTTCCGCCAGGATGTCGTCGCTACAGTAATCAAACCATATACTTATCCATTATAATAATTTTTCTAATACGCATACAGGTACGGATAGTCTTGGATACGAATATGGATCATATTTTAAATGGATGTGGATACGGATCGGATATCGGACAGATACGAATACATATAGAAATATAATTCGGATACTTAAAAACAATATTAAAATTTAAATTGTTTCCTAAAAATAAAAATATAGGTATGTTGGTTTCTTTCTTGATGATTGATGAATATGTTGGTATTGTAATTTACAAGAATAGAAAAATGCCACTACAGCAAAACCTGTCTTCAGCGACCGGTTCTGTCGCCGGTCGCTGAAGACCCACCAAAAAACAAAAAAACAAAAAAAAATTAAATGCATCGGACACGAACCCTTCAGCGACCTGCGCCCACAGCCTTCAACGACCGATTCGGCCCGTTCGCAAAAAGGTGCCTTCGAAAAAACCCGCGTGAGTTTTTCTTCTCTCTATGTCTCCTCCCGCGTTTTAAGTTTAGCCAAAAAAAAAACGCCGGCCGCCCCCGACCTGCCCAATCCTTCTCTCTCTAACCCCGCCTGCCCGCTACGCGCGCATGACATGGTAAATAATAATTAGCACAGAATATCAGTTGATTGGTTTTCCTGTACAAGTTGATTGGTTTTAATAGTAATTGCTATGAATTATTATTTCTCCTGTACAGGTTGATTGGTATACCAATAATTAGCACAGAAAATTGCTATCATATCCAAATAGGTTGAACCTGTATAGTCCACTAATCTTAATTACATGACTTGGTTTTCCTAGATCTTTGCCATTTTTGCCTAATTTAATTTTCTATTGTGACATTATCCATTTAAATTAAGGTATTATGAAACAGAAGCATACATTTTTTTGCTGGTTTTGATTTCATACCAATTACTTTATTTTATCCAGCTTACTAGTATATGATTGAACCGAGTCATTTGTTCTGAACTTCATGCAGCTGTATTCCTTGTGGGCATGTATATAGTAAACTTTTAATGGTAATTGATTTGTAAATAATAATTGATTGTTTTGATTAATTGATTGGTTAATCGGTTTTAGGAGTTGTAGAAGTTAGTTTAATATTGGAAAGAAAGAAGGAGAAGATAAAGCTCGAACTTCAAGGGAGTAATTGCTTGTAATTAGGCAAGTGTTCACTCTTTCTTAATTCTATTATTAATATAGTATTATTTTATGATCCAACTAAACTGGAACATGTAGTATGCCTTTTAGGTTTACACCCGTTCAAAATTAATCCAATAGGCCTTCTAAATTTTGGGTCATGTGGTAGTGCTGCACTAGTTGGTAGTTTTACTTTGAAACCAAGTGGGTTTTATGATCAAGTGAAGTGTAGGGAAATAGCAGCAATTAAAAATGAACATAGCCCATGAGTTGCCCTTTACCTATGTTGAGTACCAAGGGTTCAATGTTCAAATGTAGTACATGGATCAATCATCTTTATCAAAGAGTGAGTAGATCAACAATTAAGAGTGAGTGCATCAAAGTGTTCGACTTGGAAAAAGATAAGATAAAAAAGATTTTTAAAGCATTGATAGAATCTCACTCACAAGTGATTGTTGAACCTCAAACCAAACCATTGGTTACATGTGCTTGACAGCACATTACATTGATTCTGATTGGAAATTGCAAAAGCGCATTATTAGTTTCAATGAGCTTGCTCCACCTCATAGTGGCGAGGTAATTGCAGATGTCATCTTAGAGTCTCTTATAAAATGAGTATTCAAGACAAAATTGGGGCAATCACTCTAGATAATGCATTCAATAATGATAGGGTTGATGCCATGTAGAGATCTAATTTTCAAGAGAGGGGCAAGTTACATCATCTGGATGTGCAAGATGGTCTTCGTAAAATCGATTATTGTATTTCGAAAATTAAAGGAGTGAAATACCTCAAAAAGACCAACGTTTGTCCTTTAAAATTTGGTGAAGTAGCAAAAGGTTTAGACATCCAAAATAGTCGATCGTTATGTAACAATGTCAAAACTAGGTGGAACTCAAACACATCGCATGCTTGAATTGGCTATTTATTACAAATTCACATTTCACCAACTTGACATGAGAGACAATTACTTTGTTTGGTTGCCCACGGATGATGAATGGATAAGAGCCGAAAAAGTGTGCAAGTTGCTTGAAGCGTTTTTGGATGCCACTAACTTATTCTCTAGGTCATTGTACCCAACCACAAATTTGTTTCTTGTGGAAATTTTTAAGGTAAAAAAGGTGATAAGTGAGGCACATACATCAAATGATCCATTAATTCTTGAGGCTTATGAGTGCACCTATGTATGCAAAGTTTGAGAAGTTTTGGGGAGAAGTTGGGTTGCTTATGTCAATTGCATCTATTCAAGATCCACAGTTTAAATTGGTCTCGGTTGAATTCAGTTTTACAAGGTTGTATCCAAATCCGGATGATGTTGTTACTCAAAAAGAAAAGGTAATCACTAAATTTTAAAGTTTTGTTTGAAAAGTATTCAAATGAGCAAATGGTGGCTAAGGCTAAGGCTACCGCTAAGGTTGTCACAAGCACCTCAATTTCGGCAAGCACCAATAGACTAGGGGGGTAGAAAAGCCACCCAAATCTGACCTTGAGGTCTATTTGGAAGAACACAATTATTTGGTAGAAGATGAGACTTCTTTTGATGTTTTGAAGTGGTGGAATCAAAATTCCAGCAAGTATCATATTCTAAGCAAGTTGGCACGTGATGTGCTTTTCATTCCCATCACGACTGTGGCTTCGGAATCGGCTTTAGTGCCCGAGGTCATATATTAGACCACTATCGAAGTTCTCTCTCCAAAAATATGGTGGAGATCAATTCTCGTTTATGGAAGTGATTGGATAAAGGCTACCGCAAAAACCACATTCAAACATTACAAGTAAGAGTTCAGTTTCAAATTTGTATTCATTTAAAGCTTTATACTCACTTTTTACTAATACTTCTATTTTTATTTTCAGCAATCTGCTATAGAGGATGAGAATTTGGATATTCCAATCCCAAACGAGCAATGATTAATCCAAAACAGTTTGAAATTCCAATATGAAGTAGATTTTTATGAAGTAGCATCAGTTTATGTGCACATCAAATCTGAGTGGTCACATCAGTTTATGTGCACATTAATTTGTTTAGTACAGAGAAATACTTAGTTGGGTCACATCAGTTTATTTAATGGAGTGGTTAGTAGTTGAATAAATATATGGTTTTCATCTCTGAAATGAACAAGCAACTTACAGTTAACATTTTTGCTCTTAGGTGCATGGTATGTCAATCTCCAAACAGTGTGTGTAGTGCGTTCTTTGTCTTGTTCTTGCCCCCACGAGATCAAATTAATTGGACGGTGATGGCTTGATGGGACGGGAAAAATATATGATCCAACGGTTGTCATATCATGCATGCTGAATAGCGAACCCCATCCAACACCAGATATAAAAATAAAAAAAAATCTCCGGAATCCGGATAGTCCCACGAGGATAATGTAAATAATAGAGGGACATTTATATATATTGTACAAAGTTTTTTGTTCAGTGATCCCAATTGAAACTTTCTTTGTTTTCAGTAACAAATTTGTTGGTTTCATTTTACAGCCTCACACCATTATTTATTGTATCTCCGCTCACATTGAGACTTAATTATAAAATAAATGAAAAGGTTAAAAATGATTTTATCAACTATTACTAACGCATAATGCACGGCCCAAGTATTTTCTTTTATAAAATAAATGCTTCTTATTGATTTATGGGCCCGTGGCCTGTTTGGCTTAGACAGGCCATAAGGCCCAAAATCACTTGGCATCTCTCCATTTCTTTGATTGGGATCTCCGCGCGCAATACGTCTGAGTCTATATCATTAGGGTCAGAATAATATTGGTTTCTCATTTTTATAGCAATTGGTTGTTTACCTGATTTTTTTTTTAATATCCTCAACTAAATAAATAACTACAAAAATGTCCTCAATTTTTTTTAAAATGCCCCAACCACCAGGACTCTTGACGGTTCTATTCCGAAGTGAACCGGTAGGAATGATTTTTTTAATATCCTCAACTAAATAAATAATTACAAAAATGCTCTCATTTTTTTATTATAAATACCCAACCGCCATAATTCTTGGCAGTTTTGTACTTTAAAAAAAAAAATTCAAATGAAAGCACTAAACTAAATCTCAGCAATTGTCTTTTTTTTTATTATAGCATATCATAGATCTTAATACCAAAACATTAAAGTAAATTTCAAAATGAAAATATTTACATGAATAACATTTGAACTAAAAAAAATGAAGATATAACAAAAAAAACTCTAGATATGATAATTCACACATTTACATAAACTCTGTCTAAGAAAAAGTAGTACAAAATAGATAACTTGATAAAAGAGTACAAAATCGAAACTTAGAAAGAATTAGTCGAAAACTTCAACTCAAGTTTGAGGCACTTCTCTTTATTTTTTGGGCTGAAAAATATGGTTATCCGTTTTACAGAGTATCTTTTTTCCTTGCCTTGTAAAGTTTAGAAATAGATCCTCTTAAAATATAGCTAATATCCTTATACAACATTATTGGATCTTTTCTACTGAGATTTAAGTAAATTGGAAATGTGGATAAAATCTTCACTCCTTTTTCGAATTTTAAGAAAGGAATGATGACTTGGTTTATATGGATTCTCTTTGATGCCATTTTATTAAAGAATTTTAAGAAAGGAATGATGTTTTCAAGACTAAACAGAAGACATACGAGAATGATACTTCTTCGGGCGATCCTAATTTAGCTTATATTCAAGATAATTATGTGTGTTTAGGAGTTTATTTTGGAGTTTTATTTCAAAATGAGATTTCAAGTCAATGGGAGGATTGTTGTGTATATCTCTCATCTCATCATATATTTTCATCAGGTTTAATTTAGCAGGATGTCAGGAATAGTAGGCTATGTTTGGCATGCTATATTAAGGAGGAATAATTTAGTATTTAATATAGGATAGTTTAGGAGGTATTATTTAGAGAAAAGGTTTCTATACCCCATCATGTTTACCCGGTTTTTACCCAACCTGATCCGTTCGATAATCAAACGGGTTTTAACTGTCCGCACGGTCCCCACTCAAACTTTACTTATTTATTTATTTTATTTTTTGGAGGAAATCAATGGAGGTCAAAGGAAACTTTACTTATTTCAAAACATTCTTCATTTACGATTTGATTTCTCATCCCTATTTCCTCCGTTCTCAGATTTAGCAATTGGTAAACTGCTAATTTTCAATCTCTCTCTTCTCTCATCCATTTTCAGATCTGGCAATCTCTCTCCGTCGTGCTCTCTCCGATCAATCAAGTAGTCTCCAGCTTTTGATTGATATTATCATAACCTTCGTCTCAGATCTAGCAGCGACTGCGACGCGTGACGCCAGCGACGGCAGCGACGCGCGATGCCAACGACGGCAGCGACGCGCGAGCGACGGCGAAGAAAAAGAAAGTTACCTATCGACGGCAGCAACGGCGACGAAGTACTGGACCACTTGGATGACAAAGAATACAGCGGTGGTGTCACGCTACAGCTTTGTCCCTATCAGAGCCGGTTTAATTTTGAAATATTTCAACAATATTTTACAGGATTCATACAATATTTTTAGAAGATGTACGAGTTATTTTACAGGATTCATACAATAGTTTTATAAGTTGTATGAGTTATTTTACAGGATTCATACAATAGTTTTATAAGCTGTATCAATAATATTTTAATGTTTGATTTTTGTCTATTGCAGATTCTGATGCATCAGTATGATGAAAAAGCAGCATTACAGGTCCTTCCGCAGTTGTTTGGGCCTCAATTTGAGAGCATCAAATGGCTGTTCATTACAATTTGCAAGAAAAATCATTGGATGCTCTTTGCAGTGGATGTTTCTAATGTGGAGATGCATTATTACACCTCTTCTGATAATGTTGAATACATGCAATACCACTAGCATACCATGAAATGGGTTAAAGATTTTCTTTGCTGGAGGACTTGTGAGTGTTTTCCTTCAAAATTATCTATGCAACCTTTTACATTATTTTTCAACTATTTTTTCATTATTCTGCCAATGATTTATAGGAGTAGGTGTTGAAATGCACTAAACTATTACATAATATACTTAACAGTTTTGTATGATATATGAGTTAGTTTACATGATTCATACCATAGTTTACAAGATGTATGAGTTATTTTACAGGATTCATATAATAGTTTTATAAGATGTATGAGTTATTTTACAGGATTCATGCCATACTTGAAGTTATTATACATTAAAGATGTTGATATCATTTTTTTCTTTCAGCTAACGCTTCTTGGAAAGATCTTGGCAGTATTCATCAGAACTGTCCAAAGTAGGCACCAAAATCGATAGATTGTGCTATTTTTTTGCTGCGCTATGTGTACAATCTGATCATTGAGATGCCTATGAACTTTACACAGGTAATTTTATGATGTATATATTTTACTTTCAAATATCCGTAGGCTTCCATTTCACCAACAGTAACATTACATATTGTATAAAGAGGGTAGTGTATACCCCTGATAACTGATATTACATATTCATTATTCATCATCAAATTCATAGTATTTTACATACTTCATAAGTAATTTCACAGTATTGACATACAATTTTACAGTACTAACAGAGTTCTTTGACAGTATTGTTTAATTCATCATTCATCATTAATTTCACAGTATTTTACATACTTCATAAGTAATTTCACAGTATTGACATACAATTTTACAGTATTCACAGTGTTGCTTTGCAGTATTTGTTTCATTCATCATTCATCATTAATTTTAGTATTTTACATACTTCATAAGTAATTTCACAGTATTGACATACAATTTTACAGCATTCACATTGTTGTTTTGCAGTATTTGTTTCATTCATCATTCATCATTAATTTCAGTATTTTACATACTTCATAAGTAATTTCACAGTATTGACATACTATTTTGCAGTATTCACAGTGTTATTTTGTAGTATTTGTTTCATTCATCATTCATCATTAATTTCAGTATTTTACATACTTCATAAGTAATTTTACAGTATTGACATATAATTTTATAGTATTCACAAAGTTGTTTTACAGTATTTGTTTCATTCATCATTAATTTCACAGTATTTTACATACATCATAAGTAATTTCACAGTTCTGGCTAATTGTGCTAACCTATGCGCCCTATCATTTTCCTCTCTACTGATGTGCATAAATCTAAATCCCTTACAAATCTTTTTTTTTGTAGGATGACATTTCTAAAGAATGTGTCGTTCTAGCAATGAAGCTCCTCACATATCCAAATAATTTGCATCAGCGGTGTATGAAGTAACCATCCAAATATTGCAATGATTGAACATTTTTTTCTCTGTGTTTTAATGTTAGATACAGTTAATGTTTGATGCAGTTGAAAATATTTGTGAATAGTGAAATGGTAAATGATACAGTTGATGGTGAAATGGTGAAATGAAATGGTTAAATGGTACAGTTGATTTTAATGAACTTTTGTGTTGAAATGGTACAGTATATGATTTTTTTGTGACTGGTGTCATTTTATAGTTTGTATATGATGTTTTTATAGTTTCATGTATCAAATTTACAGTATTGAAATTTTGTAGTTAACATCTGTTACATCTATAGTTTGCATCTGCTAAATTTATAATATTGAAATCTTATTTTACATGATATATATCCATATATAAATATTAATAATGGAAGAAAAAAATGATGAATTTAAAAACAAATTAAAAAAAATTTCAAATTTTAATTTCAAATTTTTTTTTTAATTTTGATGGAAAAAAATTATTTTTGCATAATTTTAAGTGTAATTTGTAAATAACAACAAGTTTTAGAAGTGTGTTTTTCAAATCTCTATAAGCTTGAAGTACAGCCGTACAAGTATTGGAAATGGTTTGTGTTAAGTCTTCTAGAAGCTGAAAGTACAGTTAGAAGTACAGATACTTTTCTAGTTCCTAACAGTTTTTAACTAACTTGGGTAAAAACTGGGTTGTTAGAATTTTTAACTAGGTATTATGCATGATTTGTTGTTGAAATTACTGTATTTATTATAGTATTTTACAGTATTCGCGCAAGTCAAATGACAGTTTTTTTTGGTATAAACTGGGTACAAATCTTTGGGTACAATTAGTCGGACCCTATTATTTATAGGTTTCTCTTTTTGGAGATTTATGTTGTTATATATATATATATATATCATTTGTACTTTATGTAATTATGAAGATAAGAATACAATTCAGTTTCTTTATAAAACTAAGGTGGGCCCCAGGGATGCTCCCCTTGGAAATACTCCAGACAGGGGCCAAGTTTGAAAGTTTTTCCATGCGCGCTTTTTCCAAGAGCAATCTCATGAAAAAAGTCAGAATCAGGTATTTCCAACAGTGCCCATGGAAATACTGACCATTTCCAACGAGGCTTTTTGCTACGGTAGTTTTTCCAAAGGAGACGCTTGGAAATGGCAATTTTAGGGCTTTTTCCAAGGGAAGCCCATGTAAAAAGCCATTTTCCTTCACATGAAAAATGAGAAAATTCTAGTAGTGTAATCAACTGCTCTCTAACAGGACCGATTTTGCTTCTCCCACTATCAATCACAAAATTCTTTAACACTTCTAAATTGGAGAGCTCTAGGGATGTAAACAGAGCGAATTCAGAGCGGATAATACTAATATCAAATCCATCTCTCCTGTTCAATGAGCAAATACAAATATGAATATGGATAATGAAACGGATACGGATACAGAACATATTCGAATAACTGTCGGATAATTGAGCTATATAAACTATAACATACAAATACTAATTAACAAAATTCAAATATGAAAATGAATGAATATTTAAGTTAGTTTATCTAAATTTATAATTTAAATCTCTGGAAAAACCAAATCAAAATTAAAGACATGATTTGATACCCGAATAGATCTTGAAATGGAGAGATTTTTTTTTTTTGAAATGCTTGGTAGAGACTAAATGGAGAGAATTATTAAGAGAAATTTATAATAATAATGAAAAAAAAAAACTGTTTCCGGATGGTCCGGATGTGGTGTTAGTTCAAAACCTTAGGCTTTAGAGGATTTAAATGTTGAAGTGAGCGGAGAGGAGAAATAGAATGGGTTTGGGGTGGTAAACATGTTCCGGATAGAATTAGATATTCGATCCGTTTACGCATTATTAAAATTATTTGTTTCCGAATGACGAGTTACGTTAATTTGGTTTATATTTAAAAAAAGATTAAATTACTTGATTCATTTTATGTCAATTTTACACTTCGTTTTACAGATTAAGTATAGAGTAAATTAATCCGTCTAAATAAGTAAAATATTAAAAAATAAAACATATTCATTACAATAAATCCTAAAAAAAGCAAGTGTGAAATAAATTAATCAGTCTAAATAATAATTGAACTTATTTCATCTTATTTCTCCCTCCTCAATTATCTCACAATCATACACGTGCATAATACGTTGTACGAACCACAGTAACAATACTCGCGTTTAATTCACGAATAAAACGTTTTTGGAGGGTTTCCAAACTGAACAGCGTATAAATCGTTGACCGAACTTTTGACCGAATAAAACGCGTTTTTATCACGTTTTATTCAGAAAAAGGCACATTTGCTTGGCGCTCCACCCACGTGACTTGCTCCAGCCATGTGCTCCCACGTGAAAAGACAACTTTTTCCATTTTACTCAACTTTTTTACTATATTGATATTCTGTGGCAAATACAAGCAGTATCTCGTATAGTAAATCATCAGTAATGAATTAAATAGACACTGAGGTCTCGTATTGTAATTCCGAATCATTCCCGAATTATACCCGAATTATTCCCGAATCACGAATTTTTGACCCTGCCGAACCGAACCCGAATTATTCATTTGTTACTATGGTACGTACAAGCTATTAATTAGGACTGAAGTACAAATTACAAGATAGATCCGCCACCTGCAAGCCAAGTGTTTAATCATATCCAATTAGTTATGAATACAGTGGTAGTACAATTGACCTCTCGAAAAATCAAGGTTGCCAAAATTTCCCGCAATTTTTATATGGGACCGACTAACTATCCCCTGGCTCCTAGCACCCAGCTCTTATCCTCCATTCATCTCCCGGTCAATAACTGCCTTTGTTGACCACAAATTAAGAGAGGACCACAAATTTCAGTACTAAAAGACAAAATAAAACGTGTCATTATCGCGGCGAGTGCAAGTTTTCATATATAATACATCAAGTATTCATATCTAAGATATCAAGTATTTAAAAAAAATGGACACATCATTCACCCATCTTTTACACATTTTTAGAGGTGATTTTTTTTGCCCGTTCACTCTAAACAATATTTCTGACAATCTGTGAGGAATTTTGCAAATCTAAAATCTCGAACGTCTTCTACATAATTTTCTCTTTCAAATGAGATCCATGATGACATACTTTCGAGTTGTCCGTTGCACAAGTATTCATACTTCATCGAGCAAGTATTCATACCTCATCAGTATTAATAAAAAACTGGACACATCATTTACTCATTTTTTACCGATTGAAATTTCATTACCACTCATTTTCCGAAATACTTGATATCTTAGGTATGAATACTTGTTCGACGAGGTATGAATACTTGCTCGACGTGGTATGAATACTTGCACGACGAGATATAAATAATTTTACGAGGTATGAATATTTGCATGACGGATAACTCAAAAGTACTTTATCATGGATCTCAATTGAAAGAGAAAATTGCGTAGAAGACGTTTGTGATTTTAGATTCGCAAAATTCTTCACCGATTGTCAGAAATTTTGGTTAGAGTGAACGGAGAAAAAAAATCACCTCTAAAAACGTGTAAAAGTTGGGTGAGTGATGTGTCCAGTTTTTTTTTTAAATATTTGATATCTTAGATATGAATACTTAGTGTATTATATATTAAAACTTGTACGCGTCAGTTGTAAAAATTTTCAAATATAAGCGGTCCCTCACGTAATTAATGATTAATACGCATTTTATTTTATCTTTTTGTGCTTGAAGTTGTGGTCTCTTGGATAATTAATGATTGGAGGTGAATGGGGGATAGGAGCCAGGAGAAAAAAATCTTTATTCTTTTTATATATAAGAAAATAAATAAATAAAATATTAAAAAAAAATGTATCAGAGTAATTTGAAAAATAGAAAGGCAGGCAGGCGCCATGACCAGTTGGGCTTAAACAGGCCGTAAGCCCCAAAGTGCTATCTTATTAATTTTTATCTGATGCAAGTGGGATAGTTTTTAATTTTTAGAAGCAAACGAAATATGGTAAATACCATAGGGAAGCTCATCATGCCGAGATTTTTATTAATATCCAAAAATTAATTACAAATTAATAAATATACCCACTAATGTTGGAAATTAATAAATATACCCACTAATTTTTTCGGTACCGGCCATTTAATGGCCAGTACTAAATTTTTTTTTATAGAAACACTATGAATAGCAAGATGCTGAAATCTAACACTAAAAGTTGAATTTTTTTTAAATATTTGTTAGATTATTTTTTTATATATATATAATTAGCATATTTATACTAAAATACGCTAAATTCTTGAAATTATGTTCAATTATGCTGAATTACACAAAATTACGCTAAATTATATTAAATTATGCTAAAATATGGTAAATTATGCTAAATTACATATGAATAAGGATGATATCTTCACTGAAAAGACGAAAAATAACGACGAAATTTCAAATGGCCATAAAACGGCGCTCGAGTATCCGATTTCAGCAAATAACCACTTTTCAGAAAGTTTGCGAAAATACGCATGCGTCAGTGACTACTTTGTTGATTTTGAAAATTCAGAATTGTCAAAAAATAAAGAGAAGAGTCTCAAAAGTTGAGTTAAAGTTTTCCATTAACATTTTAATTTCTATTATTCGATCTAAGTAGCTCTGTAAATTGGTTATATAATGAATTTGTAGAATACCAATTTTTTCTATTTTTGGATTTTTTTCTATTTTTTATGATTTATGAAAGATGGTACAAAATCGGCCAAATTTAGCGTAATTTGCATAATTTATCGTAATTTAGCGTAATTTAACATAATTATTGTAATTTAGCGTAATTTAGTATAATCTTAGCGTAACTTAACATAATTTCAAGTACTTTAGTTTATTTTAGTATAAATATTCTAATTATATATCAAAAAAATATTTCAAAAAAAAAATTAGTGCCGGCTATTTAATGGCCGGGACCAAAAAAAATTAAAACCAGCTATTTTCTAGCCAGTATAGATATTTTTATAAATGCGTTATATTTATTAATTTGTAATTAACTTTGATCATTAATAAAAATGTCGGCTCGTCATGTGTGCTTTGTACGTACCTCACATGAGCCCCACATTTCTATTCAACAATCTCCTTAAATAAATCATCTCCTTTTCTCTGTGGCCCCTTCTGTGTATTCATTCATGGAATGGGTCAGAAATTGTGGGAACACTGACTGTCACATTTTACTGACTCTGGTATTTAACCTTCTAATCAGAACAGTTAAGCATTTAAAAACCCAATGAAAACATTTGCCACCTTCTGTTTGTCCTTACTCAAGAGGAACAACAAGTAGGCATTCATTGATCAAGAATTGAAAGTACAGTCTTATTCTTATACTACATAGAAGAGTTGATCAAGAATTGAAAGCCCCAAATAACAGTACAAACATGCATCCAGACATTATCATATATATAACTCTTTAAACTCTTTGCTTTTGCGTCCACTGACCATGACTGTCTCTTGGAGTTCAGCACAGCCTAATAGCTATTGAAAAAATAACATAATCTTACAATTACTAAAAAAGAAAAACTGCCAACTAAAACCCAGAAAAAAAACCAGCACATTCGTTGCAGCTGTTATATTACATACATAGAACCAGTACACATACCCCAGAAAGAAACAAAATATCAAAAAACCAGAAAACAACACATATGTTACCAGTAATGGAGATGTTTTACAAAATTCACAGAAAAAACAATGAAGGAAAAAACAGTGTACCAGTGACGACAAAACAGCAGCACCAGTAAGGTGAAACCCAGTAACCAGTGACAATATAATTAATATATTGACAGTACCAGTGGGATCAAAAGTCAGTACCAGTACCAGTGACTTTCTTAAAGACTGCACCATTGAATGAACAAAAAAAAAGTACCAGTGCCCAAACACAAATGATCAAGGGTATAATAGGAAACTAGTGAGTCAGTTGAAATGGTTGGTACCGGTAACAGCTCATAGCTCTAGAAATCTAGAATCGCATCTAGCTCTCAAATTGAAGAAGTAATTAAAACAAGTTCTTGTCGAAAAAAGCAAATGGTTATTAAATCTCATGAAACAAAATGGTCATAAAATTTCCAAAAGGAACAGGACCTTTTGAAAACATAAAGAATTTTTTAATAAAAATAGAAAAACAAGGATCAACCAAAGAATTTGAAGGGGTACACACCTCAATTTACACAGCCTTGCATTTTTAGCATAGAAGGAAAAATTGGAATCGGGATCGGTCTTTTGACCGTGGAATCGGAATCGGGTGAATCGGTCGGAATCGGCCGAATCGGATTGCAAAATCGGACTTTTTTTTGCCATAAGCTTATTTAATACTAAAAAAATAGGAAAAATTCGTAAAAAAATAATTTGTCAACAATATATGTTTTGACAAATGATTACAATCAAATAATCCACTAATATAATATAATACAAGCATTACTACTAAATACACACTCTTTAATATAATACAAAATACAATTGTTATATATAAATGAGTTATGTTTTCTAACAACAAAAGTTGTATGGTGTGGTGGTAATTGGCTTTGGTTGCTTAGCTAGAGGTCATTGGTTTGATTCACGCATAGCTAAACAAATTTCGGAGTTTGTTTAATTCACGTTTCGGTGGAATCGGTCCATTTCGGCCAAATTTTGGCAGGAATTGGGCCAGAACGTCCGAAATTAGATGAAATCTACAAATCGGATCGGTACCGTCCAATTCCGCTCCGGAACGGCCAATTTTTCCTTCTATGATTTTTAGCCTATAGATATTTTTAGACATTAGATAGGAGAACGGATGTGGAGAGAGAGAGAGAGAGCGAACGAGAGCAGAGTCATTGAAGAAGATGAGCTCCGTTCTCTGCTCAGTGGCTATATGTGGCACGAATTTTAACGTGTTCTGGAGCAGTTTAGATGTCCATCAAACTAGAATTTAGTCGATGGGCATCGGAACACCCCACTCCCACAAACCTATAAGTAGCTATAGCTTTATCATTGAAGCACAAAATATTGTATTTTTTTGTTCCTCCCAATTAAGTTTTAAGTAGCATATAATTAAGGAATAGATACAGTAAATCCGAAAGTACATACGTATTATTAAAGATTAATACACCCATGCACACCTTCATACAAGTAATTGAGTTGACAAAATAGTGCTGATAATATAAATGGATGACAACCGAATATAGAAAGTAATTCGGACACATGCAGAAGTAACATTAAACATTATTTCCGTGCTGGAATTAGTCCATCTCAACTCAGACGATCATGCAGCACTTCTCTTCTTTACATTCACCATTAGCCCATTTTTCATCTGAAGAATAATAGAGTGCTTCGGAGCAATGACATGGCCATCTACCACCTCAAAGTAAAAATTATAAACCAGTGCAGCCGCAGCTGCTTTCATCAGAGTATAAGCCATGTCCTTTCCCAAACAAGTCCTTGGACCAGTATTAAAAGACATAAACTTATACGACGGTTCGTATTTCAACTTGTTCTTGCCAGAAATCCACCGTTCAGGTTTGAATTCTGAGCAATCTTTTCCCCAAACCTCCTCTATCCTTGCCATTGCGTAAATTGATATAAGAATCTTTATGCCAGGAGTTGCCAAGAAACCGCTCGGTAGCACATCATCCTTCAACACCCCTTTGTGCTCAAATGGAATTGGTGGAAAGAGCCGGAGTGCTTCATTTAGTGCAGCATGCAAGTAGACTGATTTTGCAAGCTCTTCGGTATTGAATATGGCCATCCCGTCAGAGGTGAAGCTCCGAGAAAATGAATTCAATTCATTTAGGATCTTTTCCTCGACATGACGATTTTGTGTAAGCAGCCAGAGGAACCATGAGAGGCCAGCCCCAATTGTGTCGCGACCTCCTAGCATTAGGTTGACAGTAGTGTCTCTTAAGAACTTGTCTCTGTTGCCGGTTTCGTTATCATCTATATAAGATGACAACAAAGAAGGCATGTTCTCTATCCCCTTTGCTGCCTTATTCTCGGCTCTCCTTTTCTCAATTGCTTCTTCGACAAATTGATCAATCACTCTCCTTGCATCAGCTAGCTTCTTTTCTCTTCCCATATTTAGTCTTCGTAAAAGCTTCCACACAGCCACCGGCATGGCATGCCGAAATAACAAACTCTCCATGGCATCATTCATTGCTTGAGCAAAAGGTACAGTCGGTAACTCGATAGAGAGGCTCTTAGGATCGGCACCAATGACTAATTTGGTAGTCATGTCGAAAGTTAGCCGCATAAACACATCTTGCATGTCTATAGGTTGACCTTGCCTGGATGCATGGGCCAAGAATGGGAGGAGTGCCTGCTCCACTATGTCCCGGCTTGACTGCGCCACATAGGCACGGATGCGAGAGTGGGATAATAACATTTGTTGCTTAACACGTTGATACCGCCATATGTCAGCATCAGAATTAATGATGCCATCACCAAGTACATCGAATATCTCCAAAAACTCCTTGCCTTTAGGATAGTTTTGGAAATTTGATGTGAAGATATGTTGTATGTTCAAGGGATCACATGTCCAAAAGATATTCATGCCTGTAAACCATCCACCACGCAAATAGAAGTTGCAACGGCACCTACGTAGGACGTCGGTGCTATATGCATGTAAATTGTGGAGATTTAATATTACTGCCGGCATCATGCCCACTAACGGCCAATACACCGGAACATTAGGTTGTTTGTTTCTAGAGGAGACAAAGTTATGGTAGTAATAGAGGAAAAGAAGGAGGCAAGGAATGGAGAATATAAGCTCCAGAGGAGAAAGAGATGGCCAGGCCATTGTTTGCTAGGTTGAGATAGAGAAGATGTGCACTGGCTTCGATATATATAGTAATTTCCTTTGTCTATGTGACTGTGCAGTCAAATATTGTTCCAATTATTGAGGCGTCGTTGACTTGCGCGCCACAATATATCGATCCCATCTTATTTTCTATACTGGACATGAAGAAACTTTCTTTAGAGTTTAATTTTTGAAATAATTATTTATAGAGTTTAATTAGATCAATTCATGGAGGCTGGGTAAATGTCGACGACCGCCGGTTGAACTTAAAGAAGGTGAAGGTAGCGAGAGTGCTGACTTAAGTAACGAATGAAGAGATACAGTCAATGCCACAATTGAAGATGATGAAATTAATCATGATGGCGCTTCCAATCACAAAAGGAAACGAACTTCCGATGTTTGGCAGTATTTTGTAGATGTACAAGTAAAGAAGAAAGGGAAGATGGTGTCAAAGGTAGAGTGCATCTATTGCCAAAAGAAGTATGAAGCTGTACGGGGCGGGCCCACAACAACTCTTTTGCGACACAAGGAAAAGTACGGTTCCATAAAGAAGTCAATAGATAAAACTCAAGGCCTTCTAAATTTTGGATCATGTGATAGTGCTGCACTAGTTGGTAGTTTAACTTTGAACCCAAGTGGGGTTTATGATCAAGTGAAGTGTAGGGAAATAGCTACAAAAATGATCATAGCCCATGAGTTGCCTTTTAGCCATGAGTTGCCTTTTATCAATAATTTTGATTATAATTTTTTTGATGTATATCTGTTCGGTGAAAAAAATTGATAAAGATAAACTTATTTGAAAATGTTTATCTTTTCTTTATGAGAAAAAAAGCTTATTTAAATATAATTTCACAACCACGTCAACAACCCTTTTTTTTAATTGAACTCATGAACTAAAAAAATTTGTAGAACCATTAAAAAAATAATTTAAATTTCTGCCTAACATGTATATATCCACAGCCCAAGTTTCATAATAAATGCTACTAAGGTTTGTTGATTAGCTATATATATATATAAAATGTGTGGCTAGAACAGAAAGGATGGCCGCCAAATTAAACCACATAAATATCTTATTATTAAAATTCAATTTATTGATTAAGGGACTTTATTATGATTATAGCTCGACACTACAAGTCTATAAAAATATTAGAGAAATGCTTTCCGTATATGTTGGGACTGGGAGCTCCCTATATACCTCTCTCTCTCTCTCAATGAAATCTAAAAACATCATTTGTCACCAAAATTCTCCAAACCGGCCAAATTGCCTACCTTTAAATATCTTCGATTCGTTGCTCTTTTTCTTATTGTAATAAATTAAAGATCAGCTATCTTTGCTAGCGTTGTAACCATGATATATATATATATAGAGGGACATGTCACTAGTATATCTTTTGTGATGCTAAAAGTGTCTTTTGTTTTTTAAAAAGAAAAAATAATTTTGTTGGGTGCGTACCGAAATTTATGTTTATTAATTGCTTGCTAGGGACAGCAAATATCTTTGGTTTTATTGATTATCCAATTACACCTTTTTTTATAGCTGATAGCTTCTATCAGTCTTCTTTTAAATTCCTCCATTTTCTCATTTTGATAAAAGGCAACTCATGATTTGTAATTAGTAATTGTGTTTTTATTTGAATCATAAGTTTTATGTGAAGGAAATAATATGTGGTAGCAAACTGTATTTTGCACAATGAATAAACTGGAATAAAATAAACAGATTTTCCTGTTCCTTGTTTCTCTTCTTAAATGCTCAGAAAGTACAAATTCTTCCTTTTTACCTCAGAAAGTACAAATTATGAAGCTTTATCATTTAAAATATAAACTTTTAAACTAAAACATGCTAAATAGATTTTGGAACTAAAGCATGAATTGTGAAACTCACAATTGTCTTTGCTAATGCAATTTTGTGTGTTGTTCACATGCTAAAGAAATAGATGTTGCCATAAGAAATTTTCCCTGTAAAAGTAAAACTAAAACAAGCTCAATAATTTTTTTTCCAAAAATTGAAAAACACCTTCAATTATTAATTGGGCAACATCATGCCCAGTTCCCTCTGAATTTAAAATTCAAAAATTGAGTTAAATAATTATATGTCCATCAGCTAATACCCATCCAATCAGGCTATCAAGCAGGGTTCACATTCAATTTGTAACATGTGCTTCTTGCATAAAGTCAATGGTATGGAAAATTGGAGATCCACAATAATCTATGAGTGAGGCTATGGTGCTATGCATAGCACCAATGGCTAGTGTACTACGGCTCAATATGGTACTTTTTAAAATCCTAACGGGTCGATCCGACCGTTCAATGTGATATCCATATGAATATGTACTTGCAAACTAAATTTTATATTTTTTCGAATTTTTTTACTATTTTTTCAGATAGGTAGAATTTTGATGGTCCAGAATTTTCAAAAAACACTGATTTTTCTACCTATCTGAAAAAATAGTAAAAAAATTCGAAAAAATATAAAATTTAGTTTGCAAGTACATATTCATATGGATATCACATTGAACGGTCGGATCGACCGTTAGGATTTTAAAAAGTACCATATTGAGCCGTAGTACACTAGCCATCTGTGCTATGCATAGCACCATAGCCTCACTCATAATCTATTATATGATGTGTGAATTCCCAACTCTGCATTAATTTTTGGTAAATAAAAAGTTTGTAAATAACACATATCAATTTTTTTTTCATCATTATTGGAACTAAGTCTGAAAATATATTACCCCTGAGAATAATATTGTGCTCGATTAATTATCCTTCAAATAATGTTTTGAAATGTGTTTCATCTGGACCTTAATTGAGTTTAAATTGGGAAATTGAATAGCACTGATTGAAAGCTCCCTTGGGACTTATTTGAGTCTTTCAATTTGGCACGAATGAAATATTATAATGTGCATGTTAAGTTACCAAATGCAGGGTATATATATGTACAGACCTACAGTTTTCATTTTATTTTTTGCACTAGAGATTAAATTTAATTTTGCAGAATTGTGGGGGTAAAGTTAGTTTGAAGAAAAGAAACTTGGTTGTATGAACTAGTGATTCGTAATTGCACAGCCAAGGATTTGTTTTGATTTCTAATAGATTCTAATATATTAGCAGATTAAATGGGGTAAAAATTGGGGACCTAAGCTGGATAATTAATGGAAGCAGAAGTCTGAATATTGTCTGATACATCCTTACATATGCTGATTAACCTAAGCTGCTAAGCCTAAGGCTTCCGTAATTTTAATATTTAAAGAAAAAAAGAAAGAAAAAAAAAGCCCTGATTATCTCAAAAAAAAAGGCCTGACCTAAGGCTTTTCTTTTATAAAATAAATGCTTCTTATTAATTTGAGGGGCCGTGACCAGTTGGGCTTAAACAGGCCGTAAGCCCCAAAGTGCTATCTTATTAATTTTTATCTGATGAAAGTGGGATAGCTTTTAATTTTTAGAAGCAAACGAACTCTGGTAAATACCATGGGGAAGCTCATCATGTGTGTTTTGTACGTACCTCACATGCATGAGCCCCACATTTCTATTCAACAATCTCCTTAAATAAATCATTTCGTTTTCTCTGTGGCCCCTTCTGTGTATTCATTCATGGAATGGGTCAGAAATTGTGGGAACACCGACTTGCTACACTGACTGTCACATTTTAATGTTAGAATTTAACCTTCTAATCAGAACAGTTGAGCATTTAAAAACCCAATGAAAACATTTGCCACCTTCTGTTTGTCCTTACTCAAGAGGAACAAACAGTAGGCATTCATTGATCAAGAAATTGAATGTACAGTCTTATTCTTATATTACATAGAAGAGTTGATATATATAAAAGAACACTGCTCCTTTAAGACCCAATAATAGTACAAACATGCATCCAGACATTATCATATATTATAACTCTTTGAAACTCTTTGCTTGTGGTCCACTAACCATGACATTCGTTGGAGCTGTTTATATTACAATACATAGAACCCAGTACACATACCCCAGAAAGAAACAAATATCAAAAAACCAGAATACAATACATATGTTACCAGTAATGGAGATGGTTTTACAAAATTCACAGAAAAAACAATGAAGGCAAAAACAGTGTACCAGTGAGGACAAAACAGCAGCACCAGTAAGGTGAAAACCCAGTAACCAGTGACAAAATATAATTAATCTGTTGGATTTGTTGAAGAGTAAACAGAAGAAGAAGGATCGACACAAATAATTCTACTTCACCTTGATGAATAATTCGATTACAACTTGCTGAATTTATAGCCCTACAACAACTAAATTTGGATTATCCAAGTTTAGTACCCCACTACCTTATTCTACACTTAGTACCCACTACCTATCCTCCTATTACAAGCAGTCCCCAAAATAGAACTATACCCGCACCTATCCTGCTATTACAAACAGTAGCTACTTGACTAATTATAGAACCCACTAACACCTACATGCTCCTAGAGCTAATTTTGGAACAACTCTCAACAGAACTCTAAATATGGAAAGCTAATTTTGGATCAACTTTCAACATAATCTACAGTACCAGTGGGAGCAAAAATCAGTACCAGTACCAGTGACTCTCTGAAAGACTGCACCATTGAATGAACAAAAAAAAAAAAGTACCAGTGCCCAAACACAAATGATCAAGGGTATAATAGGAAATTAGTGAGTCAGTTGAAATGGTTTGTACCGGAAACAGCTCATAGCTCTAGAATCACATCTAGCTCTCAAATTGAAGAAGTAATTAAAAAATGTTCTTGTCCAGAAAAGCAAATGGCTATTAAACCTCATGAAACAAAATGATCATAAAATTTCCAAAAGGAATAGGACCTTTTGAAAACATAAAGATTTTTTAATAAAAATAGAGAAACAAGGATCAACCAAAGAATTTGAAGGGGTACACTGTACACAGTTACACACCTAAATTTACACAGCCTTGCATTTTTTGCCTATAGATACTTTTAGAGAGTAGATAGGAGAACGGATGTGGAGAGAGAGAGAGAGAGAGAGAGAGAGAGAGAGAGCGAACGAGAGCGGAGTCATTGAAGAAGATGAGCTCCGTTCTCTGCTCATTGGCTATGTGGCACTAATCTTAACGCGTTCTGGAGCGGTTTAGATGTCCATCAAACTAGAATTTAGTCGATGGGCATTGGAACACCCTGCTCCCACAAACCTATAAGTAGCTATAGCTTTATGATTGAAAAACAAAATATTGTATTTTTTTGTTCTTCCCAATTAAGTTTTAAGTAGCATATAATTAAGGAATAGATACAGTAAATCCGAAAGTACATACGTATTATTAAATATTAATACACCCATGCACACCTTCATACAAGTAATTGAGTTGACAAAATAGTGCTGATAATATAAATGGATCACGACCACATATAGAAAGTAATTCAGACACACATGCAGAAGTAACATTATTTCCGTGCTGGAATTAATCTATCTCGACTTAGACGATCATGCAGCACTTCTCTTCTTTACTTTCACCATTAGCCCATTTTTCATCTGAAGAATAATAGCGTGCTTTGGAGCAATGACATGGCCTTCTACCACCTCAAAGTAAAAATTATAAACCAGTGCAGCCGCAGCTGCTTTCATCAGAGTATAAGCTATGTCCTTTCCCAAACAAGTCCTTGGACCAGTATTAAAAGACATAAACTTATACGACGGTTCGTATTTCAACTTGTTGTTGTCAGAAATCCACCGTTCAGGTTTGAATTCTGAGCAATCTTTCCCCCAAACCTCCTCTATCCTTGCCATTGCGTAAATTGATATAAAAATCTTTATGCCGGGATTTGCCAAGAAACCGCTCGGTAGCATATCATCCTTCAACACCGCTTTGTGCTCAAATGGAAGTGGTGGAAAGAGCCGGAGTGCTTCATTTAGTGCAGCATGCAAGTAGACTGATTTTGCAAGCTCTTCGGTATTAAATATGGCCAACCCGTCAGAGGTGAAGCTCCGAGAAAATGAATTCAATTCATTTAGGATCTTTTCCTCGACATGACGATTTTGTGTAAGCAGCCAGAGGAACCATGAGAGGCCAGCCCCACTTGTGTCACGACCTGCTAACATTAGGTTGACAGTAGTGTCTCTTAAGAACTTGTCACTGTTGCCGGTTTCGTTATCATCTATATAAGATGATAACAAATCAGGCATGTTCTCTAACCCCTTTGCTGCCTTATTCTCGGCTCTCCTTTTCTCAATTGCTTCTTCGACAAATTGATCAATCACTCTCCTTGCATCAGCTAGCTTCTTTTCTCTTCCCATATTTAGTCTTCGTAAAAGCTTCCACACAGCGACCGGCATGGCATGCCGAAATAACAAACTCTCCATGGCATCATCCATTGCTCGAGCAAAAGGTACAGTCGGTAACTCGATAGAGAGGCTCTTAGGATCGGCACCAATGACTAATTTGGTAGTCATGTCGAAAGTTAGCCGCATAAACACATCTTGCATGTCTATAGGTTGACCTTGCTTGGATGCATGGGCCAAGAATGGGAGGAGTGCCTGTTCCACTATGTCCCGGCTTGACTGCGCCACATAGGCACGGAAGCGAGAGTGGGATAATAACATTTTTTGCTTAACACGTTGAGACCGCCATATGTCAGCATCGGAATTAAGGACGCCATCACCAAGGACATCGAATATCTCCAAAAGCTCCTTGCCTTTTGGATAGTTTTGGAAATTTGATGTGAAGATATGTTGTATGTTCAAGGGATCACATGTCCAAAAGATATTCATGCCTGTAAACCAATCACCACGGAAATAGAAGTTCCAACGGCACCTACATAGGACGTCGGTACTATACGCATGTAAATTGTGGAGATTTAATATTACTGCCGGCAACATGCCCACTAACGGCCAATTCACCGGAACATTAGGTTGTTTGTTTCTAGAGGAGGCAAAATTATGGTAGTAATAGAGGAAAAGAAGGAGGCAAGGAATGGAGAACATAAGCTCCAGAGGAGAGAGAGATGGCCAGGCCATTGTTTGCTAGGTTGGGATAGAGAGGATGTGCATTGGCTTAGATATATATATATAGTAATTTCCTTTGTCTATGTGACTGTGCAACCAAATATTGTTCCAATTATTGAGGCGTCGTTGACTCGCGCGCCACAATATTTCGATCTCATCTTATTATCTATACTGGACATGAAGAAACTTTCTTTAGAGTTTAATTAGATCAATTCTTGGAGGCCGGGTAAATGTCCTAACTGAACGTTATCTGTTCATCTTTGTTGCCATTTACTAAAAGGTGATTCTTTACAAATTTCACAATGTATATATAAAAGAGAAACGCAATAAGTTTCTTGATTTTTAACCCTAGCCGCCTAATGCTCACCCCGCAGCTTTGAACATGAGTGCTCACCATGCAGCTGCGTAACCCTAGCCGCTGTTGAAGGGGAAGGCTCCGTTTAGAGAGGAGCCGCCTTGTCCGCCGGGATGTCGCCGCTATAGTAATCAAACCATATACTTCTCCGTTATATTTTTTTCGATACGCATACAGATACGGATAGTCTTGGATACGAATATGGATCATATTTTAAACAAATACGGATACCGATTGGATATCGGATGGATACGAATACAAATACAAATATAATTCTGATACTTAAAAACAATATTAAAAATTTTGAATTGTTTCCTAAAAATAAAAATATAGGTATGTTGGTTTCTTTCTTGATGATTGATGAATATGTTGGTATTGTAATTTACAAGAATAGCAAAATGCCACTACAGCAAAACCTGTCTTCAAGACCGGCATCAGCTACCAGTTCTGTCGCCGGTCGCTGAAGACCACCCAAAAGACAAAAAACAAAAACAAATTAAATGCATCGGAGACGAACCCTTCAGCGACCGGCGACGACAGCCTTCAGCGACCGATTTGGCCCGGTCGTAGAAGGGTGCCTCCTAAAAAACCCGTGCGAGTTTTTCTTCTCTCTCTGTCTCCTCCCGCGTTTTAGGTTTAGCCAAAAAAAAAAGTGCCGGCCGCCCCCGACCCTCCCGACCGTACCCACCTGCCCGATCCGGCCCGGTCCTTCTCTCTCTGACCCCGCCCGCCCCTCCCGACCCTGCTCACCCGCCCGCCCAACCCCGCCTGACCTCACCCGGTCCTCCTGTCTCTAACCCCGCCCACCCCCTATGCATGATATGGTAAATAATAATTAGCACAGAATATCAATTGATTGGTTTTCCTGTACAAGTTGATTGGTTTTAATAGTAATTTCTATCAATTATTATTTCTCATGTACAGGTTGATTGGTTTACCAATAATTAGCACAGAATATCAATTATTATTAGCACAGAAAATTGCTATCATATCCATCTAGGTTGAACCTGTACAGTCCACTAATCTTAATGAGTGAGGCTATGGTACTTCGGCTAGTGTACTATGGCTAGTGTACTACGGCTCAATATGGTACTTTTTAAAATTCTAACGGTCGATCCGAACCGTTCAATGTGATATCCATATGAATATGTACTTGCAAACTAAATTTTATATATTTTCGAATTTTTTTACTTTTTTTTTAGATAGGTAGAATTTTCAGTGTTTTATACAAATTCTGGACCATCAAAATTCTACCTATCTAAAAAAAATAGGAAAAAAATTCGAAAAAATATAAAATTTAGTTTGCAAGTACATATTCATATGGATATCACATTGAACGGTTCGGATCGACCGTTAGGATTTTAAAAAGTACCATATTGAGCCGTAGTACACTAGTCATAGTACACTAGCCGAAGTACCATAGCCTCACTCAATCTTAATTACATGACAAGATTTTCCTAGATCTTTGCCATTTTTGCCTAATTTAATTTTCTATTGTGACATTATCCATTTAAATTAAGGTATTATCAAACAGAAGCATCCATTTTTTGCTGGTTTTGATTTCACATCAATTACTTTATTTTATCCAGCTTACTAGTATGATTGAACCGAGTCATTTGTTCTGAACTTGATGCAGTTGTATTCCTTGTGGGCATGTATATGGTAAACTTTTAATAGTAATTGATTGGTAAATAACAATTGATTGGTTTGATTAATGTTTTCTTAATTGGTTTTAGGTGTTGTAGATGGTAGTTTAATCTTGGGAAGAAAGAAGGAAAGGAGAAAGCTCAATTTTCAAGGAGTAATTGCTTGTAATCTAGCAAGTGTTATCTCTTTCTTAATTCTATTATTAATTTAGTATAATTTTAATGATCCAACTGAACTGGAACATGTAGTATGCCTTTATGGTTTATACCCCGTTGAAATTAATCCAATAGGGATTAATTTTGAATAGTCCATGTTTTGGGACTGCTCTTTGAATCATTTGTCTCATCCAGGATGTGAAGAAATGTATGTGGATCTAGTATTTAAGAAAAATTTGGTATCATTTCCTCTTGTTGTTCCTACAAGTACGTATTGAATTACATGTCCAAAAGGACGTGTTTCTAACGCGTACTTGGGGAACTAATGGAAATGTTGCTGAATTTTTCTTAAATATTAAATCCACATACATTTCTTCACTACTGAGACATAGCATTCAAAGAGTGGGATAGGATTGTACACTGGCCCTGTGTAAGCCCCAAAAGACCTAATGAGTTTGGACCTATTATATATTTAATGTCATTATTTCATTGAAGTGTCAAAATAGTAAGCAAGGCATAACTTTAAGTTTAGTTTTGACCTCGTGTGCATTATATGTTATTTAGAACTAATCAAGGCAAGGCAAGGCAAGGCAAGGCAAGGCAAGGGAAGGGAAGGGAACCGTCCTCTCTCTCTCTCACTCTCTCTCTCTGGTATGTACGTTTAATTTCATAGCTTATGTAGATGCTGCTTGTATGGCTGTATACAAGTCCTGTTGCACAGGTAACCGAACATAACAATCTTTTAATAATATTCATTCTTTGTTGTACTTTATTATTTTATTTTATAAATTTTGTAGGAAGACTACGATCGGGAAATGAGCGCAAAGTATGGGTCTGATCGAGCCCTTTGGCCCTCTTTTGATGCAGACATCCGGTACAACAACACAGACAACAATGCTCAAGGCGATAGCTATGGTCTCGGTGCTCTAGGTAAAATACACATACTTAAAATTATAAATTTGTATTTTTTTTGTAACGTAATACTAATTATCTTATTTTAATGTTTCAGGCAAAACGGGATCGCTGTATCGTCCAGGTAGGGTCCCAAATGTCTTCTTCGCAATCGCAATCGCAATCACAATCATTTTCTTCGGTGCCACCTCCTCTCAGGCAAGAAGACATAAATGCGATTTCAAGTCAGGTGTTGGGCGTGCTTCAACCACAGATCAACCAATTCATGGAGGAGTTGAGGCGTAGCGATGGATGCTTTCATCTCATCAGGTACGAAATTTGATTTTTGGGTATGTTTGAATCCAATAAGGACATCCTAAAAATGTTAGTTATATTCTCACAGGGAGGTTCTAGCTCGCACCATGCATCGAACCGCAATGCTCAGAATGACAGTGGGGATGATATGGGAGATGACTATATCTAGTTTTAGGACGTTTTGTATGAGTTTTAGATACTTTGATTTTTATGTCGTAATTTAGATATTTTATTTTTATGTGGCACTTTAGATATTTGTTATTTGATGTTTATGTAGTACTTTAGATATTTCATGTTTATGTCGTTTTGTGAATTGCTTGGTACGTACCAACTAAATTGCTTGTGAATTATTTTGTAATTGCTTGGTGCATGGTACGTTTTGTACCATTATTTTATATTGTATATTTGAATTGCTTGTGAATTGTTTGGTACGTTTCGTACCAATTCGGGTTATGGAAATATAAATGAACATAATGGGTTCAATATATGGTTGTTATATTTGTTTGGTACATTTCGTACCAATTGGGGAAAAGATAAAAAACAGCAAATACCAAAAAAAAAAAATCTTGCCCTTCTGCGATCGATAATGGGCTCATCAGTGACTGCCCAATCAGTCTCTGATGGTCTTCAAACCACGTCAACATATACCATTAGCGACCGATCTCAACGGTCTCTATAAGGTCATATGCTACTGATTTTTAACCCTTCAGCGACCAGTGAAGTCAGCGGAGTGGGCATCAGCGACGGAGCAACTGCGACCGACCTTTCTGCGACTGATTTAAGTCTCCTGCGACTGGCGCCATACCCTTCTATGACCGATTTGGCCGATCGCAGAAGGGTTGCGCTGCTGTAGTGTGCATTGACATTATTAAATATCTTTGTGGTATGTCAATCTTCAAACAGTGTGTGTGCACGTCTTTGTCTTGTTCTGGCCCTGTCCAATTAATGATTGTAGAATGTCTTCACCTACAGAATCCTATACTGCGACTGATGATGTTGATGACCCGGTTTGAACTTGAAGAAGGTGAAGGTAGCGAGAGTGTTGACTTAAGTAACGAACGAAGAGATACGGTTGATGCCGCAACTAATAATGCCGCAACTGAAGATGTCGCAATTGAAGATGATGAAATTAATGATGATGGCGCTTCCAATCACAAAAGGAAACGAACTTTCGATGTTTGGCAGTATTTTGCAGATGTACAAGTAAAGATGAAAGGGAAGATGGTGTCAAAGGTAGAGTGCATCTATTGCCAAAAGAAGTATGAAGCTGTAAGGGGCGGGCCCACAACAACTCTTTTGCGACACAAGGAAAAGTGCCATTCCATAAAGAAGTCAATAGGTAAAACTCAAGGCCTTCTAAATTTTGGATCATGTGATAGTGCTGCACTAGTTGGTAGTTTGACTTTGAAACTCAAGTGGGGTTTTTTTTTATCAAGTGAAGTGTAGGGAAATAGCTGCAAAAATGATCATAGCCCATGAGCTGCCCTTTACCTATGTTGAGTGCCAATGGTTCAATGTTCTAATGAAGTGCATCAATCCTCTTTATCAAAGAGTGAGTAGATCAACAATTAAGAGTGAGTGTAGTGTTCGACTTGGAAAAAGAGAAGATAAAAAAGATTTTTAAAGCATTGATAGAATCTCACTCACAAGTGATTGTTGAACCTCAAACCAAACCATTGGTTACATGTGTTTGACAACACATTACATTGATTCTGATTGGAAATTGCAAAACCGCATTATTAGTTTCAATGAGCTTTCTCCACCTCATAGTGGTGAGCTAATTGCATATGTCATCTTAGAGTCTCTTATAAAATGGGTATTCAAGACAAAATTGGGGCAATCACTCTAGATAATGCATTCAATAATAATTAATAGGGTTGTTGCCTATGTTGTGGTCTAATTTTCAAGAGAGGGGCAAGTTACATTTTGGTGGGCTCTTTTTTCATGTGAGGTGTTGTGCTCAAATATTAAATCTGGATGTGCAAGATGGTCTTAGTAAAATCGATTATTTTATTCCGAAAATTAGAGGAGTGAAATACCTCAAAAAGACCAATGTTTGTCTTTTAAAATTGGTGAAGTAGCAAAAGGTTTAGACATCCAAAGTAGTCGATCGTTATGTAGCGATGTCAAAAATAGGTGGAACTCAACACATTGCATGCTTGAATTGGCTATTTATTACAAATTCACATTTCACCAATATGACATGAGAGACAATAACTTTGTTTGGTTGCCCACAGATGATGAATGGATAAGAGCCAAAAAGTGTGCAAGTTGCTTGAAGCTTTTTTGGATGCCACTAATTCTCGAGGTCATTGTACCCAACCGCAAATTTGTTTCTTGTGGAAATTTTGAAGTTAAAAAAGGTGATAAGTGAGGCACATACATCAAATGATCCACTCTTGAGGCTTATGAGTGTACCTATGTATGCAAAGTTTGAGAAGTTTTGGGGAGAAGTTGGGTTGCTTATGTCGATTGCATATATTCTAGATCCACGGTTTAAATTGGTCTCGGTTTAATTCAGTTATACAAGGTTGTATCCCAATCCGGATGATGTTGTTACTCAAAAAGAAAAGGTAATCACTAATCTTAAAGTTTATTTGTTTGAAAAGTATTCAAAGGAGCAAATGGTGGCTAAGGCTAAGGCTATTGCTAAGGTTGTCGCAAGCACCTCAAATTCGGCAAGCACCAATAGACTAGGGGGTAGAAAAGCCACCCAAATCTGATCTTGAGGTCTATTTGGAAGAACCCAATTATTTGGTAGAAGATGAGGCTTTTTTTGATGTTTTGAAGTGGTGAATCAAAATTCCAGCAAGTACCATATTCTAAGCAAGTTAGCGCCTGATGTGCTTTTCATTCCCATCACGACTGTGGCTTCGGAATCGGCTTTAGTGACAGAGGTCATATATTAGACCACTATCAAAGTTCTCTCTCCAAAATTATGGTGGAGATTCTCGTTTGTGGAAGTGATTGGATAAAGACTAACGCAAAAACCACCATTCAAATGTTACAAGTAAGAGTTCAGTTTCAAATTTGTATTCGTTTAAGCTTTATACTCACTTTTTACTATACTCTATTTTTATTTTCAGCAATATATTACTACAAAAAAGCTAATTCTACATTGCACATCGTACACGGTTTTTCTAATTTTATATAAAAATCGTGTGTCAAATATGAAATTTTGAAAGGCCAAAAATATTGGGGAATTATACACGGACACTTAGTTATAAATCAGTGTATAATTAGTTATAAATCAGTGTTATAATCAGTTTATTAGGGATCAAAAATTCGTGTGGAAGGAAACCGTGTGGAAAAGATTGAGAGAGTTACACGGATATTATACTAAAATCCGTGTATGAATAGCTACACGGATATTTGATTAAATAATCGTGTAGAAATAGTAAGAGAGCTACACGGTTTTTAGTTACATGTCCGTGTAGAATAGTTAGAGAGCTACACGGTTTTTTTATCAAATATCCGTGTATAAGGGTAATACTACACGGATTGTTTAATAAATAACCGTGTATAACTTGTGCGAGAGCTACACGGATTGTTAAGTATAAATCCGTGTAGAAAAGGCGTGTAGGGTTTATGCAGTATAAAAGGGCCCCTTCTCTTCCAGAGACTTCTCCTTCTAGCGCCGTTTTGATCAAGTAATTAATACGCTCTCTCTCTGTATTGAACTGAGATCTGATTTCTGCAAATTAAAGGCTAGCAGCTGGAATCTGTCATCTTAGAAGTTTTTATTTTCTCCTCTCTAACTTTCGAAGGTTAGTATATACATATTTTCCTTTTTCCTCTCTAATTTTCTGTTCATTAATTATTATTGCTTATTTAATTAGGTGTGTAATATATTCATGCATGCTTGATTTAATTATTAATTAGATAATGTAAATATATAATTAGTGTATTGTGGTCCAATAACCGACCTATAAATGCTTTTAGGTCCATGCCCGTTCAAAATTAATCCAATAAGGGATTAATTTTGGACAGTCCCCGTTTTGGGACTGCTCTTTGAATATTGTGTCTCATTTAGGATGTGAACACATATTAGTGGGGTTTTAATTAGTATTTGAGGAAAGTTCGACGGTATTTTTCCTTATTGCTCCTACGAGTATGTGGTTCGTACGCATACTTGGGGAGTTAAGGGGAAATGCTGCCGAATTTTTTCTCAAATACTAATTAAAACTCGCTAATATGTGTTCACATATGGGACATAATATTCAAAGAGTGGGTTAGGATTGTAAACCGGCCCTTTGTAAGCCCAAAATTTGGTACAATTTATATGTTGACCATGCATGATTAATTGATCAAATCATTTTTATAATTTAATTTACAGATGGATCGAAGTTGGATGTATGAATTGCGACGTGACAGTGAAGAATATTTGGTTCGCGTTGATGAGTTTATAAAATTTGCTGAGAGGTATAGAGTGAAGAAAAAAAGGAGAAGACATTTTGTGTCCTTGTAGAGATTGTAAAAATATTTTAAGATTTGTGGACTCCGAAGAAATTAGAGGTCATTTAATTTGTCGGGGATTTAAGAAGAGATATACATGTTGGATCATGCACGGTGAGAAATTTGGTGAAAGTAGTAGTACCAATAAAGATTTTAATCGTTGTGAATTGAATGATGAGAATGTAGAAATTTTTGATAATTTTGAACTTGATTGGAACGAGAATTATGAGGATGTCGAAATTTTTGATAACGTTGAACCTGGAACGACGATGATGAGCTGGAGATGAATTCTGGTGAAAATGTAGAACACGAGTTTATTGAAAATCTGGAGGAAATGTTTCGTGACGCAGAAGATGAAATTAGTGATAAAAATTATGATAAATTCCAAAATTTGTCTAATGATTCCAAAAAGCAGTTGTATCCCGGGTGTACCAAATTTACGAAACTATCAGCTGTGTTGAAATTATTAAACTTAAAAGCAGACAATGGTTGGAGCGATAAGAGTTTCACGTCCTTATTACAGCTTTTACGAGAAATGCTCACAGATAACGAGTTACCCCGGTACAATATATCAGGCGAAAAAATTGATATGTCCAATGGGGTTGAAGATCGAAAGAATGCATGCATGTCCGAATGACTGTGTATTGTACTGTAACGAGTACGAGACCATGCATGTCTGTCCTAAATGCGGTGTTTCACGGTATAAGCGTAAGGGACCAAGACGTACTGATGATTGTAACGAGGACAAAAAGGGCCGGCCTCCGGCTAAGGTGTTGTGGTATTTACCGATAATACGAGATTCAAACGTTGTTTGCGAATCCAAGGATGCGGAAATTATTGCGTTGGCATGAAGAAGAGCACAAAAAAGACGGTAAACTAAGGCACCGGCCGATTCTCCTCAGTGGCGCAACATTGATAGACACTCAAAGAATTTGGTTCCCGAAAATGAGAAACCTTAGGATTGTGGTGAGCACAGATGAATGAGTCCCTTTGGCAGCTTGAGCAGTCGGCACAGTACTTGGCAGTTCTTATATCCATTATAATCTTCCCTCCTTGGTTGTGCATGAAACGCCGAGGTATATAATGATGTCATTACCAAAGGACCCAGGCAACCCGGAAATGACATAGATGTGTATCTCGCACCATTAATTGAGGACCTCCAGAAATTGTGGCGTGATGGCGTCCGGTTGGATGCGTACAGCAAGAGGTATTTCAAATGCGGGCCATGGTGTTTTGCACAGTAAATGATTTTCCCGCGTACGGGAATTATCGGGTTACACTTGTAAAGGAGCAAAAGCGTGCCCTATCTGTGAAGATGACATGCAGGTGCTGAGGCTGAAAATTGTCAGAAGAATGTTTTCATGGGGTATCGTAGGTTTCTTCCTGTTAATCACCCATACCGTAAGAAGAAGAGTGCATTCAACGGGAAAATTGAGCTTGGAGTGGCCCGTCGTCCATTAGACGAGAAGAGGTGTCTTCAATTGGGTAAAAAACCTTGATGTTATTTTTGGAAAATGTGTCGAAGCACCACCGAAGAATATTTGGAAAAAAAGGTCCATATTTTGGGAGCTACCGTACTGAGAATTTTTAGAAGTGAGACATTGCATAGATGTCATGCATGTTGAAAAAAACTGTCTGCGACAGTTTGATGGTTTACTATTGAACATTAAGGGAAACACTAAAGATGGTATTAAGTTCAGAAATACATGGTAGAAATGAGAATACGACCCGAGCTTGCACCGCAGGAGAAAGGGAAGCGCACGTACCTACCCCCCGCACTGTGCACAATGTCGAAGAAAGAGGAGAAAACAAGCTTTTATGAATGCCTTCATAGTATTAAAGTCCCATCGGGGTATTCCTCGAATATAAGAAGCTGGTGTCGCAAGATGGACCTGAAATTGCTTGGTCTGAAATCCATGACTGTCATGTTTTACTGACACATATGATTCATGTTGCAATTCGGGGAATTTTACCAAGGAGGTTCGGGAAACCATTACGAAGTTCTGTACTTTCTTCAATGCAATCAATTCCAAAGTGATAGACCCTCTAAAATTGGACTCTTTGCAAAAGGAGGTCGTCGTTACTCTTTGCCAACTTGAGATGTATTTTCCGCCTTCTTTTTTCGATGTTATGGTTCACCTTGCTGTTCATCTTGTGAGAGAAATTCAGATCTGTGGTCCTGTGTTCCTGCGGTATATGTATCCATTCGAGAGATACATGGGCATCTTGAAAAAGTACGTGAGGAACCGACATCGGCCCGAAGGTAGCATTATAGAAGGATATTCCACAGAAGAGGTCATTGAGTTTTGCACCAACTACATGGCCGGTGTGGATCCTATTGGCGTACTAAAATCTCGATACGAGGGAAGGCTCCAAGGAGTCGGGACAATTGGGTTGAGAGCCGTAGTTGCTGATATAAATGATCTACAGAAGGCACATTTTATTGTACTACAGCACATGACAGATGTTGCTCCCTACATAGATGAGCACATGACAGTCCTTCAACAACAGAACTACACGAGAAGTCAGAAGTGGCTTACTAACGAGCATAATCGTTCTTTTATAGGATGGCTGAAAGAAAGAGTGAAGTCACATCCCGTACCTGAAATTGTTAGACTGCTGGGCGAAGGACCCCAAATTGTTGTCAAAACATTCCAAGGATACGAAATTAACGGTTATACTTTTTACACTAAACGACAAAGTGAGAAGAGCACAATGCAAAATAGTGGGGTGACGTTGGTGGCGACGTCTCAAGAATTCAGTAGATCTGGAGATGGCCGGGCTGTAATAGCATCGAGGTCATATTATGGCGTCATTGAAGAAATTTGGGAGCTCGTTTACCATCCTCGCCTGAGCATTCCCTTGTTTCGGTGTCAATGGGTCGAAGACCGGGGTGTTAAAGTTGATAAAGACGGGTTCACACTTGTTGATTTTAACAAAGTTGGGTATGTCGATGATCCGTTTATACTCGCCAAGCAAGCCACCCAAATCTTTTATGTCACCGACCCGAGTGATGATAGGTGGAGCGTCGTCCTATCCGGAAAAAGAAGGATTGTCGGGGTAGAAAATGTCGTCGACGAAGAAGAGTCTGACCAGTTCGACGAAATACCTCCATTTTGTGCCGACATGCAACCTGAGGTAGCAACAATTGAAGAAAACGACGGAGCAAACTACATGCGATCCGACCACAATGATGGAATATGGGCCGAGAGTACTGTTGAAAAGGAGAAAAAAAGAGAAAAAGGAAAAAAAAACCCGGTGTGTAATATTTATTTTTTGTTTAAAATTTAAACTTGTAATATTTCTTTTTTAGAAACAACTTTGTAATAATAAAACATTTGTAGTTCAAATATCAAATATTAGATTCCTCTAGTTCAAATATTAGTTCATTTTTTTAATAATATTAAAAAATTTCTAGTTCAAATATTAGTATTAGTTTTTAAAATATTAGTGAATTCTGAAATAATGAAATAAAAAATAAAATATTAGTATTAGTTTTTAAATATTAGTAGGAATATTAAATATTAAGAATAAAATATTTGTAGTTCAAATATCAAATATTAGATTCCTCTAGTTCAAATATTAGTTCATTTTTTTAATAATATTAAAAAATTTCTAGTTCAAATATTAGTATTAGTTTTTAAAATATTAGTGAATTCTGAAATAATGAAATAAAAAATAAAATATTAGTATTAGTTTTTAAATATTAGTAGGAATATTAAATATTAAGAATAAAATATTTGTAGTTCAAATATCAAATATTAGATTCCTCTATTTCAAATATTAGTTCATTTTTTTTAATATTAAAAAATTTCTAGTTCAAATATTAGTATTAGTTTTTAAAATATTAGTGAATTCTTAAATAATGGAATAAAAAATAAAATATTAGTATTAGTTTTTAAATATTAGTAGGAATATTAAATATTACGAATAAAATATTTGTAGTTCAAAAATAAAATATTTGTAGCTCTCTGGTTCAAATGTTAGTTCATTTTTTATAATAATGGTACAAAATTTCTATTTCAAATATTAGTATTAGTTTTCAAAATATTAGTTAAGATATTATAATAAAAATAAAATAAAATATTAGTATTAGTTTTTAATTACTAGTACAAATATTAAATGTCTATAGTTCAAATTTTAATAATAATAAAAAAACCGGGTATTAGTTAATATTAGTATAAGTTTTAAATATTAGATGTGATATACTATATTTTAGTTAATTTATTATTAGTTTAAATAATATAAAAAATAAAAAGAAACATAATTTAATATGTTTGAACTTTTTGTACACGGACTTTTAGTTAATAGTCCGTGTATAAATAGTCATTGTACACGGATTTTACGATAAAACCGTGTATAAAGGTGCAGAGAGCTACACAGACTTTTACTTAATAGTCCGTGTAGAAAGGGGATTTGTACACGGACTTTTAGTTAATAGTCCGTGTAGAAATAGTCATTGTACACGGACTTTAAACTAAAAGTCCGTGTAGAAAGACTAATTGTACACGGACTTTAAACTAAATGTCCGTGTAGAAAGAGGTGTACAATGTTTTTCAAAAGCTTTCTCTTCCAATTTTTTCCTGAAAACGAGCCGCTTCAAATCCTTCTCTTTCAAAGCCTTCTCTTTCAAAATCCTTTTCACTACTCCGCCTCTATCACCCTCCCTCTTAGCCGCCTCTGTCACCCTCTCCGCCGCCTCTGTCACCGCCTCTGCTGTGCTCATTGTGCTGTGCTCATTGTCGCCGCCTGCTGTTCTCACTACTGATTTGTAAGTTTTTTTTGCTTATTTTGCTGTGTGTGCTGCCTTTGCTGTGCTTTGCTGTGCTGTGCTATATAGTTCAAAACCTATTAAATTTCTGGTGGATATAGTTAATTGTGCTGGTGCCACTTTACTATCCCTAAGACAAAAAAAAAATCGGCTTGCACCATGTTTAAATTTCTGGTGTATAGTTCAAAACCTTAAATTATGGTGGATGTAGTTCAAACCTATTAACTAAATTTGTTGGTATTAAATTTAAAGGGTCTGTATTTAACAATTTGTAATATTCTATTAGTTATCTATATGATGAAACACTATATAATATTAATATTAATATACATGCCATTGATCTTCTAAAAGTACTCCAAACGGCCAAAATGACCTCTGTTGGTAAATTGATCAGTGCAGATCAATGCGGGGGCCAAAACAGATTTATGACTTGACCAACGGATAGAGGACTCCAAAACACACAAAATGGACACAAATTTCATATTTTCTGATTATATTTCAATTTTATATGAATTTTCAAAGTTCAGCTTTTTAATTCATATTTTCTGCCATTTAAAGGTGCAGAATTTTCATTTTGAGAGGCTGAACTTTGGAAATTTATATAAAATAGAAAAAAATCAGAAAAATATGAAATTAATGTCCATGTTGTGTGTTTTGAAGTCTTCCATTTAATTGTGGTGTTCATTTTGCATTTTATTTCTCTGTTTCCTCACTATTTTACACATAGGTCCATTACTTTCTTTTAATATTTCTTTGAATGGCAGAACCATGTCGGTTGAGGGTGAGCACATAGATGTGATGACAGAAGAGGATCAGCAAGCTATGCCTCATCAGAAAGAAGGAAAAAGAGGTCCGACAATGTGCACAAGCACGTCCGAGAAGAAGCAGCTGGAAATCCGGTTCACGGACGACGGGCGTGCGCAAGGTCCAAACCGAATGG